>JAGFNQ010003256.1:634730-811795 GCA_024364735.1 Boesenbergia rotunda | reverse complement strand
CCTTGGACTTGAAATCAAGCAAACTCGCGATGGTATCCATGTGCACCAATCAAAGTATAACTCAAGAGATGCTTCAAAAATTTAACATGAGTGATTCAAAGGAGGTAACCACTCCCATGGCTACAAACACAAGATTAGACAATGATGAGAATGGTAAACCCGTTGATTTAACTCAATATCGAAGCATGATAGGTAGTTTGCTATACCTCACAGCTAGTCGACCGGATATCCTATTTGCTATGGGTATGTGCGCTAGGTATCAAGTTTGTGCCAAGGAATCTCATTTAATTGCTGTTAAGCGAATTTTGAGATATCTCAAGGGCACATTTGGTGTAGGTCTATGGTACCCCCGTACCGAATCTTTTGACTTAATTGGCTATACGGATTCCGACTACGCTGGATGTAAGTTGGACCGAAAAAGCACTAGTGGGGGTTGCCAATTCTTAGGTTCGTCCTTAGTAAGTTGGTCGAGTCGGAAGCAACATTGTGTTGCTCTTTCCACTACCGAGGCAGAATATATCGGCATAGGAGAGAGTGTATCGCAATTGTTGTGGATGATTCATACCTTAGAGGACTATGGATTGAGTTACAAGGGTGTGCAAGTGTTGTGTGATAACATTAGCACAATTAACCTAACCAAGAATCCAGTCCATCACTCTAGGACCAAACACATTGAAGTAAGACACCACTTCATTAGGGATCATGTGGCTAGGGGAGATATTGTACTCTCACATGTAGAGTCCAAATCAAACCTAGCCGACATTTTCACTAAACCACTTCCTGAAAATGAATTTATTTTTCTAAGACGGGAGTTGGGAATGTGTCGCGCTTCATAGTTTTTCAATTTGCATTCAAACCCTCTATGATTATTTCAAATTGTTGGGGAACAATTGGGTAACTTTGGGGACATCTCACACAAACTATAAGGTTTAACAAAACGTTTTTGATTGATAGATATGGGGTGAGATGTTAGAATCAACTCAATTTCTCAAAATGTCATTGCATCCCTTGAGAAATTAAGTTGACGAGATAATAATCACGGTGGTGACCAAGTATGGGGAAAACCAATGCATAACATATGTGTATTTGGCTCCATGATCATGCTTGGACATTCTAATCAAGGAAACTTGATTGGAAACCCAAATTTGATACAAACTTAATTGACATTGCTTGAATGATTGTTGATTGAGTTTGATTCCATTTGGATGGATCAAAGTGATTGTTGAACCCACAAGAACCATTGATCCTTGTTCAAGGATCAATTTTAGTCATGAGATCATGTCCAAGTTCGATAAATTTCACCGGATCTCGTTGGAAAGTTTCAGAAATTCTGAAACTGAACATTTCAGTTCGTATCAGGGAGTATCAGGAACCCTGATCGGTCACCGGACCGATCAGGCATAGGGCTGATCGGTCCCCGGACCGATCTGGCTCCTTCCTGTGGCGATCGGTCCACAGACCGATCAGCGAGGCGAGCCGTGACCTTCCGGAATTTGACTAAGTGTACTGAGCTAGCCTGGATCGGTCCCTGGACCGATCTGGCACCCTATGGTGATCGGTCCACAGACCGATCAGGGAGCCCAGCAGTTTTCCTCCAGACCCTACTGTTCGTGTCCTGATCGGTCAACCGACCGATCAGGAGCGCGTCTGATCGGTCACCCAATCGATCAGGATCCGCTCAGTCCGATCAGGCTGTAGCCTGATCGGTCTGGGTGCGTTCAGATCGAACGGTGATCCGTTCAGATGCATTAAATTCTGGTTGGTGGACCGATCCACCAACCGATTAACTTCGCGAAAACCTCTTATCGGCCGAACCCTAGCGCCGAAAACCTCCCACTCGCGCATCCTTTGCTTCGTGCGAAATCTCCTCAGTGCCTTCCCCTTCCTCTTGCGAGTGTGCTCTTGCGACTCTGAGAAGATCTTCCGAGTCCCGTGACGTCTCTCTCTCGCGGAACAACCTTGCGACTAGTTCTTGCGCCGGGAGTCTCTTCCTGCGCACGTTTTCTTCCCCTCAAAACTTCAAGAATCTCTTCAATGGCACCGAAGTAAGTGTTTGGCTTCGTTTTTCTTGTCAAAAAGCTCATGAACTATGTGTTGTGAAGCTAATCATATTTTGGTTTTGCTCTTGTTCTTGCTGTTGTACCGTGATCCTATGATCTTGGCCTGTGACCTTACTTTCTCACCTTATGTCTATGATCAAATCTATCTACCTTTTGATTGGGTATCATTTTATATGATCAATTCTTGTTTTGTATGATCGATCTTATCAAACAAATTGTTTACATCATGTGTATGACCAATTCGAATCTATAGAAAGTCTTCCAAGGGCAAGGACGTTGCTGAGGGCAGTGCGAGGGGGAAAGCCCCTTCCTCCTCTGCCCCTTCCAGAAGGCCACAGCCGTCTTCTAACTCCCGATTCCCGAATGCGGCCTGTGAACATGCCTTTCAAGCAAGGACCTTCAAACTTTTACCCCGTCGATCCATTGATATTCCCTTCCTAACTGAGTACTGCCCCTCTGTCATGGAGATTGTCACTTATTACAATCTGGGTTTTCTTCTTTCCTTAGTACGGACCATAAATTACGACCTTGTCTCGGAGTTTTACAATAACCTACAACAAGGTCCTCAAGGGGGTTTCGAGTTCACTACTCGTGTCGGAAAAATGAACCTTGATTTTTCATATGAGATTTTAGCCGAATACTTAGGTGGTCGACGATCACCTAACCTCTATTCGCTTTATCCCGAGCTCCCTGATCCTCTGCTGGCCCCGTTTTCAGATGTTACCCCTGACTCTATCTATCAGCACTTCTTTGGTCATCCTCGCCCTGCTGGGCTTGACGAATTGGGTCCAGTTTTCCCCACTTTTACAGCCCTCCGCCTTGCTCCAACTGATTATGTCCTTTTCAAGATCATCACAAATTGCATTTTACCCATTACTTCAAAGCCGTTGGCCGAGATCCGACCCTATCACTGCCTCATGCTCTACGGCATGCATTGCCGGATGGACTTTGATATCATGGAGAGCATTTTTCAGTCTATCCTATCCTACCGTGAGCCTAGCCGTCGCACGGTTTATATGCCTTTTGGTCACATCATCACTGATTGGCTTATGTCAGTTGGTGTTGACGTCACCAAAGGCAGGACCATGCCCATGGTTAAGCAAGATTGTCGTTTGGGCCGGCGAGCTTTTGCAAAGTCTGGTATTATCATTCGTGAGCGTGATGGGGTCTTGGTGTGGAAGGATGGACGCGGACTTGGTGAGCTGCCTGGCGGAGCACCACATTTTCAGGCACCACACGAGGCTCCTCCTGCTGACGACGAGTATGACGACGAGCCGGAGCCTGATCTTCGCTGGCAGATCGCGGAGCTGGATCAGACCTTCCAGCAGGATTTTCAGTTGCGAGAGGCTTACCGCGAGGAGACCCGATCACGGTTCAGCTCTATTGAGCACAGATTGACAGCGATTGAGACTGACGTCTCTGGGACCCGTGCCCTCCAGCAGACATGGTATGATGAGTGGCGCAGCCACACATTTCCAGGAGGTGCACCTTCATCGAGTACTGCACCAGGGTCCTTTGCTCCTACTGATGCGACGATGGATGACCTTATGCACGATGACGACCCACCAGCTGATCATTGAGCTTGAATGTTTATTGTCTCTTTTCATGATGTGTGTACTTGACCTGTTTGACTTTTGGGTTGTATGCCCTTGACTTGCTTAGTGTGGCTTTGTGCCACACGTATCTGGATTTCGATGCCTGTGACTTGCATCGTGTTATGTCTTAGGATATTTTATGACCTACTCTTTATGATGCTGATGCATGTTTTATCCTACTTGATGATGCTAGATGACTACTATTTGAAATCGTGCTATATTGTCATGATTATGTTTTTATCTCATGATAGTATGCTTATTGTTGATGCCATGTTGATTATCTGTCTATTATCTGCATGCTTGCTACATTGCTATGTTCATGTTTATGCTACCATGCTCATATGATACATATGTCTGTTTCGCCATTTGATATATTTTTGCCATATGTGATCGTATGATTATCGATAGTCAATCATATTCTTGTTAATTTGAGATACCCCTAGGGTTGAGGGGGAGTTTGGTTTAAATTTATCAGCCCTTCTAGCCCCTTTTCGGTGATCGACAAAGGGGGAGAGTGTTGGTTGGTTAAGTTTAGGATGATCATGTTGTAGGGGGAGGATCCTGATTCCCCTATGATTCTGGATTTGAGGAAATGGATTGAGAATCCCTAAACTTAGATCGGGTTGTCAAACAACAAAAAGGGGGAGATTGTTGATGCAGTCTGGCTCTGATTGTTGTTTTGGTGTTGACTCCGATTTAAGTTTAGGTTGATGATTATTGATTATGATTAAGCTCTGATCGGGGATCAGGCATGGTATGGAAAATCCTAGTCTGGAGGGCTAGGTGTTGGAAAATCCTAACCTGGAGGGTTAGGTGTTGAAAATCCTAGCTTGGAGGGCTAGGTGTATGAAAAGTCCTAATTCGGAAGAGGTGGGTGAAAAGTCCTAGCTTGGAGGGCTAGGTGAAAAGTCCTAACTTGGAGGGTTAGGTGCAAATTCCCATCTTGGAGAATTAGGTGAAAAAGTCCTGGCTTGGAGGGTCAGGTCCTAGCTTGGAGGGCTAGGTTTGGAAAGTCCTAATCCGGAAGAGTTGGGTGAAAAGTCCTAGCTTGGAGGGCTAGGTGAAAAGTCCTAGCTTGGAGGGCTAGGTGAAAAGTCCTAACTTGGAGGGTTAGGTGCAAATTCTCAACTTGGAGGGTTAGGTGAAAAATCCTTAGCTTGGAGGGCTAAGGTGGAAGAGAACTTAGCTTGGAGGGCTAAGTTTAGGTCCCTGGATCGGTCTGGTGATCGGTCAGGGAAGTTGGCACGCTGCCCTGTTGTGGATCGGTCTGGTGACCGATCCAGAAATGACTGATCGGTCTGGTGACCGATCAGGGCGCACACAGTGAGGTTGGGAACCTACTGTACTGCTCCTGATCGATCCGGTGACCGATCAGGGAGTGTGTGTTTCACCTACTGCTTGGCTCCTGATCGGTCGGGTGACCGATCAGGGAGCGAACAGTTGAGGTTGAGTTCCCTTGCTGATCTGAACCTGATCGGTCTGAAGACCGATCAGGATCACTGTGCAGATCGTTCCGGAGAACGATCCAGCATCGCAGGTTCCTCACTATGATCGATCAGGCTCTAGCCTGATCGGTCTGGTCATGATCTGATCGGTCGGTCTGGTGACCGATCAGGAGGTCTGGACTGCGAAGCTCAGAAATCACCCAAGAAAGGGGTGGATCGTTCGGGTGATCGATCCACAACCTGGGATCGGTCTGGTAATCGATCCAGGAGAAGTCACAAAGAAATCGCGATTTCTAATTGAGCGTTGGGGACCGATCAGGACGAAGCCTGATCGGTCTGGACCTAGCCTGATCGGTCTGGTGACCGATCAGGAGTCGCTCTGATCGGTCGGGTGACCGATCACTTTAATTCAAATTGCACTATCAGACGCTCTGATCGCGTCTGACCGTATCCGATTCGCTGATGTTTGCCTCTGATATTTGATTTACTGTGTGATATACTGCTCTAACAGTCTGATTAAGCTGCAGGTGACAGGGGAGGATTCAAACACTCAAGGAGAAGTCAATGGAGGCTTTCCTTGGAGCAGGTTTGTCCATTTCTCATCTCAGGTTGCAACGGCTGGAGCTGCAGGGCTGAAGCCGCTGACTGAAGCTTGGCTGAGGGAGCTCATGAAGTTCAATAAGGGTTCAGTGGTAGCTGGCGTTGGCAGTGAGGCAGTTGGAGGCTGCTGGAGATGAGGTCACTTGATGCTTAGTGGAGAAACAAAAAGGGACGAGAGACAGCTTCGGTGAAGCAGAGTTCTACGGCTTGTGTTTTGAGTTCTTGCCGTCCTGAGTTCTCCACAACTGCTTGCTGTGTTCTTAAAGTTTCCATCATTCTGAGCAAGCAATCGAGAAGCAACCAATCTTTACTTGAGCGCTTGAAGGAGAGAACAAGTAGCTTGGAGTCCGACAGTGAGAAGACACGAAGAAGGGTTCTTGCGTGAGATCGCCACTGGGTGGAGCTCAGGGAAGCTAGCTGTGTTCTTGTCCTTGCCAAGTGTTTGAGTAAGATCTTTCTCGTAGTTTCTTTGTGCTTAAACTTTACCCTGATTGAAACGCTGTGGAGAGGTTTCTCCACCGAGAAGGAGGTTGCATTATATCCAGTGAAACTGGGGCTTGATCTGCCGACGATCAAGGGATCGCCCACCTTAAGGGCACGCCAAGAAGTAGGGGCAAGTTATCCCCGAACCTTATAAATTCTCCTGTTAGCGATCTTGCTAATCTTGCTAGTTAGTTTTCTGTTTTAGTTTCTGCACTTTCTGTTTTCCATACTTCCGCTGTGCTACTAACAACTTCAAGTGCAGAAACTTGCTAACTTCGTGAAGTGAAAAGTGATTGGCTATATTCACCCCCCCCTCTCTAGCCATCCCGTTTCCAACACCCACCACGCCGTCTGCCCACCAACGCTGTCTGCCCTACTCGCGCGCCTCCCCATCAGCATGGCCATCTACCCTACTCGGCCCTCCTCGCCACACGCGCACCTCCCTGCCACGAAAGTCATCTGCCCCGCTGTCTACCCCGTTGAGGTTATTTTTCTTTCCTCTTCCACCATCTCATGATCTGAAGCCCTAGTTTGCAAGGTTTTTGTGTGCTCTGTTTAAGATTTGCGATTGAAGGTGAATTGAATTCAAGTTCTATGAATCACAATTAATTTTTTTTTATTGTTTAAGGAAGCCCTCGTATTCTTATTATCTAACTCCCTTGTTTAAGCTATCCTCTAACTGCCTTGTTTAAGAAAGCCCTCGTAAGCTTAGTTGTGCGATTGAAGCCCTCATATGCTTGTTATCTTATATGACTGCTCGAGTTCAATTGGGAAGTTTTTCTGAATGGAACTATAGATTACTAAGGTTGACTAAAATGTGATGTGTTAAGTAAACATTTCTACATGGATTGCTTAATTGCTTAATTTGATATATTTTGTATTCAATGTGGATTTATGCATGCTATCATAGACAACATTTTTCTTGTTGCCAGTATAATCCATGTTAATTAACATTTTTTTCTATGGGTCGTTTGGTTAGCAAAGCAGTTAGAACATGGGAGCTTATGGCTGAGTCAGCATCCCAACTTTTCACACCTTAGAGCTTAAATTAAGGAGAAACAGAACTGGACCTTTCCTCTTCCCATGAATTATATGAATGAGAAATGAAATGAATGACAGGAAAAGCATCCCTGCTGAATGAGACCCAATACAAAAATAGATAAGAAGAAATTCGTACACCTCCCATAGAGTTGCATATGCACTTGCATATATGTTTGCATACTGCTAATGGATTATGTTGTGCCTTCACTGCATATATATGGTCTATTACCTAGTTCGAAAACATTGTTAGGGTCCATCATTATAATCCGAAGTTTTGACCAGTTGAGTCATTTATCTCAATTCGTGGTAAGTAAACTTCTCACACATCGCATATAGGGGATGCATGTTAACTTTAATGAATTGTTAGAGTAGGATGGATTTTGCTCCCATCCTATTTAACTCAGTCATGGGTATTGATTTTGCATCCTCTTGATATTTACCTATAATAAGTTGTTAATTTGACAGTTCATCATTATGTAAAATCAAGTTTTTTTGATTATTTCTTGGATGTTTATATTTCCATGAGTATTAATTAGGTACTTTTAACATTTTGGCATGGGAGATGCAAGTTTACATCCGTAAGTCACTTTTTGCAACATGTCTTCACCCCAAATCGGACTGGAGATGCAACTTAAATTAGGTGGTTAAACATGTCTTTTATGTCGCTTCATTCACCTTTGTTTCTGTTGTATTTGTGCCAATATATTAACTGTTCATGCGATGATCATCAGGAAGGGCACAAGCCTGATTGCATCATTACTGCAAATTTGAATGTCGGGGGGCGTCTAAAGGAAACTGCAAGCAAGGGAAACACTGGAATTCAAATAATGGTCGGGAGATCACAAAAGCTGAGATGAAGATGCTTAAAGTACATTATCAATGCTTGAATATTTACATAAAGTTTAATTAAAATTCATTATAAGCAGATTTAGCTTACCTTTCATTTAGTGGGTTGGTGTCCCTTGTGTTGGGAATCCTCATTATTGGCTCCATGCTGATGGGACATACATGGAGGAAGGACAAAAGAATGTGAAAGGGAAGATTTGGGGAAAGGTAGACACTAGTTTTGTTTGTTGTATTTACTCCTAACAATTGGAATCTATGGGCAAATTAATTTTCTCATGGTTCCTCATTTGGCAGCACCATATGAAATTGCTTTGCCCTGTGCTTTCATTGCCATTTCCTAGTAAGAATGCAAAATGTTGTAAGCCTGCCAAGGACGAAATATTTTTTTCTCTCTCTAATGATTATTGGAAAATACTGGGTCAATGCCATCGATACACCCAAAAATTGTTCGAACAACTACATACTTCAGGATGTCTTGATGCAGCTTGTTGAGGATTTCTGAGGCAGGTTGTTTTGACTCTAACGAATGTGTAGATATGTACATGTTTAATTCCTTCAAGTATTGTTTCTTGTGTGAGAATCTAATGTTTGCATGTCTTGGAGTAGCTGCTTTTTAATGTATAGTTCCACATTGATCATTTTGGCATGATTGAGTTATTGGCTTTACCAGGCCAAATTGTTGTATGGGTTATCATTCACGTAGAGCGAGCGCCAAGATATCAAGATTATGATACAGACCAGTATATTTCGAGACCTTGCTTTGCTGCTCGAGTGTCGTGAATGGTTTGAAGAAGAGATTTTGGCTGAGAGGAGAGACAACCAGCAACTTGATTCTTCAGGTACATGACTATAATGTTCATTAATTCTGAGTATCTCACTTGCAGCCCATTCAATGTCGTATTGTTTATTAAATATTGATTTTTCAATTGGTAGGTTGTGCAAGTAGTATATGTTCATGTAGATTTGATGGTCTATATAAGCTTATAATGATGTTATTCCAAAGATTGTATGCACATGTTATCATACCACCAAACATAATGACCTTAAGGTTTTGGGGTCAATAACAAAGGGGTGACTTATCCTTGTATATGTTTTGTTTTTGTTTAAACATCGGTGCTTACTTCAATTTCACTTGACTCTTATATATTAATAAGGAACATTATTGATGTCTAAATTTGCATGACAGCTTGTACAAGATGCTGACTCTGCTAAGGAACAGTGGAAAGTTGGTGGACTAGTGTGTCTTGCCCCTATATTAATTGAGTTGTTCCTTCACCAACACTTTATGGGATCAAGCCAACTGAAGTCATGTACTTTGGTGTTCAAATAACAGATATTGGTTGGCGTATCATGCACAAGATCCTTTTACAAGTGGTCATTCCAAAGGAATATCTCACTCCCTCATAGAAGCCCTAGTCTTTTGCTGGTATAAATCTTCCTGGTAATTTGGAATAGTTATTAAGGTTGATCATCTAATAAACTGCATCAAATATGATTATCTATTGTATGTCAAGAATGTAAACCTTCAGTCTCCTGATTTTGGCATACTTAATTCACAAGCCATTTGTGGTTTCATAAATATACTTAAAAACATGAGCTTCTTTAGGCACAACTATCTGTGACTGTAGTGGTTTTTTCACTAATCACCTTTTACTTTTTAACTCCCATGAAAATAAAGTGCAGTATGAGGCGATGAAACTAATGGTGAACCTATCTTATTTTGTTTTTTTCCTTTCTTATTAGTACAATCTCGAATATGCAATAATGGTAGTCTAGGATATTTTTCCCTTCTGCACGAATAAGTTTCCTTAGACTTGTATAAAATATGGTTAGTCATTACATGTATTACGTGTGGCGTTGATTAATGCTTTAATATTCTCAAGTTCACCATTTTATCCTACTGACGCATACCATTCAATATACTATTTTGTGGTTCATATGATTAGAAATTTATGTGGTGGAACACAAGGTTAACTTTTAAGCACCAACTTTCTAAAATGGAAGTTTACGGAAGAGCTAAAACAATCTGATCAATCATTTTGTTGGGCAGATGATGAAATAGAGTATTCGTTGGTTCTGCGATTGAAGGCATTTGTCGATTGGCTTCTGAAGGTTATTGTCTCTGGCAATTTTGAAGTCATCTTCCCAGCTGCTATGCAAGAGTATGCACCATTAGTGGGAGAATTGTGGAAAGATTCTGCTATTCAAGCAACATACAAGCATAGGAATGAACTTCAGCTCCTCCCTGCCACTTCGACTTACTTCTTAGAAAGGGTAACAACTCTTGTTCCTTTCTTTTGTTTGCAACTTTGCTTTTCTAAATTTCAAGTTATTACACTAATGCTTGAACATTACTATTCAGTTTACTATAAAGGGTAACAACTCCTATTCCTTTTTTTTTGTTTGCAACTTAGCTTTTCTAAATTTCAAGTTATCACACTAAAGCTTGAACATTACTATTCAGTTTACTATTATTCAGCAACTTCAAAGGACAAAATTCATATATAGCTAATCCTTGTTTCAACAACGTCAACAATAGATTATAATTGTTCTTGATTCCAAATTCATGACAAAACTTCAAAGGACCGAAAACCCTTTTCACTTTTACAAAAATGTGAGTGAGTTAATAAAGAGCTTTTTTTGTTTTGTTTTGTTTAGCTAATATAATAAGATTATGGGCTCGCCTCTACTATACCAAAGAGTTAACTTTGCTTGTGAAAAAATCTAGATCTAGATTATATACATTTTTTTTCCTTTATTGTATACTTCTTTAATTTTATTTCATTTACACAAACTAATTAATATATGATTTTTTTTTATAGGTGACAAGAATATTGGATTTTGTTTAAGATGTGATGGTTGAAGATTGAAGATGCAGCAAAGTTTGGAAGTTTATTTTAGGAGAGACTTAATTTTTTGTAAGTTCTTAAACTAAATACATTGGGTACATTTGTGAATGTGATTAGTGCATAGATATTTTTTGAGATGACCAATTTGACAGTCTTGTATTACAAAAAAATTGGCAATTATTGATTAGCATTTTAATTTCAATTTAAAATTTTTATTTGTATTTATGTTAATTAGTTATATGCGTAAATATTTATATCATGAAAATATTGAAAATGTGTGAGATATTTATTAATATATGATACTTTTTATGTCACAATAGAACACCAAATCATGTAGATAAAAATATTATTATAAAATTCATATGAAGATATTTCAAAATGTCATAATAAATAATTATTAATGATAATTTTAAATGTCCTTATAGACTAATATAACAAATATTTATATGTGTCGCTATAAATTACATAACGAGGCATTTTAAATAAGAATAATGATTGGGAGAGTGAAAATGGGAGAGTGAAAATCATAGTGAATGACGTGACACCTTGCATGCACGATCTCCGACGGGTTCACCGTGTCCCCCAAGGTATATTTTGATTCGGGGCGGCGGCCGAAGGCCGCCGATGGTGTCCAAGCGATAATCAAACGTGTGCATGTAAAGTGTCACGTCATGCCACGTCAAGCCACATCATTCACTATGGTTTTCACTCTCCCATTTTGATCACTCTCCTTATCATTGCTCTTTAAATAAACTTTATAAACTATCATTAGTGACATTTTTTATTATGACTATAAATAAAATTCAAGACACTTATAATTATCTTGATAAATAATTTTAAAGGACATATAAATTTGTCATCATTACTATAATAAAACAACATGTATAAATATCATTACAAATCTTATAGTGACACTATTTTTTGTCACTATAACAATTATTCATGCTATTAGTGTTGTCACTATTTTTATTTTATAGTGACATTAAGAATTGTCATAAGTGATAAGACTTTGGACGATATCACTATAAAGGACATTTTAACTTAATGTCATTATATCAAAAATGTCAGTATAAGTAATATATGATGACACTTTTCAATATCATTAAAAGTATTTTTTTCTTGTAGTGAGGCCTTGATAGTTGATGATCAGGGGTGATAATTATTCCATAATAATGGTTGCTGATAACCCATCGATCCGAGAAAAATGGTCCTCTACTTGAGCGTTCCTTGGACCCCACTACTCCGAGGTGATCTCGAGGTTACTTGGCCCCGGGGTCTGGGCGCTCATCTCTCCGAGGTGCCCTGGGAAACTTACCCCCGAGGTAAGCTTGGGGGTGTGTCTTCCTGAAGTTATCTTCGGGGTCACACGTACTCGGGTTGACCTCTTGATCTCTTTTCCCGAGAGGGTCTCAGGTATCCTGTCTAGGGAGTCATTCCGACTTGATTATTTTACTATGCAACTTCTTCATCCCTTATATCCGTCACGGGATATTAAACCTCATCACATGTTTTTAGCAAAATCGTGCATAATTTCTCGACTTTAAAATCTAAAAATTTCATACTTCATTAATGAAATTGAACGTGGCGTGAGGACGCGGCGAGACGAGATCGATCGGTCCTGCTATCGGAGGAAGAAGAAGACGATAAAGAATACACATGTCCCCGGAGACCCTGCTCGGCCCCGTTTCGCGTCCCATCCACTGTATCTGCTCCGAATTTGAAGATCGCCGAGATTTATCACGGTTGACAAAAATTATAACAATTATTATATTTTTCTACCTGCGATGGATGTTAAAAAAAAATAATAGAAACGTGAAATTTAATGTGAATAATAAGACATTTCAATTGTAGTGATTTTTAACGGATTTATCGTACCTCTCAAATATAATTTGGTATGGGACGATGATCGATGATGTCCAAATGATAATTGAATGTTTACACGAAAAGTAATATGTTGTTCCCGTTGTTTTAAGAATCCGCACGATGACACGTGGCATGTTGATTGCGATATATAATTAAAGAATGTTATTCTAAGTGGAATGGCCGCACGTGCTACTTGCGACCCCGTCCCTACACGTGCTCATCGATCAGCATGTGCCGCCCGCACACCTGTCGTTGGATGGGGCGACCCCGCTCCACACCAGACGGTTACCTTATTTACCACGTCATCCATTCGTTTCGCTTTAAGTGATCACGTCCTAGATCCAGTCATTAGGGCATCCGCAACGGCTCGTTAATCGAGCGTTATAACGCTCGATTAACGAGCCGTCGCGTTGTGGGAGCACGTTATAACGCTGACTCGGATGAACGCGTTCAGATGTTTGAACGCGTTAATCCGCGTATGACCTGGCATCCTGATCGGTCTGGGTGACCGATCAGGCAGGTGCCTGACCGGTCAGGCTCCTGCCTGACCGGTCAGGAAGGAACCTGACCGATCAGGCTCCTGCCTGACCGGTCAGGAAGGAACCTGACCGATCAGGCAGGAGCCTGACCGGTCAGGCTCCTTCCTGACCGGTCAGCCTGACCGGTCAGGCTCCTAATCTCTATCATTTCAAAATTTTAATAATAATTTAAATTTTAAATAATGATAAAAATATTTAAAAATATTATTATTATTTATTTAAAATAATAATAATTTAAATTAGTAAATAAATTTGAAAATAAAAAAAATAGGTAGATAAGAAAATAAATATATGAAAGAATATATATGTGAGAGAATATATATGTGAGAGAATGTATATGTGAGATAATGTGTATGTGGCATGTGGGTCCCACAAATAATGAGGGTTGAATGTTAAACGGTTGTGAGAGAATGAAGATGTTAATGTTAATGTGTATGTGGCATGTGGGTCCCATGCTTTTTGATGAGGTGGTAGGTGTAATAACGTTAATGGCGTTAAACCAATGCGGATGCCCTTACACGCTGTCCGCCGTATGCTTAACGAAAAAAAGGCTGTCCCCACACGTCCCACCATACGTGCAACGGGTACACGAAGGGTGAAGTACGAAGTATTCGTAACATGGCATACCATTGGACCTTTACCAACCCAGCACGTCATAAAATGACAGGTGTACTGCTCTCCCCAGGTTTAACGCAATAAGCCCGCACAGTCAAAAAATTTCAAATTAAGCACCACAATTAGGGGTGAGCAAAAAATCGATTAAACCAAACAAACCGATCAAATTAACCGAATTTAAAAATTCGGTTCGGTCTATTCAGAAATTTGGTTTTTTTTCCTGAAAAATCGATTATTTCAGTTATATCGGGTTCGGTTCGGTTGTAGAAATTGTAATTCGGTTAAACCCGAATAAACCGAAATATTTAAATAAAAATTTATAAACCTTATCTATGGGAAACTGAAACCCTAAAATCCCTACTTTTTTGCCGTCGCCCCGCGCCCGTCGCGAGTCGTGCGATTTCTCCTCGCGTCGCTCGCATCTCGCCCCTCGCGTTCAGCCGGCGTTCATCACAGGTCACAGCCAAGCCCTCAACAGTCAACCCTCCTCACGTCGCTCGCATCTCGCCCCTCGCCTCTCGCCTCTCACCTCTCGCCAATCGCCAATCGCCAATCGCCAATCGCCAATCGCCAATCGCCAGTTCGCCACACGCCCACACCGAAAAATCCTACTGCTTTTTGGCTTGATCTGCCTGAAAATAAAGCGTTCTTCCAACTCCACTCTACTGATTGGTAGGTGCTTGATTGAGACAAATATGAGAACCGAGTGGATGGATGGTATTTTCTCCATGAAATGAAGAAATATGGGTGGTATGCCTTGTACTAGTTCGGAGTAAAAGAGACCAAGGCCAGGTATTCTTTGCACCTTGCCTTTCTGAATTATATCCTTTACATAGTTGCTTGTGACTTTGTTGTTAAGTTCATATCGGTATTTCTTCACATAAACATAGTGCCATATAGCCATTATTATCATCAAGGCCAGTGAGAAAACCAAAGGTAAAATCGGTTAATGCCATAAACATAGTGCCATATAGCAGTGTTAATGGAATAATAATTTTATTTATAAATTTAAAAAAAATTAAATAAAATCGGTTATTTCGGTTTTTAACCGAATTAACCGATATTTTATCGGTTCGGTTATTTCGGTTTTTAAATAATTTCGGTTCGGTTCGATTTGTTCGAGAAGAAATCGGTTTATTCGCTTTCGGTCTATTCGGTTCGATTCGATTCGATTTTAATCGAATACTCAGCCCTAACCACAATGAACAAGGAGACACTAATTTAAATGATCTTTCTATTTTATCCCCCTCTCTCTTTCTCTGGAGTTATTTTTAATATTTTTTCGCTCCTTTGTATATAATTTTTTTCCTCCATTAAATTTTTTTATTTTGTTTCCTTTACACGCATGCAATTATGATATTGATTTTTAAAAAACTACCCACAAATTAATTATATTAACACGATGATAATACTGATTTCTAAAACCAAGATCATGGCGGGGGTAGACAAGAACTAACTTAGATCCTAGTTTATTCTCGGATCAAGTTCAATTTAGGGTTTCTCGGATCATAAGTATTCTATCTGAAAGTTAATATAATAATAATTAATAGGTTTTGTAATATCGAACCTCGAATGATCGATCCGGTTTCATAAAAATTTTTCACTGACTGTCAGGGTAAATCGGGAAGTGTTTGCGACGGATAGTCCAAAATTCTAGCGTCCTAGGGTTCGCGTCCCATTTGGACGAAAAATTTCTTCAAAATACGTCGTAGCTGAGGATCGAACTACGGATACCTAATATGACGACTAGTCGTTCTTCCACTACACCATAGTCTGGGAGCTAAAAGTAAACATAATAATAAAGCACCTCTAGGAAGTTCGAAATAAGTAATGAAGGATATTTTTAGATTTCTTGTAATTTTACAAACTCGTAAGAGCTGAAATAGGTAAAATCTAAACTCTCTAAATTAATACGTAGGTTTTGACTGAAACTCAAATCAGACTCAACTTGATCTCCTAGAGACCATGACCAAGTTAAGCCCGATCTGTGATCAGATTAGACCCAGAGCGATTATGGTCTCCCTACACCAGGGCCATAGTTTTTCTTGATTATAACAAAGATTTGATACAATATCTACATTCCTCTCACTAACCTTACCGAATAAGTGTAAATTTATAAAAATTCAAATAGCATAGCTCCATTAATGTGTTTCAGTCAAAGTTCACTAATCAATCTAGAAAGCATAGATTGTATGAATTTCAAATCCTGTGAATTTTTGAGATTGTAAAAAGTTTAAAGATATCATCCATTATTTATTTGGACTCCCAGAAGTACTCTAGTATTATGTTAACTTTCGACTAGAATGCCTGAGCCTAGTCTCATAGAGACTAGAATCATGTTGGGTCTGATTTAAGAGTAGACTAGGACCATGTTAGTTCTTGTCTTCACCATGTTAATTTTTAAAAATTAGTATCATGATTGTTGCAGGCATGTACGTAAAGGAAAGAAACAGATGAAAAAATTAATCGGATGAAAGAAAAGAGAGGAAAGTTACAAATTAATAAGAGAGGAAAAAGACTAAAAATTAAGGTTGTGTTTAGTACGCTTGTTTTTCATTTTCTGTTGAAAATGTGACTTTCTGGAAAACACGTTTGGTTTGCATTTTCCAATCTTGTTTTTTAGAAAAAGATATAGCATTTTCTGGAAAACTAGAGAATGAAATAAAGTTAATTTTTAAAAAATTGAGAAAATGTGATTTTCTGAAATATAAAAATAGAAAATGGAGTGATCCTGTCGCGAAGCGAGGTGGAAGTCCCAAGGGCTGGATGGTCTCCCGAGTGACACGAGTGGCTGAGGTCGGGAGCAGGACGGGGCGAATATAGAAATATCGTTCCTTCCAACACTTGTTAGAGGTCGGAAGTTTCGATAGGAAAGAGGTGTCAGGTCGGTCCTGGAAGAAGAAATCACTCAGCTCTTGTCTTTTTGGGCAAAAGAAGTAATAAAAGATGTCGGGGCGAAAGGGAATCTAATACAAAGAAAATATAATGACCGACCCGCAAAAGAGACGAATGACGTTTAGGGCTAAGTGAGATAAATTGATACGGAAGTAACGACAGATAGCGATAATGAAGGATTGGACCGGGGAACGTAGCCTGGCCTGCATATGGTCTCGGAAAATGATAATATAGTGTGGTGGAGGTTTGGCAGGTCGGTCGGAGGATGAGGGTAATTGGAGATGATGGTCCGGGGGAATATGATAGGTCGCTTGGATCACCTCCAGATCATGGTGATCGAGCTCGGACACCATAGTGACATACCAGGGGGCCAAGGGAAGAGGTGAAGAGGCCATTAGAAGCAAGCAAGAGAAGGTAGACTAACCAGGGGAAAGGTCGTCCGGGAAGATGAACGGAGCAGGATGCCTTGCTGGAACCCTAGCAGGGGACGGAGGAACAACGTTTCGACGTCAGGAGTAAAAAAACAATGGTAAAACCATCTGATAAGTTCCTATTTATAGGACCTTAAAAGCAATGTCACCCGTCCGATGGCGGGTCGGAGAATAGGCGGCAAAGGACGCGAGCCGTCCGATCGAGCCCAAAAAGGGCCCTGTGACAGAGTAACCCACGTGTGCTCTCATCATTCACCCAAGCAGACGGCGGACGCCTCGTCGCTCGGGGAAGCAATGACGAGGAGACATGTGTGTTGTAGCGATTAAATACTATAATAAATGTGCGAGATTCGAATCTGCTCGGGCATCCCGGGGAGTCAGAACCGAAGAGACGGGTGATGTGACAGGTTCGGGCGATCGGGATGCATGCCCACCGACGAGCCCCGAGGTCGACAAGAAGGGGTCAGGCCATTCAGGTGCGCCAGACTCGCTTCAATAGATGACAGTCTCCAGTCAGTTGGACTCGACGCTTCCTTCGACTAGACTCGAGGGGGACGCTTATGATCCCGGCCTTGCTTACGGGTAGCTCGGCCGGCTCAGCCAGCCAGCCTGGCGCAAGAAGGTCCAACAGAAGGGCCGACGAAGACCTCACCCGGGGAGTCCTTGAGCCAAGAAACCCTCGATGCGCTAGCTGACCGACCCCGGGCAAGGTCGGTCAGGTCGATCCTGAGCGTCTCCTAACTCGGTCGACTAAAGCAGTACCCCGATCTGGATCTGGGTCGGACACTCCAGTCGGACGCGTGGTGGCCCACGTTCCCTCAGCATCCCATGGATCTGACATCCCACAGCACCAAGACAGAGCTAGATAGACATAGCCCAACAGACCCCCGACTCAGGGCGTACCCTGCGCCTCAACTCTCCCAGTCGGACACGTGACGGCCCACACTCCCTGGCCATTACCTGACCCGGTCCTCGGCACTCGGACCCGTCGGTCGGCACTCGGGCTACGGACTAGATCGTCCCTACGCCGCCCTATGTCATTATATCCGGGGTATGATCTTGATGTCGGGGTACTATGCGCCTTATCCATTTATGACACACCTCGCGGTCATCCTGCCGCTCCAGTACTGTCGTACTGCCCAAGCACCCCGCACTATGCTGCGGTACTTCAAGTGCTCTCATACGAGCTGATAGATGTCATACCCCTGTCTAGTCGACACGGACAGGGGTTGTCAGCTCCCCCGGCTATATAAGCCATCTACTCTTCATTCCGCAGGTATGCGCGTGAGCTCTCTCTCGTCTAATTTACTTCTATTTGCTCCACTATATTTCCTGCGGATACTGACTTGATCGTCGGAGTGCCTTGCCGGGGAAACTCCCCGGCGGGTTTGCTAACGGTCGCTGTCTTGTAGGCCGGAGCCAGGTCAGAGTCAGGTCGACGCCGCCTCAGCTCTCGTGTCACTCGGGAGACCTTCCAGTCTTTGGGATTTCTACCTCGCTTCACGACAGGATCATGGAACAATCAACTTGGTTATCACTTTTTAAAGTATTATGTAAGATTTGAGAATTTCTCTCCTTCATGGCACAATCAACTTGGTTATCACATGATATATTAATCAATGATCAAATTTTGGTAAAGTCTAAAAAAATTATCCTCTAATGCGATGATTAATTTTTATTTTTTAATTTATTTTTACTCAATAATATATAAAAAATAATTTATTTGGTTAACATCAAATATGAGAAGTGGACATTCTCTTTCAATAATATGGTGGCAAAAGATGATTCGTTCGTCTCTAGCGCCCTCGATAATCTGTCCCAGGATCAACACGGAGGAGGTAAATCACAGAGGATACTAGCTCGAATATTATGACTAGTATATGAGAAAGACGGATACATTAACTTTACTAAATTTTAATCCTTAAATTTTATAGTAATAATACTCATATATATTAATCTTAATCATCAGTGAGAAGATTCTCTCGACAGTTATGAGGAGGACATCTACAAGACAAACCTTATCTTTTATAGAAATGATTTGAGAATTTTTCAAATTTATTTGGCCCTCTGATCAATTCCTGTTAAGATCGCCTAAATCCACCTCTTTCTTTAACGTTTTCATTTGTAACGACAATCCTCATAGCATTGAAAAACATAATTAAACGAATGGGCTTACCTCATGCGTGGAATACTTGTGGCACCACTGAAGCTTGCAAAGTCATTTCTTACCTTTCGTGCGCCTCTAAACTTCCTAATTAAATTAATAAGCCAATCAAAACTGCGTCATTTTATGCCCGAAACAACCTTCTCGTGCAATCTGCTAAATGTACCCACTCCTTCGCCCGCGGCTCCTTGTGCGTCACATATTCAGTGGACCCACGGCAGGCCGGATCGAAAGGGATGGTTTCTGGTACGGTAGTTAATGAAGTGGTGGTACAGTGGGGGTATTATGGTCAGTTAAGTTATCCTTGGCCGTAAGAAATTTCCAAAAGCCCGGCATTTAAGGGGTTTTAGCAGCCGACGTCTCGGGGGAAGAGCAAGAGCGACGGAGAGAGAGGTGGCCGGGCAACGTGTGGTTTTTTATTCGTCTCCTTTGGTTGGGTTTCGACCGATCTCCGAGGAATTGCAGCTACTGCTGATTTGGGTCGCGGAACAACGTGTGGGAGAAGGTGAGAATCCTCTCCTGCGGAGTTCTCTCCTGATTTTGCATCCGTTAACTTTAGGGTTTGTTGACTGCCTTGCTATTGTCGTTCCTTGGAGATTTCGTAGCGCTAGTCGATGAATTCAGAGTCTGGTTGCTGTGCCTGTGTTTGTTGGGTTGGAAGGTTTAAATTATTCCGTTTTTTTTTCATCTGAAATGAGTTTCAGCTGCTTTTACGTTTTTATGCGTTTTGATGGTTTGGGTTTCAATTCAATCTGTAAAGTTAGTGTCTTTGTCATTTTTCGGCTGATTGGGGTTTTGGGCGTTTTCTCACTGGAAACTTAGCTGTGCAAATTATGAACTTTAGAATGTTGATTGTGGACTCTGAACAAGCGGTTTCATAATTTAGTAACACCGTATCACGGGTCGCGGGGCATGTATAAGATAAATATTTGGTTTTCGTGGTGCTATTGGCTAATTTGTGGAATGTAGTAGCAGAGTTTTGTCCTTTACTCCTTTAAAAAAAAATTAATTGCCTCAATTGGTGCAGGACAACAGTTTATGGAGGTTAGTCGACTAGATATACAGATTTTTTTTTCCCTTTCTGTCAAATATTTTGCTTTACCCTATTGTATTATGATGATTATTGAATGGTTTGGCATTCATCCAAGGCACTGTTTTAAGGAATTCGCTAATGGAAAATGATTTGCTCAGTGAAAAATCTCAAGGAAAAGCTCAGTGAATGACATGACACTTTGCATGCAGCGATCCTCGACGGGTTCACTGTGCCCCCCAGGGTATAGTTTGATTCGGGGCGGCGGTTTCCGCGGTCGGATACCGCCGATGGTGTCCGAGCGATAATCGGACGTGTGTATACAAAGTGTCACGTCATTCACTGAGCGTTAGTTTTTTCACTGAATGTATCAGAGCTCTTCGCTAATAAACTTCAGAACCTGGCTGCCAGCTGGGGCCAACTGAAAGAAAATATATATTGATTTGCAAAATAAACCATATGTGTTTGCTATATTCATCTATTTTATTTGTGTTGACTTTGATTGAGCTCGTGAATTCTTTCGTTCTGAAACTGATTCCTAGATCAAGGAAGCCATGGAAAGTAATGAACTGAAGACAATATTTTGCAAATTATTAGACATTTTTAATACCTCGTATCTCCAAAGAGACAGAATTTTGTTTGATAATACTTTTTGTCTTGCATAAATTCCTCAAATTTTGTAACTTCTATATGTATTTTTATTTATAAGCATTTTGTGTAATCCGTAGGTCAGATCAAAGTGGTTCATAACTTTTATTTGCCTATTATTAACTTGATGGTTCAAACTTTGGCTTTGCTTACGTATGTAATATATTTATACTAGCCATCCTAGGTATCAGTTGTTTCTCTGTATGCTGAAACTTAGCTGCTTTAAACAAGTTAAGAAGTTTTACCTGGAGTTCTAATAGTACAGTGAAAATTGACAAGAATGCACTTATTTTGACATGCAGGACCTTATCTATGTGGCTTTAGCAGATTTCAAATAAATGGCCACAGAGAGCCCATTGAGATTTGTAGGGAATAGTGGAGCTGGAAGTTGGCTCCTGTGTAAGGACACACCAGGAATTGCTTCAACTAGTAGTTCATCGGAAGAGTTGGGATTACTTTTGAAAGGGCAGAGATACAATGGAACAAAAAGTAACACTAGCCTCAGCCGAAGTGGAAGTGCACCTCCTAGCATGGAAGGTTCTCGTGTACCATTCGATATCTTGCAAACTCTGACTGATCACTTTGACGTCAACTTGGATAGTCTTCAAAATTGCAAATCTGAAGAAGAGCTCCGAGCTCATCCAGGTTACTTAGCATATTACTGCAAAAATGTGAATTTAAATCCAAGGCTTCCGTCACCTCTTGTATCTCGGGAGAGTCGACACTTGATGCAACAAATTGGTTCCTTTGGGAATAATGAAAAAATTATTTCCTTCGATGACAGCAGCAATTCAGTTTTCTCTATCTCACAACATCCCCTTTCTACTCATAATGAGGAACCTGAGGATGATAGATCACCTAGAATGTCTCCATTGCAAGGAAGGCACATGAACCCTATAGATTTGGTACAGGTGATAAATTTATACATAAACCAGTTTATGCATTTCAATAATATTCTTCTTTGAAGCATTATCTTTTACTTCTATTTGACCCTCAGCTTCCTTGCTTTATAGCAGTTAATTATTCTAGTTTACATAATCCATAAAGAGGTTATTTATTGTACATGCAACGGTTGTATCGACTATCTTATGATTTAACTCTGTTTACTTTGTCAATTATAGTTGTTAGCATAGAGCAATGAAAGCAATGTGTTTCCTATATATTATCCCCTTGAATTGTTGAGATGATATGAAGGAACATAGGAAGTGAGTTACATTGCCTAATTTCCAGTTATTTGAGACAAATAAGGAGCCCTGATGATTGTGAAAATGACTATCAGCCAAATTCCTTGCGCCAACGTGTAGTGCCTATGCCACTTGTATGCATATGCATGTTTTGGAGATTGTGACTAATTAGTGCCTTTTTGGGCATACATTATAATAAATATACACTTACAGTGCTGACTGAGCTCAGGTTTTAGTGTTGTTATGAATAGCAATCATGGAGTAACGAGTGTACTTATCTCCCACATTAGTACTTTTTTTTTTTTGGATGGGCGTCTAAACCCTTTAACAAGTGCAATGTTTGAAATTTTATAATCTTGTTAATTTCAAGTCTTTATTAGCTAGCCATGTAGCTGCCAAGTTACTCCAATAACAAGCTTTTTGTGTGATTGCAATCACCATTGTTTTGAAGCCTTTTCTTTGATTTATGACCCATGAGAATAAACTCTTTTGACAAATTAATATGGCATGCATGGATATCGATGTTTAATTTTATTGTACTCTTGAAGCATGGTGTTTTTTTACTTTTCAGGAAGACTTGTTTGAAACTCAATATCCTGTATACAGTAATCATTCTGAACCTCGTAACCATACTAAAACAGAGCGAGCAGTTAACCAAGACTCCCTCTCAAACACTCTGCATGATTCTTCAACTGATTTGGCTAACCTAGAGAAAATAATACCTAGAATTGGTGCTGATGGTTGTACTCACTTAGACTTACAATCAGGCGGGTTATTGTTGAATGATGATCTGGAAACCATGCCTGGTCACTTAGCTTCAATTGAGAAGTCAGTGAATTTACAATCAAGTCAATATATATCAAGCAATCGAAGCACCGCATTGGGGGATGATGTTTCAACTACTGGTGGAATTTATTCAGATCTTGGTGACATTGAAAATGAAGTTAGGAAGTTAAAATTATCTGCTCGTAACCACAAAAATCATCAATCATGCCAGATCCCTCAGCAAGCTGGCATGCCATCACGTGGCTCTTATTCTCATTCTCTAGGTAATGAATCTCAGAATATTGCCGAAGGAATTTCTCATTCTCAGGGTATGGGCTTTAGCTTATCTCATGGTCATCCTGGTCAACCAAATTTAACCTCAGCTGATATGCAATCTTCATTGCAATCTGCTAGTTTTGCCCCACCATTATATATTACAGGATCTGGATTTGGAACTCCATACTATCACAATTTTCAATTTCCAGGTCTACCTACTCATTTCAGCATCAATGGATACACATTGAATCCCTCATTTGTGCCTCAACTTATTAATGTCTATCCCCATCATCCCCATAGTCCAATTCCAGTGCCTTTTGATAATCCAGTGGGATCAAACTTCACCGCTAGAGCTTCTGAGAGTCCCAGTGGGGGATGTATTGTTTCTGGAGTTGATATGCACTACAAGAACTATGAACAGCTAACTGTTCAGCCTCCCTTTCCTGATCCCTTGTACGTACCTTTTTGTCAGCATCCCTCTGTGGACACATTTCAAACCCCAGGTCAATATGATCCAATGTTCTGTACAGTTGGTGCTATTGGAATCATTCCAGGTAATTGTGCTGCACAAAAGGTTTCAGGTTATTGTCCCCATTTACTTGATCATAGGCCTCAAATTCCTAGAATTTCTGCCAGCACTCCTGATTCTACTAAAGGAGTTTCTTTTAGTCCCAACTACTATGGAAGCCCTGCTAGCATTGATGTCATGCAATTGCCAAGCTCTCCACTTACCACTCCTGTTTTTATTGGGTCTCAATTGCCAAGCTCTCCACTTGCCAGTCCTGTTTTTATTGGGTCACCTGTAGCAGGTGCAGGTTTTTCAGGAAGGAAAAATGAAAGCAGTAAATTTCCATTTGGTTCTGAAAAAAACACAGCTGCTTCTGGATGGAAAAGCCAAAGAAGATGTGAGAAGGTTGATGATCCATTGCATTCTTTCTTGGAAGAGCTGAAGTCTAATAAAGCACGTAGATATGAATTGTCTGATATTTCTGGGCGTATTGTTGAATTTAGGCAAGTTTTATTCCTAGCCTTGTTTTTATTTTTATAAAGTATTTTCTTGGTAATTTTATATTCTTTTAATCAGATGCCATGTACTTTTTGCATCAGTTCTGATCAACATGGGAGTAGATTTATACAACAAAAATTGGAGAACTGCAGCATACAAGATAAGGCATCTGTTTTCAAGGAAATCCTTCCACATGCTTCTTCATTAATGACTGATGTGTTTGGAAACTATGTCATTCAAAAGGTGTATGCTGGAGTGTTGCATAATTTGCATTTTTTAGTTTTATAAATTTGTAATACTTGGTTACTCTGATTTCTCTTTTTGATTGTTTTGTATCTTCAGTTTTTTGAGCATGGGACTCCTGAACAGAGGAACGAACTTGCTTCTAAGCTTGTTGGCAATGTGTTGCCTATGAGCTTTCAGATGTATGGCTGTCGTGTAATTCAAAAGGTATTGTTTATTTTATTATTTGTGTTATTTTCTATAGGTTCAGGGATGCCATATATTCTTCTATACCGTTTCTTGTGTAGGCCATTATGTCACGTGTTTTGCTAGCCCTGAAATTTGTGACTTTAATTTTCATGACATTATTTGATTTTTAAAGTTATTGCATGAATTGACTCATACAAAGTGGTCAAGTGTTTAATTAAATTCAAAACTGGTGAGAGACATTGCAAAAGAGGATGCCAATCAATCAGTGCCTTTGCTGTGAAATTTCACCCAAGTTGCTAGTCATTTAGGTTGAATCACTTGCTCTTGTATGGTATCCGAACTTGTTCTACTCTAATTGGAATGATCCTTTTAAGCATGGTGTTCCTTGGCAAGTTATGCATAAGCACATGAAAAATATATGGGATCTTCTGGTATAGACTCTGAATGTGAGGTTGTATGATGCTTGTTGGATATTAGCTTCACTAGCACTTTACTCTATAGGATCAAAAATTACTAATGAAACTTATTCTGCTCATGAGTTTGATAGTGGTGAATTGTTGGAGTGATTTTAAAGGACCTTGTGCTATAAAAAAATATTGATGAGACATTGAAGTCAGTTATGTTCCATTTTTTCTATGAAATCTTCAATAATCAAGATTAGCTAGAAGCATTCGTATGTAGAGAACTAAGGAATAGCATGATAACAAACTGGCACTGTTGGAAATAGGAAATTGATTTGTATTGTAGCAGAGTGAAAAGAATACAATTCAAATTAGAAAAGATGAGGAAGGTCAAACCTTAAAAATAGATAATTTTGATTTTAGTCAAAGGACAAATTGGTGTTAATTTTTTGCAAAGAAACTCTGTGGAAAGGAACAATTACCGAAGTATATCTATTCGAAAGATCATAGTAGCTTTTACAATAGCTCTGGTTTCTTTTCATTGTTGTTCACTTGATTGTCTTATCTGATTGCAGGCTCTTGAGGTTATTGAGCTTGACCTCAAAACACAGCTTGTGCAAGAACTTGATGGACATGTCATGAAATGCGTCAGAGATCAGAATGGGAATCATGTTATTCAAAAATGCATTGAGTGTGTACCTACTGAAAGAATCACTTTCATAATATCTGCATTTCATGGTCAAGTTGCAACACTATCAATCCATCCGTATGGTTGTCGATGATTCAGGTTAGAAAAAACTCTTTGTTCTTGACTATTCTTTGCTGTTTCCATCAGTTCTTTGTACCACTCTTGATATTCTTAATCATAATATGCCATATTCGTAGAGAGTTTTAGAACATTGTACAGATGAGTCCCAAAGTCAGTGCATCGTGAATGAGATTCTGCAATCTGTGTGCCAGCTTGCTCAAGATCAGTATGGCAATTATGTCACTCAGGTGAATTTCTTCACTCTTCCTTCAATTTTTTCTTATTTTCTGCTCAAATGAGGTCCTCTATAACCCTCGACATCTTTGAGTTAAATAATAATAATTTTAAATTTCCCTTGGTGTCATATTATAGCCAAATGAGTAATCCAATTATATGGGCCTGATTTGACTATTAATGAGTGTGCTAGNGTAATGAATCTCAGAATATTGCCAAGGAATTTCTCATTCTCAGGGTATGGGCTTTAGCTTATCTCATGGTCATCCTGGTCAACCAAATTTAACCTCAGCTGATATGCAATCTTCATTGCAATCTGCTAGTTTTGCCCCACCATTATATATTACAGGATCTGGATTTGGAACTCCATACTATCACAATTTTCAATTTCCAGGTCTACCTACTCATTTCAGCATCAATGGATACACATTGAATCCCTCATTTGTGCCTCAACTTATTAATGTCTATCCCCATCATCCCCATAGTCCAATTCCAGTGCCTTTTGATAATCCAGTGGGATCAAACTTCACCGCTAGAGCTTCTGAGAGTCCCAGCGGGGGATGTATTGTTTCTGGAGTTGATATGCACTACAAGAACTATGAACAGCTAACTGTTCAGCCTCCCTTTCCTGATCCCTTGTACGTACCTTTTTGTCAGCATCCCTCTGTGGACACATTTCAAACCCCAGGTCAATATGATCCAATGTTCTGTACAGTTGGTGCTATTGGAATCATTCCAGGTAATTGTGCTACACAAAAGGTTTCAGGTTATTGTCCCCATTTACTTGATCATAGGCCTCAAATTCCTAGAATTTCTGCCAGCACTCCTGATTCTACTAAAGGAGTTTCTTTTAGTCCCAACTACTATGGAAGCCCTGCTAGCATTGATGTCATGCAATTGCCAAGCTCTCCACTTACCACTCCTGTTTTTATTGGGTCTCAATTGCCAAGCTCTCCACTTGCCAGTCCTGTTTTTATTGGGTCACCTGTAGCAGGTGCAGGTTTTTCAGGAAGGAAAAATGAAAGCAGTAAATTTCCATTTGGTTCTGAAAAAAACACAGCTGCTTCTGGATGGAAAAGCCAAAGAAGATGTGAGAAGGTTGATGATCCATTGCATTCTTTCTTGGAAGAGCTGAAGTCTAATAAAGCACGTAGATATGAATTGTCTGATATTTCTGGGCGTATTGTTGAATTTAGGCAAGTTTTATTCCTAGCCTTGTTTTTATTTTTATAAAGTATTTTCTTGGTAATTTTATATTCTTTTAATCAGATGCCATGTACTTTTTGCATCAGTTCTGATCAACATGGGAGTAGATTTATACAACAAAAATTGGAGAACTGCAGCATACAAGATAAGGCATCTGTTTTCAAGGAAATCCTTCCACATGCTTCTTCATTAATGACTGATGTGTTTGGAAACTATGTCATTCAAAAGGTGTATGCTGGAGTGTTGCATAATTTGCATTTTTAGTTTTATAAATTTGTAATACTTGGTTACTCTGATTTCTCTTTTTGATTGTTTTGTATCTTCAGTTTTTTTGAGCATGGGACTCCTGAACAGAGGAACGAACTTGCTTCTAAGCTTGTTGGCAATGTGTTGCCTATGAGCTTTCAGATGTATGGCTGTCGTGTAATTCAAAAGGTATTGTTTATTTTATTATTTGTGTTATTTTCTATAGGTTCAGGGATGCCATATATTCTTCTATACCATTTCTTGTGTAGGCCATTATGTCACGTGTTTTGCTAGCCCTGAAATTTGTGACTTTAATTTTCATGACATTATTTGATTTTTAAAGTTATTGCATGAATTGACTCATACAAAGTGGTCAAGTGTTTAATTAAATTCAAAACTGGTGAGAGACATTGCAAAAGAGGATGCCAATCAATCAGTGCCTTTGCTGTGAAATTTCACCCAAGTTGCTAGTCATTTAGGTTGAATCACTTGCTCTTGTATGGTATCCGAACTTGTTCTACTCTAATTGGAATGATCCTTTTAAGAATGGTGTTCCTTGGCAAGTTATGCATAAGCACATGAAAAATATATGGGATCTTCTGGTATAGACTCTGAATGTGAGGTTGTATGATGCTTGTTGGATATTAGCTTCACTAGCACTTTACTCTATAGGATCAAAAATTACTAATGAAACTTATTCTGCTCATGAGTTTGATAGTGGTGAATTGTTGGAGTGATTTTAAAGGACCTTGTGCTATAAAAAAATATTGATGAGACATTGAAGTCAGTTATGTTCCATTTTTTCTATGAAATCTTCAATAATCAAGATTAGCTAGAAGCATTCGTATGTAGAGAACTAAGGAATAGCATGAAAACAAACTGGCACTGTTGGAAATAGGAAATTGATTTGTATTGTAGCAGAGTGAAAAGAATACAATTCAAATTAGAAAAGATGAGGAAGGTCAAACCTTAAAAATAGATAATTTTGATTTTAGTCAAAGGACAAATTGGTGTTAATTTTTTGCAAAGAAACTCTGTGGAAAGGAACAATTACCGAAGTATATCTATTCGAAAGATCTTAGTAGCTTTTACAATAGCTCTGGTTTCTTTTCATTGTTGTTCACTTGATTGTCTTATCTGATTGCAGGCTCTTGAGGTTATTGAGCTTGACCTCAAAACACAGCTTGTGCAAGAACTTGATGGACATGTCATGAAATGCGTCAGAGATCAGAATGGGAATCATGTTATTCAAAAATGCATTGAGTGTGTACCTACTGAAAGAATCACTTTCATAATATCTGCATTTCATGGTCAAGTTGCAACACTATCAATCCATCCGTATGGTTGTCGAGTGATTCAGGTTAGAAAAAACTCTTTGTTCTTGACTATTCTTTGCTGTTTCCATCAGTTCTTTGTACCACTCTTGATATTCTTAATCATAATATGCCATATTCGTAGAGAGTTTTAGAACATTGTACAGATGAGTCCCAAAGTCAGTGCATCGTGAATGAGATTCTGCAATCTGTGTGCCAGCTTGCTCAAGATCAGTATGGCAATTATGTCACTCAGGTGAATTTCTTCACTCTTCCTTCAATTTTTTCTTATTTTTTCTGCTCAAATGAGGTCCTCTATAACCCTCGACATCTTTGAGTTAAATAATAATAATTTTAAATTTCCCTTGGTGTCATATTATAGCCAAATGAGTAATCCAATTATATGGGCCTGATTTGACTATTAATGAGTGTGCTAGTATGGTGAAGACATAGATCTGTTAGACTTGTCTGGCATTCATAAGGTACACTAGTCAATATGATTTTTTTTTCTTTGGCATTTTTTACTTTTTAATCTCATTGACATTTTTTACTTTTTCATCTCGTTTGCAATAGCTATGCAAATCTTATCCTGCCATTAAACTTGTATTTCTGAAGTAAATTGTTAATTTGGGCATTGGCTATGTAGAAGATTCCCTTGATTACTTGACCTTAGAAGAATCGTCTGATGCCTCCTTTAATGAACCCCTTATATTACAATCTTAAAACAACCTCTTGTTAATTATATCCTTTGAAATCAAAAGAGCCTTAGTTTAACTTTAATCCTCGCTGAAAAAGAATACACTAATAACCAAATTTCATCAAGAAACCCTCAACACGCTATCAAAACTTTTATTTCAATGAGTGATCACATTATTGAGACACAAGAATCTTCAAGCAAACAAAAATTCTTAACACTAAAAGAGCCCCTATATAGATTACCTCCTTCAGAGACCAGTCAACACGACCCTAATCATATAACTACTAGAATTTTCATTGCATTTTGCGCCTTATATCCCAAGATTGATAATCTATTATCATATCACCTAACGAGCTCCCTAATAGTTTACCTTTTCAGAGAGTGGTCAACATGACCCTAATCATATAACTACTACTAGAATTTTTATTTGCATTTTGTGGCTTATATCCTAAGATTAATTATCTATTAATCATATCACGTAAAGAAATCCCTTGACAATCTGTAAGTTTTCTTAGGAGACCTCTAAGTTATAACAACGTATGCTTAACAACGACTAACTAAAGATACTAAATTTTCCATACTGCGTCACAGATTCATTGGCTAATTTTCAATCCTTGATTTAATAGTCAAATAACTTATTCTGTCATATTTCACCTTTCCATATATCCACATCATGTAATATAAATGGGAATTTGTTGCTGTACTCTTTCTTTTATCTTTTGTCTGTACTCGTTTCTATGTAGAAGTTGCATAGCAGATACATTTCTTAATGTTGGTTGCTACTCTCAAGGCATGCTGATCTCCAGTTGTTTCTTATCTACCATTAGGCTTGGTCTATAAGTCTCATGCATCAATGAAACAAATTCCAGTTGTCAGCCGATTTTCCCCATTGTTGGTTTTATTGATTTAGATAATAGGTTTTGGCTGCCAGCTAATTTGAAGGTTGTTTATTCATTTTATCAAACATTTTCTTGTTCACCTTACATGTAGCGTAAACTAAAGAGATCCTGTTGCTTTCAGCACGTATTAGAGAAAGGAAAGCCACATGAAAGAAGCCAAATCATCAGCAAGCTATCTGGGAAATTTCTGCAGATGTGCCAGCACAAATTTGCTTCAAATGTTGTTGAGATGTGTATCAAATATGGTAATGCTGAAGAACGAGATCACTTGATCAAGGAAATAATTGGAGAAACTGAAGACAGTGATAATTTATTGGTAAGCTGAAGAGCTTGAGAAATTATTAAGAATATAGATCAATGTTTTTATTGTCCGAACTGGTCTTTTTTTTTTTTTGGATAATTCAGTGAACTTTTTCTCATGATTTTGTAGCAGCTTCTATCTAGTTTTCTTCTATTTTGATCGTTCAAGTGGCTTCTAATCTGGGAATCTGATTTTGAGAATGAATAGCATGCTATTTCTTTGCAACTGTTAAAGATCTAATTGTAAATGTTTATGGCTATAGTTGTAGATATAAAAGTATCATGGATGTTAAGATGACATAGATGTATGACTGTGAGATACATAAAGGTTATCGGGATTGATTACTTAGGGGAGGTTAAAACCCTAATTATTTTCTCCTAGCCAAAATATTGGAGCTGTGCTTGTAGACTTCCTGCACCAGACATGATTTCTTCTTCTTGTCTTCCTCACCGCAATATAATCAATCTCTGTGGACCCTAAGAATGTGCTGCCCAATGACTGGTCTTCTTCCAGCAAGGGTCTTCTGTTCATTCAACAAGACATTGCTAGTCTTCAATCAGTCTCCAGATTCACAAGCTGCTTCAAATTTTTTTTTTCTGGTTGTCCTCTGATGAATAATGCTGGTCACACATTTCACTTAAAATCCTTTGAAGTAGTGAGTGACGAAACCCACACCTTCCTCTACTTCCAGAAATGACCTCATGTGATATCTCACTACATGGTTGCACAATCTTTTTGCGATCAAATGTCTCTGGACTTACCTCATACTTTTCTCTGGATTTGTATTGTTCTCTTCCCTGAAGTACAGATTCCAGATTCTATGTTGAGTCCGTTTTCTGCTTCCCTAGTTTTAGTTTCATTTTCTTTGTTAGCTCTAAGGATCAATTAGCAGATTATTAACCAAGCCTTTGAGAGGTCTTAAAATTAGCAGATTGTTAACCAAATCTTTGAGTGGTCAATTAGCTTATCCAAGTCTTTGACAGGTTTAATGATCAATCAATAGATGGTTAGTAACCAAGTCTTTGATAGCTCTTAAAGTTAAATAAATTTGTAATAAGCTGAGGTGTTATATTTGTAACGAGTTGGGATTTTATGTTTTTGAACCCATTTGAGAGAGTGGCAAGAACTAACTGTCAATAGTTAAGGTTATATTTATAAATATACAAGTATTGTGGATGTAAATCTAGGATGACATAAAGGTAATATATAAAGAGAAAAGGGACTATCTAAGGCAGATTAAAACCATGGTAAATTTCCCATTTTGCCAGTGACCAAAACATCTCAAATGGTTTAAATTTCTTAACGTTTATTTGTCTTGTGATTTGAAATATGATTCTGGACGAGTTTCAACATAGGTTGAATAATGATTTGATTCTCATATGCTAGTTTGCCATGTGAGAAGCTAGATTTAGACTGCTTTTGTTGTCACCTAACTCACCAGCATTGTGTTCCGTCAGCAGTATGCCTCATGATGCACGTGCATTTTGATTTCTTTGGAGATATATGGCCATTTTAGACATAATAGTCATTTAAAAATTAATCATAATTTGTTTGTGAGTCTTCTAACTGCTGCCGAGCATATAGGTGAATATAACTCGTCTCATTATATGCAATTCACCTATGGTAAACTACAACTAACTTTGGATTTTGAGGTGCTGTTGGCAGCACTTGGGAAGCTTTGCAGAAAAGAACTTCTTGCTACAAGTTTTAGCCATTTCTTTGCAGTAAACTATGCAGCTGCCATGCCTGTGGTTACATCCGCATTCTTATTCCTTGCAACTTCTAGAACCTTGTCTCATTTGAAACAGCATCTAGATGGTACGTTTATTACGAACATGACATGATCACGTTTGGATATGTTCAGTGGTTATTCACATTCTTGGCAATTCAGGAAATCTTGTCTTTTGTTTGGCTCTGCATGCTAAAACTTGAACCATCACTTGATTGGCGCTTTCTATTTCTAATTGGTTTTAACATTTCATGAAAACAATTATTGTCTGTCTAGAATTTTCAAGGCAGCAATTGCTGAGAGAAATTTTTACTGGAGCATATATTCAACCATACATGATACAGACCCAACAGCCTTTTAGATCCAAAACTATTTATTATAATTATTGTTATTAGAAATGAGTTATTTAGGTGGTTTTTGAAAAATATTGACGTAGATCTATAGCTCCAGGGTTGTTCCTCATAAAGAAATTTCTATTGGAGAACGTAATGTAGATTCAAGGGGCACACGTCTATTATATTCACAACCAAATACTATTCAGGCCAACAATATTTTACATTTAAAATTATTTACTATAATTATTTCTCTTAAAAAATTATGTAGATGGTGTTCAAAATTTGTTGACAAAGATCTGCAGTTCCAGTGTGCTCGCAACCCACTTCCATCTTCATTTTGGTTGAGTTCCTTTTCTCCCAAAATATCCTAATTATTTCAGTGCAGTAAAATATGCTTTACATAATTCCTTTTGCAGTTGGGCAATAAAGCATATTTAGAGGATCTGTCTTTTCGATTGTCTTATTTCTATGTTGATGCTGCTGCATTTTGATATTTAGTCATTGCCTCTGTTCCTCTCTTTTCAGGTAATGATGAAGGATCAATTTGGAAATTATGTGATTCAAAAGATTCTTGATTCATGCACTGATAAACAACGCGAGATCTTGGTCAACCGCATAAAGGTTTATTTGCAGTCCTTGAAGAAATACACTTACGGAAAGCATATTGTTGCCCGGGTTGAACAACTATGTGAAGGTATGGATTGTTGCTCACTCATTATTCCTTAGAATTAAGGATAGATGTCATGTAGAGATGAACAAGTGGCAGGTGCAATTCCCTTTTCTTTTCTTTTCTGGATACCTTAATAGCTTCTTATATGATGTTTCCTTGCTATTAGTTTGGCATTGTTTGACTTTATGTTTATGCTCTTCCATGGACAATGCAGATGCTCCTGAATCATGAAATATGAAGCTATGCCGCATTGTTGAGGGCCTCACTTGGATAAGCTCCACAACCTTCAACGATGCCGATGCATGCCCTGGAATTCTCCCTGATTATTTCATTGGGAGCCACAATGAACCACCTTAATTTGTGATTTGTGCAGGCCATGTTCCTCTTGATAATTTGATACCTTATGTATATATTGAACGTAGTAAATGACCTCAATCAGGTGTGTGTTAAAAAAATTGTTAATGGTTGAAAAGTTCATGAATGCCTGTCGGTTTTATGATAAAGTTTGATCAGGCTAACCATGGTGGAGGAAGCTTGTGATTGTAGTGGAGTTTTATGAATAACTTCCAAAAATTAATATCTTTGCTTGCAATCCGAGTGATATTTGGATAAATTTCATTGTTGATTTTCAGTTGCATGATGGTTGAGACATGAGAATTTGTATATCTTTATAACGTCATTATTGTATTCATTTTAAGCTTAAATTTTCATGATTTTATTTATGAATTTTACTCACAAAATCTCCTATTAATGAAGATATTTTATATCTTTTTAAATTCATGATTTTTTTCTCATTTCTAACCAATATAGAACTTTGATTGTATTCTCAATAATTTTCTGATTGTATTCTCAATAATTTTCTCATCGAAGGATCATCATTATTTTTATGGTTCGGACTTTCTTGTAAGTATTCGGTTCCGAGTCTCTTTTCGATTTTGTTCAAGGATCATGGTTACTTTTGGTCATAGTCTCTACTAACAATTCTCTAATACTACTTGTTGAGACTCAGTGATTTATATATCTTTACACTAACATGGTATTGTTTATTTTAGGTCTAAATTTTTATGTTTATCTAGGATATGTTTTATTCTAATGGAGATATTTTATATCCTTTTAAATTAATAATTATTTTCATTTCTAATCCATATGAGATTTTGATTGTATTTTAATTGTATTTTCAATAATATGCTACTTCACGAAATACTTGCTTGAACCAGTCGATGCATATGAGTAGGGGTGAGTAAAAATTCGGTTAAACTGAATTAACCGAACCGAATTAACCGAATTTTGAAATTCGGTTCGGTTAATTCAGTTTTCGGTTTTATTTTTATAATTCGGTTCGGTTTTTCGGTTAAATCAGTTCGGTTTCGGTTTTGAATTTTGTAATTCAGTTATACCGAATAAACCGAATAAAATTTCGGTTGAGAATAAAAAGATTCGGTTCGGTTAACGTAATTAAAAATAATTAATTATATTTTTATGTACTATTTTAATTAACGTATATAGAATTACGTTAACCTTTTTAATTTAATTATTTTTTATTTAAAAATATAATTAATTAAATAAAATCGGGTTATTTTAATTAAAAATCAATTTAAATTTAAAATTTCTGGTAATTCGGTTAATTCGGTTGAAAACCGAATTAACCGAAATTTTTTCGGTTCGGTTTTCTCGGTTTTTATCAAAAATTCGGTCGGTTCGGTTATTTTGAAAAAAATCGATTTATTCAATTTTCGGTTTATTAGGTTCGGTTCGGTTCGGTTTTAACTGAATACTCACCCCTACATATGAGGTAACTACTGGAGCTCATGGTTCTTGTTTATGTTAGTTGTCATCAATGATGCTAGAATAGGCTTTGATTTATGTTTATTTCCTTATCATATATCATCAATGCAATTTTATTCTTAAGAATTTGATTTCTAATAAGAAAAATTTGGAAAAAGTGCACATATTTCAAATTGAGCTATGATAGAGTGCGTGAATTTACAGTGTGAAACTCAACGTGAATGACGTGATATTTTTCGTGTACATATCCGATTGTCGTCGAGAGATCGGCGACGATCAAAAATCCGTTGCTCCGAATTAAACTATAACCTAAGAGGTACGGCGAACCCATTGAGGATCGCTGCAATTGGAATGTCATGTCATTCACTTGAGTTTCACGTTACGAATTTACACTGTGTATTATTTTTGTTTCAAATTCTACATAGCAAATTTCATCATCTAACAAAAAACTAACGCTAACTCTACAACAATAGGCAAAAACGAATAATACAACAATAATATATTTTGTTAGGAAACACGACTTTATATAAAAAAACAAATATTTATCTGGTTACAAACATATCTTAATCAGTTCGTGTAATAATACACAACAACAATTAATCTTAATCATCCACCGTGTTCATACACAACAACAGGAAGAAAATTACATAAATTGACTTGTATGCCTCGATTGATTATATGCGTCACTCAGACTACGGATAGGTGCAAAGGAGTAATTTTATACATGTTTATACAAGTACATATGCAACATCAGTTTAACTTCTAAGAATGCTCCACAATTCTACTACTGGAGGGTTCACCCTTGCTTGCTTCTTCCATTTCCATGTCTTTTTTTTTTTTTGCCTCCTGCCCTGCTCTTTTACTTCACTTGCCGCTTCCTTTTTCGATCGAAGAATCATTACCAGTGTCATTGCCCGCTTTTGATACTTCAAAGAGAGTCACAGAATTGCCACCCCTCTGAAGCAGCACATTGCTGGCCTCAGGCAGGTCTTGAATGTTCTCAAGAGTCTCGACGACTTGCTCCATGGTCGGCCTCCTCTTTGGGATCGGGCTCAGACATTGGTGTGTCAACTCTGCGACTACCTTCAACACTTTGTTCGAGTATTGCCCTTCCAGTCTTGAATCTACTATCTTAAGCAGTTTCCTGCTGTGCGGCAAAACTGGACGTGCCCAATCCACGAGGTTTTGTTCTCGAGCTGGTCTGGTCTTGTCCATTGCCTTTCTTCCGATAAGCATCTCGAGGAGCACAACGCCAAAACCATAAACATCGCTTTTGGCAGTCAAATGGCCTATGATGAATCAAATTATTGCATCAGTCTACAGTTCTGCATAATAATGAGCATTGCTTGGCTTCAGATGTATGGTGCAAATTCTTTTACATCAAATGTTGGGACAGTACAAGATATCCAAAAGATGCAATTCTCAAGGCATTTTGATCTCCATCGAAATGTGCATAAAGCCTTTCATACACCCATTTGGGGAAACAAGCTATCATGAAGACCATTCACTTAACAGCAAATCAACGAGCATGCTAGACCAAATGGGTTATCAAGTGTGTCTTTTGATGCCATGATTTTATCTAAATTGTCACAAACAGAGAAAAAAAAATAAAGCCAGGTTGCTTTACCAGTCATTATGTACTCAGGAGCTGCATATCCCTGTGTACCCACAACTCGAGTAGATACGTGAGTTTCATCTCCCATTGGTCCCTCCTTTGCAAGGCCAAAGTCTGAAAGCTTAGCATTGTAATCCTGTAAAGTAATATTATGTTCAGAATTTGTGCCATGCAGTGGCAAACTGGAACTTATCATCGAGGTACAATTCATCCATCCCCTAGTTCTCTGGAAATGGAGTTAAATAAAGGCTGATTAATTGGTGATATAACTTATTGAGCCTTGATATTCCTCGAACAAAAACTTTATAACCTCCTCCAATGGTTATGGTTTTGGAAGCAATAAAGATGGATTTTAATATACTTAGCTACATGTTTCCATGTGTTGTTGGACTAACAATTTAAAATGCTATTATAAATTATAATAAGCGGATGGTAGGAGACTCTCCTATTAACTATTCTTTTATTTTAAAAAAAATATATGCATTACAGATTACAGTTCACTGTACAATGTAATGACTAAACATCATCATGAGGTCCACAAACATGAAAAGAATCTAATGATCTAAGGTAAAAATTAGCACATACCGCATCTAGTAAAATGTTAGATGTTTTAAAGTCTCGATAAATTATGGATCTTTTTGCCCCATGAAGAAAGGCGAGCCCTTTTGCAGTTCCAAGTGCTATCTTCATCCTAGTGGGCCATGGCATTGTTAGACAGATCCCTGTTGAGTATGGATGAAATTAGTTATTAATCTTATTTCCATTTTCCTAATAACCAATGGTTGCTGTCATAAAATACACTAAATAGTTCATGTCAAAAAAGCCGTTTACCAAAATGTTAGATATTATGTATGTTTCATCCTTCATACGTCCTTGTGAAAATACTATCTACAAAGTATTGCTTTTCTTAGAAGCATGAATAAGACTTGGCATATTTTAGTCGATTCACAGCTGATTGTTTCACCAACAATGTTGCTATTAAGCTCTTTTTTGGATAATTTTGATGTTATCATCATCCAATGTTGTAACTTTTAGTCACATCAACAACAGCGCTCAGATGAATGTATTTCATAAAAATCCTGTGAAACTTTCAAAATATTGAAAAGGCAATTTCTGAAAGAAATAACTTTGTATTTAAGTCTAAAGGATCTAATATTTTGCAGCATACCGTGCTTTAAAGCAGCCACAGTATACAGCAGAAGTAGTGATTCACAAAATAAGAATGGAAACAGAATGTATTGGCAACAAGAACTATATAAGAACATTTTTTGTATGTAATCACAGTAACAACTACAGTTAATGCTGTTGCATCTTTCTTGGTAAATAAAAAGCACCTCTGTCTTAAGAATCAAACTGACCACTTACGTCGGAAAAGGTGCTTCTCAAGACTACCACAAGGCATATACTCATAAATCAGCATGCGGTAATCATCTTCATAGCAGTATCCAATAAGCTTGACAAGATTCGGATGACTTAATTGTCCAAGATAGTTAACTTCTGTCTGAAGAATCAAAAAGACATTTATTAGATACGATATTTAATATATAACGAAACAAACATCATATCAAATTCAAATATCTTTCAATCGCTCAAAAAAGAAAACATATAATTAAGATTCTAATGAAGGAAAAGAAGCTCAACAATTTTCAGGATGACATCACTTAGCAACTTCTTTCCTGCTTAAAACTTTGGTCATGTTCCAAACGCTTCCACCACAGAACCACCAAATATCACATTGTAATCTTCAATTTAAGATGGTCCAAAGAAACCAAAGAACAGTAATTACATCTATCATTATTAATACAAGACATACAACAAATCATTAAAAGGAAAATACCAGCCATTCCTTGTCACCCTGGACTCCATTTGGGTTCAACACCTTTACAGCAACTTGGGTGGACATGAAACCTGGCCTGACATTCTCATCAATAATACCTTTATACACAATTCCAAAACCCCCCTCTCCAAGAATTTGATCTGCCCGGAAATTCTTGGTGGCTACTCTTAGTTCTTCATGTGTGAAGACATTGACGTTTCCATATCCAGCTATCAGCCGCAAGTCTTCAACATCCTTGACTGGTGGAAATAGGATAGCACTATTAGACTGAAATGGATGTTTGTGTTGATTCGCTTGGTGCGGTGAGCTAGCAGATTCGCCTATTTCAAGGGAAAAATTCATGTAAGACCAAACCAGAAACTCATAATAAACACATGTAGGCAACAAATTGATTATCAAATATATTCCATGTAATCCAGAATCGCTACTTCAGAGTCGATCTCTATTTTTAGTTCAGTGTGTAATCGTTCAGCAATCAGCTTCGGAATGGCTAATCAACCAGAGACACTCTGCCTATCAGATCATAGTTTCTCTAATTACAGAAAAACTGGGGATAAATCACAACAGGACTGGGTAATAAATTCTTAAAGATCCAATTTTAGGAACAAGGGGCCAAAAACAAAAAACAAAAAAGGGATCCGAAAAGCCAGTAGGCGAATAGATCGATCGATATCGCTTTCCATGCGCTAATTTGATACATCTGGTGCTGAAAAGGAAGTAGTTATCTGAAAGAAGAATAAATTACTTACTCTGTTCATTTGCAGACAGGCAGCCACCCATAAGCTTCAGCTCGGATTTTCTTCGCTCCGCCTAAGATTGATTGCGGCGGAAGTCCTCCGAAATCCAGTGAAACCAACAACAGGAAGACTACCGCCGGGAATCGATACGGATTCGCACTGGAACGGTCACACGCCGGTCTCAGTCGATGAGTGATCACGAGCAGAAGAGCCAAGAGACGTAAGGACGCCAAAGAAAGGAAATTTCTCGGAGAAAATGATTGAGTTCCAAATCAACTAACGAATTCACTCGCTCGTTGGTTGGTGCGCCAAGAGGCCGGCCTGCAAATCGACTTGCATTAGAGGAGTCAAAAATGAATTCAGGGTGACAAATATGAATTCGATCCGATGATTCGACTGTAAATTTTCTTTAAAAATCCAATTAATCTTAAATTTTATCCTCAATCCTATCCTACGTAAAAAATTCAGTTTCATTTTCTACATATAAAATTTCATTTGCTTCAGCTCCCTAATAAATATTATTTTACTTAATTGCCCTTATTATTTTTAGATACAACAAGTCCAAAATGAGCTATAGTTACTTCTAAATTCAGTATCATATAATTAAAATCTAGTATATTTTCTATCAAATTAAGTACCACATATTTTATACGTATAAAAATTCTAAGAAAAAATATAATTCTTCCTAAATTCAGTATATTTCAATTAGAATTTAGTATATGTTCTATCAAATTGAGCATAATTATTTTTCTACCGGATCAATTGATTAGGAGTTTATACCTAATTGTCCTTATTATTTTTAGGTACAAAAGTCCAAACTAAGGTATAATTCCTCCTAAATTCAGTATAATATAATTCAAATATAGTATATTTGCTATCAAATTAAGTATCATATTTTTTATACGTATAAAGAGTCTAGGAAGAAGTATAATTCTTCCTAAATTCAGTATATTTCAATTAAAATTTAATATATGTTCTATCAAATTGAGCGCAATTCTTTTTCCACCGAACAAATTGATTAGGAGTTAATATATAATTGTCCTTATTTTTTTAGGTACAAAAAGTTCAAAATGAGGTATAGTTCCTTCTAAATTCAGTATCATATAATTAAAATCTAGTATATTTTCTATCAAATTAAATACCACACTTTTTATACGTATAAAAAGTCCAGGAAGAAGTATAATTCTTCTTAAATTCAGTATATTTAAGTTAGAATTTAGTATATGTTCTATCAAATTGAGCACAATTATTTTTCCATCGGACCAATTGATTAGGAGTTCATACCAATTGATTAGTTTATGATGAATTGATTAGGTTATACTCAATTTGATATAAAATATACTGAATTTTAGTTAAATGATGCTGAATTTAGAAAGAATTATACTTGATTTTAGACTTTTTATACCTAAAAAAATTGAGAGATAATTCAGTAAATTTATAGTTGAAACACATGAAACATTGCATGTAGGGAGTGGAAATAATTTTTTTTTGACGCAGGGACTGAGGAGAAAATTGACTTTGCATGCAGGGAGTTTAGGATAATTTTCCTATTATTCGATTTAAATTGATTCTAAAAAACTTAAATTCGAATTAAGTATTTTTTGGATTCGGATTGAGTTTGGATTAGAAAGTTTTCGAATTAAAACTTTTTGAGTTGGGTTTGAATTGACCGGATTGCTCTGAATTTAAGATTTAGAAGATTTATTAAGATTAAATCAAATTTTGTTATGAAAATTAATAATTTTATGATAATAATAAAGTATTAGATTTTTGAATCAGTTTTTTTTATTATTCAGGTTATTTGAATCGGATTTAGATTAGCTGTGTTAGGATTTCAATGTTTCAGATTATATTCGAATTCGCCGGATTCCAATTGAATTTTTAATAATAATAATAATAAATTTCAATTCAATCCGAACACGATTTGACACCCTTATTTTGCTGAGGTCGGAGGTAAACGAATATGATGTTTAAACATAAATATATATATTTAGCTGGTTAACTTTTATTAAAAAAATTTATAAATTATAATTCTCAATAGCATATCTAGATAACTTATGAATTATGCCAAATAATTTTTAAAAATATAAAAATTTTAATTAATTAAACAAATAAGAACGTGAAAAGCATTAGATGTGCTCGAGAAATCCACTAATCATCTCATGGTTGATGTGGACTGATCGAATTGAGCATCCTAGGATGAACATGTATCACAGAGAAACTACATGTCAATGTCCATTAAACTTGAAGACCGTGGTCAAGCTCCCGAGATCAACTTGGGAAGGTAGATGCCTGAAGTCGAGCCGGGCCTCAGGCTCCTGAGACCACCTCGGGAAGATAGACGTCCGAGGTCATCTCGGGAGGAAACACCCCTAGACCAACTCGGGAGAGCAGACGCCCGAGGTCGGGCCGAGCCTTAGGCTCCCGAGACTAAATCGGGAGGATAGGCGTCCGAGGCCGGGCCAGCCTTTAGGCTTCCGAGACCAAACTCGGGAGGATAGGTGCCCGAGGCCATTTGAGAGGGACACCCGTGGTTGGGCCGAGCCTTAGGCTCCCGAGATCAACTCGGGAGGATAGACACCCAAGGTCGGGCCGGGCCTTAGGCTCCAGAGACCACCTCGGGAGGATAGACGTCCAAGGTCATCCCTGGAGGAAATACCCCGAGACCAACTCAGGAGAGTGGAGCCCGAAAATCAACATATCAAATAACCCTACTTCAAGTTACCGTTCCCCTTTCCCGATCAGAAAAGTCGTCAAATATTTATTGTCCGCTACACGGGACAATTAAGGCCGTAATCATCACTATGGTCGTTATCTAAAAATTATCATGTAACCGACGAGTACGAAACGTGGAGGAGAACGTGGAGACACGTGTAACCCAGCCCTCAGGTATATAAAGTGCTTCGGCACTCAGGTAAAGGGGGTACGTTCTCTAAACTAAGACAATTCATCTTCCTCGTTATCCTCCTGCAAATATTAAAGGTTCTGACTTGAGCGTCGGAGTGGACTCCGTTGGGCGTGTTCCCAGTAACGCTCGTGTTGATATTGTAGGATACGATCTACTTCTCATCATCATCGTCCACGCGGGCTGCTCTCTGATGACTCGTTGTCCACGTGGATTTCTTCCGAAACATGGACCATAAAAAAACAAAAGAAGACAATCGCTACAAGCTTGTGATAGGCATAACTCATGCTCCCTTGTTCAAGAAATCTAGGAAATGATTCATCTAGGTCATTTTCAACCAATAAAGAAGAAACAATATTGTGGATAAGTATGTTTCGGTATTATTTGAATGATGTGCCTAATTTTTATAATATTTAAATTATATATAATATTTTTGAAATACTCTTCCTCTTTTCATTTGAAATTAATTGATAGATCTAGAAAATTATGAAATACGATAAATCAAAATTAATATACTCTTAAAATTTTCTTTAATATATTTACATCCTTAGATTTGAATTTATTAGAGTAAATTTGGAGTAGAGTAGTAATTTTTTAAATTTGCAAAAGGTTTACTAAAATTTTTCACAACTCAAGTATAATGTCTAGAATAATGATATTCATTAACAAACACAGCCATTAGATTATTAAAACTCTCGTGATTCAAAAAATATCAAACTTTTGAATTTTTATTTCATCGAAGGTGACCGATAGATCTATAACACTCAGAATTATTTCAAATCAAAACCCATAGATATACCCCTGAAAACCTTTTAAATATATCTATACCCTTAAATTTGAATTCAATAGTGTAAATTAAAAACAGTGACTTTTTTAATTGATGGAGTAAAAATTTAAAAATGTGTTCTAAATTAAATTTACTATTCTCAATTTAACAAATTCAGATATGTAGACATAAATATATTAATGAGATTTTCAAGAGTATTTTAATTTTGATTTTGAGTGATTCGGATTTCTCTAAACAGGGTAACTGCTAGCGAGCATTTTGATGGATCCTTATATTTAGTATTTTTATATTTTTATGTGCTTAATCTTATGTTTATATCATGTTTTATTAGTATGATTCATTTTTGAACTTAATTATAAGTTTCCTACCATTTGGGTATTATTTCTCATATTTTAAATTTATTTTTTTAGAAAATCCAAAGAGCTATAGATTAGGGTAGAATTAGATCGAATTGGGCTTGATTTAGAGGTTAAACAGAGAAAATCAAACTAAATTAAGAGAAATCTTATTCCTTCATTCAAATCTAATCATTCAGCCCTCCATTCAAATCTAAAGCAATCAGACCGTTGAACATGATGAAGTCATTCAAGGGTTAAGAAATTATCCATGCAAAAGAATATCTCAACCATTGATTGACATGTAAAGCTCAAGAAGAGAGCCCAATCCACTCCTCGCCTTAAAGCATTTGAACCACTTATTCCTTCATCATTAAAGTCAAACGGTCAGATTTTAATCACATATGTGAACGGTTCATATATAGATCCCATTATCACTTAAATTAGATGGTCAAATTTGATTAGTTTTTATTCAAGATGGATGGATCGAGGAAATCGGTTCAGATTTAAACACAGTGGATGGCTCAGATTTAGATCCACATTCCTCCATGAATCCAACGGCCGAGATGCAAATCCTCTCCATCGCCTGAATCAGATGGCCGAGATCAAATTCCCCTCATCAGATCAGATGGCTAGGATCAAAAGTTAGTTTTCTCTCTCTCTTCTGTTCTCTTCCCTCACGCACGAGAGGGGAGAAAAAACGGCGACGCTAGTGTAGCCCTAGCAGGCGGACGCCACTCCATCTCCCTCCTTCTTCCCTGAGCTCCGGCCGGTGACCATCCCTTCACAACCACCGGTCGGCCACCCCTTCTTCTCCTCTTCTCTTCAATCTGCACGCGACTCTTCTGCCCTAGGAGCCAGCCCACATCTTTCTTCTGCATCTTCTTCATAGCCGACGGTCCGCCCCCTTCAGAACTTCCGGCCGGCCGACCGCCTCTTCCTTCCTCTTCTCTGGTTTCCTGAGCAAGTCCAAGAGGAAACGGTAGCGACGTTCTTGACGACGGCTGTGATCGGCGGCGATGACAACTTTTGATCGAGCTCAACTCGCCAGAGTAGTTCTCCGGCTTTTCCATCCTCTTCCGAAGCTTCCCAGAGCCCTTCCGAAATGGTTGCTAAGGTGTGGACTCAAGGGACAGGCAGCAGTCATCTTCACCTCACTAGCGTGGTTCGCCAGTGTATTTCCCCACTCTCCGACGCACCCTGGACTTCTACTGGAGTGGTTGCACTGGTGGACAGCGAGGGACAGCGTTGGAACAACGGTTCCATCCATCTCACCGGCATGGTTAACCGGCGAGTTTCCCACGACGCTCGATTCCAGCGTCATCCGGTTTGCCCAAGGTCACTATGGTTCGCGTGAGCAGAAGCATAGATCGACAGAGTACGGGATCAACCCTTCATCTCTTCCGTTCAACTTCTAGCAGAGTGGTTCGAACGCCATCGACATCTTCACTTGTCTGCCGGAGCTGGTGATTCGAACGGATCCTCGTTTGACGTCAGGGATAGTTACTATAGTGTTTCATCCGGATTTGGATTGGTTAATTATTATTTCATTGTCGTGTAGATTTATTTCAATTATATTTGTTCATTGTTGTCTTTGCATCTTTGTTTGTTAATGAGATGTAATTTAGTTGTCTTCGTGGTTAATTTTGTGGCGGATTGTCAGTATTACATTCTGTTTACAGTTAATTGGAAAAAACTCTCCAATCCCAAACTTGCCTTTGCATGCACTCCCCACTTAATAAATTCTTTGCATTCACTCCCTAATAGATTGAGTATAAAAAATTAAAAACTCAGTATACATTGTAAAGATTTGAGTATAAATTGTTTGAAATTGAGTACTAATTTAAGAAATTTGAGTACAACATTTCGGTAACCCCTCATGTAAAAATCTTGATGTGTGAGTACAAAAGAGTGAAAATTCAGTATACATTATAAAGATTTGAGTATAAATTATTTAAAATTGAGTATTAATTTAAGAAATTTGAGTATAAAATTTTGACGACCCCTTATGTGAAAATCTTGATGTGGTGGATGCAACCTCACATACTCAAATTTCTAAATTTTATACTCAAATTTTTTAAAATAATACTCAATCTAAATCAATTCATACTTAAATTTTGATAATGTATACTGAAATTTTTTACTATATACTGAAACAATGTATACTCAAATTTTTTCAAATAATACTCAAATTTCTTAAATTAGTACTCAATCTCAAATAATTTATACTCAAATCTTTACGATTTATACTGAATTTTTACTCTTTTATATTGATAAAAAAATAACACACAAAACTGTCTTGTCAATCCCATCAGGGAGTGCATGTAAAGACATTTTTGGTTGGGGAGTGCATGCAAATCCCACTTTGATGTTAGGGAGTTTTCTCAAATTTTCCCTTCTGTTTAGCTTCATTTTGTTTGTTAATGAGATTTTTATATTTCTATTTTGTTAATGGTATTATCTGTAGTTTAGAGTGCCATTGTATTGTGATTAATCAAATTGGGTAAGAGAAGATCGGTCCAGCCTTACGGAAATTTCCTATCAATTGTCAGAAAAAATTGGGAAACATTGGCGGCCGACGATCTAGAAGCTTAATATTTCAAATCAGGAAGCGCTCGCGACGAATAGTTTAGAAGTTTAACATTTCACGGTTGTGTGTCCCATTTAGATAATTTTTTTTAATAAAATTTGCTGTAGCTAAGGATCGAAACGTAGACTTGGACTCAAGGACAACGACAACAGTCATCTCCACCTCACTAGCATGGTTTGCCGGTGTATTTTTCCCCTCTCCGACACCAGTTCGAATCCTCTGTCCCCAATTTCCTCTGTCCCGAACGCAAAACGACAAAGAAAATCGCGTGCAGCTCATGTGACTTCGCCTCGCGTGAAGAAGCCGAACCGCGTCCCCTCGCACACAAAAACCCCGCTTGTGCCCTAAATCCTCGTCGAACTCTCCTTCGCAGACGATCGCGTGCCCTCGCGACTCGGCAAACGACGGCGAAATCGCACCCACTCCCCAGCCCCGGTGAAGTCTACTGATGCCCAACCCAGCCCCAGCGATCGCGCGCCAAGATCTCGGAGTGCCCAGCCTCGGCGAGCTCCCCCCTTCTCGATCGGCGAGCTCCCCCCTTCTCGATCGCGTGCCAAGATCAGCCCCCAAGAGCTCCGCCCTTCTCTCCTCTGCCAGCCTCGGCGTCGGCGCTGTCTCCTGAGGCCGTTCCCTAGCCCCGGCGTCATTTTTATCCCTTCGCGTGCTGGCCAGCCCCGGCATCGGCGTCAGCGTCGGAATCCTGAGGCCCAGCCCCAGCCCCGGTGACATTTTTCTCCAACACCGCGTGCTCCCAGCGCCGATCGCGTGCTCCCAGCGCCGATCGCGTGCTCCCCAGCCCCCGCCCTTCTCCCCTTCCGGCCGTCAACGCATTCCAAATCCCAGTAAACATACGAAACATTTATGCAAGTTATTGAATGGAAACACTTTTCTATTCTGCTGAATTTTTACACGAAATTGTTTCTTCTGTTAAAACCCCAAAAAATCTCTTTTCTTCTGGTATCTTTAGATGCTTGAAGATAATGAACATTTAGTGGATTTTTGTTTTTGTCTATATTCCTAGATCAGTCAATTGGTTCTCAGAATGCTTATAGTTGTGTATACATGATATCCAAAATGCTTTTATCATCACCATTATCTAGCCATGTTTTGTCCTTAATGAATCTTTTCTCCATTGAGTTCTATTAAAGGCTATATTACTAAATATATAATATAAATCAATGATGGTTTATTACATTGATTAAATATTTTACACTTGGCAGTCTGAAATCTTTGCTTTGCTTAAATGGTGCAGGTAGAGAGAGTCTCTCACAGGGATACCTTACAGAGCTTCGTGCACAAATCTGAGAACCTCGAGAAGCAGTGTCTTGCACAAGCAATTAAATCATATTGTGAACTTCGAGTGCTACCTTACGAAGTAAACAAGGCGATCGTGTTCTGATAAGAGATTCTTGCAAGCCTTCTCACATGTCATTATCTTATCTGTTGAATAATATCTTGATTACTTTCCCGACTCCCTTTGTTCTGATCATACTTTCCAAAGCATGAACTGAATCTAATGATTAAATCGATTTAATCGGAAGTTTTTATTTGTTTTAGTTTGAAATTTTATTTAACGAAATGGTTGTGGTTTGGTTTGGAAATACTAAAATTTAAATGCCATATATCAATTGACATAGATAATGAAGACAAAATGCGCAGATAATGTTCTAATTTTATGACAAAAACTGTTGAAGTTCATTGGCAATTTTTTGACATGTATCGACTAAGACAGTTCCGGGTTCCTGATGTAAGAGCAATTTAACTCGTGACATCTTAATGTCTCACTTACAAAAATACCAAATTATAGAAAATATAAAAAAAATATATATTATATTATTTTTTAAAAAATTACATAATGCGTTTTAAAATAATAGTATTAAAATTAATCGAGTTTGTTATACATTATTGTCAGTCTTTATTAACTATATTTTAGTCTAAATGAAATTGTATGGTGTTAGTGTGTCATCTGTACAAATATTAAATATATAAAATAGCAAAATTTATTACATAATTTTTAAAATAATTTTACATGATATATCATTTTTAAAAATATTATGAAACATAAAAGTTTTTAATTTTTTTGAAATTAATTCCGTTTGTTGTGTATTATTATGTTGTTTTCGAATTACTTTTAAAATTTGTTTTGTTTCCAGCACTGTTGTATTCAAATACAATTAAAGTAGCAAGAAGAGCATGAAATGCAACAATAAATTCTATTAAAATATATAAAAAAAAGACGAAACCATACATAATAATCTATATACATCGATTAGAAGAAAGCAGACAACAAAACGGTCGAATTTAAACTGAACAAAATTGAATAATTTACAGTCATCAGAACTTACAAGAAACGAAGCTAAACCTACACATCGCTTTGATGCAGTAGACATCTACTGACGGCGCAACCATTGCCTACCATCATGGGTTAAAATATCATTAATGCTAAAACGACTCATTCATCCACTCGACTAATAGCTTGAGCATGGACAAGTATTTTGCCAGCATTACCCACACTAAATAGTTTCATACTCTCTGGCACTGGTTCGGCCAGGAGGATGCCATCAACAAGAAACAAGATGGCTACTGGAACTGTCAATTCATGGGATGAGAATATGGGGGTACTTGATGTGGTTTAAGATTCCCTGATGTTGCTTTTCGCAAAGTTTCGTTTATTCCGGGTTTCTCTCGGAGCCCGGCTAGTTCGAGCTTATCAGGTTTCTGACAAATACATGAAGCTGGAAACTCATGGAAGTCCCCGCGTCCTGGCCTCATCTCGTCTGGCTCGCCCATGAATCCTCTTTGAGCTAACTTCACCTTCTTGGAGAACAGCTCCCACCCCATCTCATTCCGTGCTTTAAATAAGGAGCTTAGTTTCTTGGTATTTGGCCGTATGGTTCTCTTGTGTCCTACATACCTCCTGTAAATACGGAGAACAAGTGCTAATTCAGCATTCGTAGTGCCTCAATAAAATTAGAGGATACTACATACGATGGTAAAGAAAAGCTTGGAAATGGAAGAGAGGTATTTAAGATAAAGCATAAGAACGCAACGAATTCGGGAGGAAATCGCACAACTGAGAATTTTAATAAGTCAGAATAAGCAGAACATTTATTTAAATTTTAACGGAGAAAACAATGGAAATAGAGAGATAAATAAGATGCCTAAAGCATTGCTGTTGCTATTTGTTATTGGTGAATTGAACTAGACAACTGATATTTCAATTTTGTGTGACAAAGATGAACAGACATCCACAAAGAGCAGAACTGTTTTGGTAAACTTAAATCACAAGGAACAGTAAGGTACCATGCTAAAATATCAACTTGACATAGAAGTGGCATTAGCTACCCAGAATACAAGTGAAAATGAGTTCAACAAACATTGTCAGGTTTAGATCAAAAGCAGGTCTTTAAGCAAGAAATTAGAGAAGTGAATGACAAGGGAGAACACAATTGTTCAGTAAATACAATGAAAACATATTAATAATTGCTTTTTAAGGGGATAAGAAAATAGTATTTCAAATAATATATTAATTGCTTTAGTCAAGATTTGCATAATTGATTGAACATCTTAAAATTCAGTTCCAAAACTTCAATATTAAAAGATACAATTAACATTATAAGAGAACAGAGATCAGGAAAGGGCTGGAAGTAAAAAAACAACAACAAAATCAAAGGACAAACCTGCATATATCAGTATTATAAAATCAGTATCTTTAACCAACTTCAGGATCTCTGGTTCTCTTTCATTTTCCTCACTCATTGGCAAATAATGATATGGAATCCCATGTCTTTCAAGAAATCGAATAACGTGTGTATTTAGAGCTCTTTCGTGATTACTGTGTCAATTTAGAGAATTTTTAGTTCACATACTGAAAATTTGTTGAAAAGAGAAGACATACAATGTGGAATACCTTATTACACAACTGATATCAACAGGTGGAAGTATACCCTCTTGCCGTCTATATAGCAAATCTACCAAACAATGTTCCTGTATAAAAGAATAATTCTTTATGAACAAACGGATACATGGAAAATAGAAATTGGCTATTTAAGAGTGCAGGGGATGAATTGTGAATCAAAATACATTGTATTTACTGACTACATATCTTTGCATCAAGAATGTAAGGTTTTCTGATAAAAGCCATAACATTAAAAAGTATGTAGTTTTTTTTTTCAAGAACCATGGAACAGATAAGTTTACTGGGATTTGGAATGTGTTGGCGGCCGGAAGGGGAGAAGGGCGGGGGCTGGGGAGCACGCGATCTGCGCTGGGAGCACGCGATCGGCGCTAGGAGCACGCGGTGTTGGAGAAAACTGTCACCGGGCCTGGGGCTAGGCCTCAGGATTCCGACGCTGACGCCGACACCGACGCCGGGGCTGGCCAGCACGCGAAGGGATAAAAATGACGTCGGGGCTGGGGAACGGCCTCAGGAGACGGCGCCAACGCCGAGGCTGGCAGAGGAGAGAAGGGTGGAGCTCTTGGGGGCTGATCTTGGCACGCGATCGAGAAGGGGGGAGCTCGCCGAGGCTGGGCACTCCGAGATCTTGGCGCGCGATCGCCGGGGTTGGGCTGGGCAACAGTAGACTTCGCCGGGGTTGGGGAGTGGGTGCGATTTCGCCGTCGTTCGCCGAGTCGCGAGGGCAAGCGATCGTTTGCGAAGGAGAGTTCGGCGAGGATTTAGGGCACAAGCAGGGTTTTTGTGTGCGAGGGGGCGCGGTTTGGCTTCTTCACGCGAGGCGAAGTCACGTGAGCTGCACGCGATTTTCTTTGTCGTTTTGCGTTCGGGACAGAGGGACAGAGGAAATTGGGGACAAAGGATCTGAACTGCTTCGACACACTCTGGACTTCTACAGACCGGATCCTCTGTACCAACTTCTTCCCTGTACCTGTGTACCAACTCGCCGGCGAGTCGTCCGATCGATGATCGGACACCACCAATAATTTTTGATCGTCATTCCGAATAAGATGATATCCTCGGAGAACGATGAACCCGTCGAAATCGTCGCATCAGACGTCTCGTCGGATTCGACGGTGAATACGGTAACATCACAATTGCGGCGAATTTCGACGGGTTCATCGTTTTCCGAGGATATCATCTTATTCGGAACGACGATCAAAAATTATTGGTGGTGTCCAATCGTCGATCGGACGACTCGCCAGCGATCGCCGGCGAATTGGTACACGGGTACCGGGAAGAAGTTGGTACAGAGGATCCGGTCTGGGACTTCTACTGGAGTGGCTGATGGTGGATAGCGGTTCCATCCATCCCACCGGCATGGTTAACCGACGAGTTTCTCACGACACTTGAGTCCAGCTTCATTCGGTTTGGCCAAGTTCACCATAGTTCGTGTGAGCAGTCGAGCAGAAGTATAGATGGACGGAGTAATCGATCAACCGTTCATCTCTGCCGATCAACTTCTAACAGAGTGGTTCTTCGATGGAAGATCCGTATTATTGATGTTGACGACGTGAGCGCCATCGATATCTTCACTGTTGACTATCGGAGTTGGTGGTTCGAACTCTCGCGTGACAACAGGATAATTACTTGATTTATCGTATTTAATCAAGAATTTGAATTGGTTAATTATTATTTCATTCTTATCGTGTTCATTTATTTCAATTATATTTGCTCATTATTGTCTTTGCATCTTTGTTTGTTAACTAGGAGTAATTTAGTTGTCTTCGTGTTTAATTTTGTAGTTATGTTCATATGCATATGGATCGCCTAGAGTTACATTTTGTTTAACTTTATTTCTGTATTTCGATTTTGTTGATGGTGTTATCCGTAGTTTAGAGTGACACTGTATTGTGATTAATTATGTTGGATAATATTAGACATGGGGCAATTGTCTTGTCTTACAGAGATTTTCCATTAGCAGCTAGTAAAAATAGAAAAACGTTCGTGATGGACTGTCTAGAAGTTCAGCATCCCACGGTTACGTGTCCCATTTAGAGAAAATATTTTATAAAATTCATCGTAGTTAGGGATCGAAAATACTTAGGACACAACTAATCGTCCTTCCATTGCACCATAGCCCAGAGGCAAAATTTCAATTAGTGTATATAAATTCAGATAAGATTTTATTTACTGCATTAGGTTTAGAGAACAAAACTCAAAACTTAGTTTCATATTAAAAAAACCAAAAGCAATAACAAACGATTCTATTATTATCATTTTATCATTATACTATTTGGGAGACTATCCGAGTTAAATCTATAATATTTTAAGATAAAGAGGATTCGGTAATTTTAATTGTAATTTGATAGGGGTACTCCGTACGATATACGATTTGTGCCTCTATCATCGATCTTAGATTTTAAAGGGTCTGATGAAATAAAAAAAAACCATTTGTATTGATAAAAGTAAATATCTATTCAAATCAAAATTAATAAAATTGACGCAATTAAAAAAATTTCGAACACATAAATTAAATATATATTTAGGATTTCAAAATTTAGGGAGATAGAAATTTAAAAAAAAAAGATTGATAAAGGAGAATGAAAAGGTTTGTTGAGGGCTGATATTAGATTTTGAAAGGTTTAGCTAATAAAAACCATTGGTATTTGTATACTCAATAATTTAGACGTGCTTTTTTAGGGACACTAAAAAACTCATAATATTTTAAAATTTATAATTAAATCTTTTTAGTTTAATTTTTTTTGAATATATTTATTATTTTATTAACATTTACTTTAAAAAATATTTAAAAAAATATAAAAAAATAGTCCACCTTTTTAATTATTTTTCTCAATCAATACTTATTTTAAACATTTACATAAAAATAATATAAATATTAAAAAAAATAGGCCCGCCTTTTTAATTATTTTTTTAAAAGCTATGATACACTTAGTGCAAAAACTAAACGCTCTACACAATGAATGACATGACATTTTGTATGCACAAGTCCGATTATCGCTCGGACACCATCGACAATCTCCGAGCGCCGCCTTAAATCATACTATATCGTGGGAGGTACGATGAATCTGTCAGAGATTATTACATGTAAAATATCACGTCATTCATTGAGTTTTTTTAAAATTTTTAAGATATCATTTTTCTTTTTTAATAAACACGTTTTTAACATTTACTTACAAAATATAAAAATTCAAAAAAACAAAAAATAGGCCCACCTTTTAAATTATTTTTTTAAATAAACATATTAAAAATAAAAAAAAATGAGCCCGATTGGAGATGGGCTCGTTCGTCGGTCCTATCTTATCATTTCAGGATCCGTTCTGGATTTGCTTAATTGTGTGAGATCTTCTGATCCGTAAACCCTTGATCTTTCTCTGGACCACTTCTGCGTTATAAATACCCCGTGTGTTACGCATCGGCTCACGTGCTGTGCACGTATGCAGAGTATTTATAACGGTGAAGTGGTCCAGGGGAGGACCAGGGGTTTGCGGACCAGAAGATCTCATCCGTTAACTGTGTGGGATCTTCTGGTCCGCAAACCTCTGGTCCTCCCCTGGACCACTTCTGCGTTATAAATACCCTGCGTGCTGCGCATCGGCTCACGTGCTGCGCACGTGTGCGGGATATTTATAACGCAGAAGTGGTCCAGGGGAGGATCAGGAGTTTGCGGACCAGAAAATCTCATCCGAAAGGCGGAACCACCATCTTAGCGCGGGCCAAAGAGAGAGAGCAAAGTGCTGGAACAGTCATTTCAGCGGCCTCCAATCCTGACCCCATAGATTTTCAGGGAAAATAAATCATGATTATGACTATATGATGAGACGTCTGGTCGAGCGGATTAAAATAAAGACATCAGGATTTTATCCTCATACACAATTATCGACACTCGAACCTGCGATCCGGAGAAAACGGTTAAGCACCTTACCATCCATACAGCCCGTGGGGGGCACGGGCCAAAGAGAGGGGATCGAAGGTGAAGAAGATGAGCAAAGAGAAAGGGAAGACTATTTCAAAGAACAGGGCCGTCTCCGAAGTCCCCTCGCGCCCCTCCACCACTCCTCACGTCTTCCTCATCTTCTCTTTCCCTTCCACCATATTCCACGATGGCCCTCATCCTCCGCACGCCTCTCTGCTGTTGTCCCTCCGCCTGGGACGACCTACTCCTCCACCACCATGACCACGGCCACCGAATCCACCAGGAAACAACCGCCGAGAACAGCAACAAATGGATCTCCAGCCCCTGCTGCCCCGCAGCGTCGCCATCAGCACGAGGAGGCAGAGCAGGAGGAGGAGGAGGTGGAGGGGGTGGATGGCGACGAGGTAGAAGAAGAAGAAGATGATGATTCCTTCTTTCAGTCTTTCGATCGCGTCCCTTCCAACGTCTCCTTCCTTTACGATCTACCTACCGATTCTGACGACGATGAGGACGAAGACGATGCTCGCACCTCCTTTGCCTCCGCCATCGCTCCGCCCTGCCACCACCGCGACGTTACCTTCTCCCGCGACGAGTTCCTCCAGGACTGCCAGGAGGAAGAGAGCGGTTGCAGCGGATACGACTACGGAATTTGGATGGACGAGCCCACCTCGATCGAGGAACGCCGGCGGAGGCTCCTCGAGGGAATGGGCTTCGCCAGCGGGAAGGATCTCCGTGCCTCCCTGCGGATCCGCTGCCGAAAGGTCCCCGAAGCCAACGGCGCCTGCGATTCGGGTCCCGTGGCGGTCTCTTCCGCGTCGCCTCCTCACCGGCAGGCCGTCGTCTCCAGATGCCGATCCGATGCGGAACTGACGGCGCCGCGGCGCCCCCCGAAACCTTCTGTCATGCGGCGATCTGCCTCCTCCCCGCCCGCTCTTTGCGACCGCCTCGTGCGAAATGGTTCCGGAGCCGCCGACGGCGCTGGAATAGGAGCTGGGGAGCAGGAAGGGAACGGCGTCTTCCGGATCAAGAACCTTGACACGGGCAAGGAGTTGCTAGTCAGTGAGTCCAAAAAGGACGGAGATTGGGGGTTCAACGACCTCCAGACCGGGATGCAGCTCAGCATGGAGGAGTTCGAGCAATTCCTTGGCACCTCCCCGATCGTGAAGGAGCTAATGCGCCGTGTCAGCTTGGACGACGGAGCACAGCCGGTGAGCAAAGAAAAGGCCATCGATTCTCCTGTTAGCGGCAAGAGATCGAAATTAGGCTACAGAAAAAAAGGGAGCCACTGGCTCAAGAATATCAAATACGTCGCGCACTCTGTCACCGGACGTAGTACCGAGAAGGAGGAAAGGGTGATATTGGATATAAAATGACGAGGAAGTCAACTTGCGACGGCTCCTCGAGCTGTTGAAAGTGCGTCAACACGGCAAATCCTACAAGGAACTCACCGGACTCTACATGAGCCAGGAGATTCGTGCCCATGAGGGATCCATATGGAGCATCAAATTCAGCTGTGATGGCAAGTATTTGGCCAGCGCTGGGGAGGACCGCGTCGTTCGAGTGTGGCAAGTCAAAGAATCCGATATCCTCTCGACGCCCCTGCGGCGTCAAGAGGTTCGCTCCCTCCGTAAATCTACACTGGATCAGCCCCCCGACCGTTCTCCCCTGCTTGGATCCCACCGGACAAGGAGGAGGACCAAGATGTTCAAGAGCAAGAAGTCACTTCCTGACTACATTGTCTTGCCGGAAGTTATTTTCTCACTCTCAGAGGAGCCGATTTGCTCATTGGAAGGTCATTTGGACGATGTCTTGGATCTCTCTTGGTCTAAATCGCAGGTAAACTTCTATACCCATTGACGTTCACCAAGAAATTTCTGCGTTAGGTTATTGATGAGGTCAGCTGGCAAATTAAGAAAATCGCTATTCTCTTTGCACCATTATACTTAGTAAACGTCGTTTCTCCTTTACTTGACCTATGATTCAGGTGATACAGCCACAAAATACTCATGTATATTATTTAACTAGTCAAATTTTGAGAATGCAGATCCCCTGTTTTGGATCATTATACTGTTCCATTTTTATGTCGTAGAATGAAGGATTACTTTATTTCATGGTTTCAAAACCTTGCGCATGGGAGATATGATGTACTGATTGAAGACCGTTATGAGTTGATGTCTCATTGTAACAAATTATTTGGAACAATTTTCTTTTGCAGCATTTGTTATCCTCCTCAATGGATAAGACGGTGAGATTATGGAACATGGAAAGTAAAGTTTGTCTGAAGTTGTTTGCTCACAATGATTATGGTGAGGAAACTTGTCTAGAACTACTCTATTTCACTCCAATCAATATAATTATATTGGGGTTCCTATTTGAGTTACTATAACAGCTTTTTGGAAGTTAATAATTTCAGTGGTGAAATTTTTCCCTAACATCTGCTGTTGTCATGAATTATTGCTAGTGACATGCATCCAGTTCAACCCAATTGATGATAGGTACTTCATCAGTGGTTCCCTTGATTCAAAAATTCGGATCTGGAGCATACCAGAGCATCATGTTGTTGACTGGAGTGATCTCCATGAGATGGTTACAGCTGCATGTTATACACCAGATGGTCAGGTGCAGCCAAATGATTTTGCATACCTGTATTGTTGTTTTACTCTTTACATTATAATATTACTACTATACCATATATGAAAAGCTTTCTTCAACTAGTAATTGGTTGTAATTGATCTTTGAAAGGCTGCTTTAGTTGGCTCTCATAAAGGTAGCTGCCGGCGCTACAAGACCTTTGGTATGAACAAGCTTTTTAATCTCACAATTGCATCACTAGTTCACTTCTCTGAATTACAAATTAAAATCTCCATTCAAGTAAAATAGTTAAACAAGGAATTTCATGTGCTCTATTTCCTCCACTTATCTAATTGTTAAGTAGCAATAGACTTCGTGACAGGCCTATGGTTGATAACAGGCTAGTCCATACTCCATAGTCATTATGTGCTATTTTTTTTTATCTAAATAAACTAACTTGCTCACAGCAAAAACCTGCTTTAGACTTGTTTCTACTTCTACCTAGAACCTGGAACAAAACTTGGTACAGTTGCAGTTAGTCATTGAAACCTAAAGAAATTATTGAAAGGGAAATAGTGCATTACATTATTTACTTTTGTAGTTAATGGAACCATGCAGCCAATTGTTGATGGTTCTCGGCCTTTTGGCTAAGATCAAGTGTAGCAAAACTATAGAAATTGTTGATGGTGCGCATAGGCAGCTCCTTTGATCTCTGATCAACACAGCCAACTGTGTCTGTATTTGACCTCAAATCAGCACATTAATAAAGAGAAAGAAGAAAAATAAAAATGGCGGAGAGATCCAAGAACTAATCTCTTGAGTGGACTTCTCCCTAAAGTTGTGATTACCATTAACATGTAATAGCTGAGGGAAGAAGAAATCACTTGAGGATTTGAAAGGAAAGATAGATAGAGATAGGAAGTATAACTCAACCTTTAATGAGATTAGACTTGGTGACAGAGTAGTTCTATAAGTTATTTATAAGTTGCATTGCAATAAATAGATTTTGAATGATAGTTAAGTTTGAATAAATTGTGTAATTCCCACATTAAATGCATGTTCAAACAAATGAAAAACTTGTAAATAAGTTAAATTTATTGAAGTAAAAATTTCTGAGGGGCTAAAATGCCAAATCAAACTTTGCTTAATTTTATTTATAGTGATTTCACAATTTAGCTTTATATAGTGCTCAATAGAGTGATAAGATTGTGTAACCATGTAAAATAATTGGTTGGTATACATAACTTGATTTTGATGTTACAGTTTTATCTTTAATGGGTTATCCAAGTAATTTGTCAATTTTCCTGGCGTATCAGCAATTTCCACGTTCTAGAACACTGTCAAATACTGATTGATACATTGCCCATGATTCTTACATTTAAAATTATGTATTTAGCATGTTTTGAAGGATTTTCTTTCAGACAAAGATCCAACACAACCATTAATGGTCCTCTTACTACGTTAGTAATTCAGATATGTTTTTTGGTAGGCCAACTATCTGAAATATGGGCTTATGATTCAGGAGTACCCCTGAAACTTTAGATTTAGGTATTCAGGACCTTGAACATCCCATGATAACAGAAAATGAATGAAATTCCCTTACCAAGCAGAAGTTCTGAAGTAGTAACAGATTGGACGGAACCTGGATATCACAATTCAGAAAATTTATCCATTCATACAATTGAAATTGCATCTTTTGGTGGTCTCTTGTTACTGAGTAGGAAAATATAGAAATTCTTAGTCCTAATACGGAGTTAGCTAAAACACAATCTTATTTGTCATCCCGCCGCCGACGTATTGATTTTAGTTGATTGAAACTCAATAGCAAAAGGTCTGTTTTGTAATTCTGATGGTTCTAAACAATAACACAAAAAAAAATGTTGTCCAAACGAATCTGGGGTGACCGACCCAGCCTCATGGAAGTTTTCCACCGATGATAAATCGGGAAGCGCTCGCGGTGGCGATCTAGAAGCCCAGCGTCCCAGGACTTGTGCATTTCTAATCAATAACAGAACCATGTTAAGGAAAGCATGATGTTGATACAATTTGTTGGCCTTTCCTGTCTATTTTCTCCTGTAACTGTTTAGATGATATGAATACAAATGTCAGATGAAAATTTTCTTCTTTCTCTGCCATCACAGATTGTAAGCTTTCTCAAGAAAGTCAGATAGGCATAAGGAAAAAGAAGGCGACACACGCAAAAAAGATTACTGGATTCCAGGTACCTTCTTGATGTTATTTGATTCCTAGGTGGCTCAACACTTCTTTCACACAAATTCACATCAGATTAATTTTTAGTAGAAATGAAAGTATATAGTAGCTTTTATAGTTGTATGGAACTATTGCTTATCATTAGGATCAGACTCATATTTTATGTTACTTTGTGAATCTATATGTTATATGACTTTGTTATATTCGAACAGTTTGCTCCAGGTGATCCATCTGAAGTGTTGATTACCTCAGCTGACTCGCGGCTTCGAGTATTCAATGGCCTAAAAATGATTCACAAATTTAGAGGTAAAAAAATAGGCTGAATCTTTTGTGTGAAATAAGTTGTCTATATTTGTAATTTTCCCCACATCCTGATTCTATCCAAGTTGTGTATAAGTACCGACATGATTTCCGCAAGTACTATCCATAATTGGCGAAATTGATTGATACTGAAAGAGCACCAGAGTTGAATTGTCATCAGCAATGGTCAATTTGATATTTTACCAAACATTGACTTCTCAGAATGATAGAAGATTAGTTAAGAAAAAGTAAAAATTCACATAAATTGGTTATTTTTATATTATCAAATTGATGGAATCATTGAAATTTGGTCAAATTGTGATTGAAAATAGATAAAATTTAGGTAAAATTTGGTCCAATTTAGATGGCTCTAAACCTGACTGATGTAACCTTCCCTTTAATCTCTGTGATTTTTGGAGAACTCACACAAGTAAGAGAGAGTCTACATTGCTTAGATTACAAAACCTTGCCACAGCTTGAGATTCATCATATGATCAAAAACCATTATTTCAACCTTGCCATTACTCATTAGACTTGATTCCTTGCCCCCACGGGTTGGCAAAGTTGATATTTACATGAGTGGTTGCTCCAATAGGCCTTGGGTCAAGTTTTAGTGGGTGCAAAATGTCTCGTTGGATGTCTGACCTCCCTCATGCATAGAGCCAGTGTTAGGGTAAAATATGTCCCGTGATTAATCTGTCTGTATCTAGCCGGGGGGCCGCGATACTGGGCCACCTAGGGTGAGTGTTATCACCTTTTTTTTTGCTCCAATTAGACTTGATTTCTTAATTATCTCTCATGCAATGTTGATCAAACAAGCTTATTATGGATTGCAAGAATATAATAATATCTCAACCAAAAACAATCTTTTAACTAAAACTAATCCGAATGTAGTTAGAGACATGGAGTATACCTTATTAAATATTAATAATAACACTTTTATTAAAAATAATATTAATATTCTCATGCTTAGATTAATGTATATTCAAAATATGATTTTATTATTATTGATAATCCATTTATGTTATTTATCAATTTTATATTAAGAAATATGACATTAATTTTATATTTCATTTTATGATTGAATATGTAATGGCATACAATAGGCATTTTCATTAATTTTTCTTTTTCCCTCAATCTATTATGTGTCATTGTATATACCATTTCATGGGAAAACCCACTTGAAAAATTGAGATTCTCCGTTTTTGTTTCATTTCATGCTTTCTCTCTGTTCTCTCTTTATTGATATATTGATTTGAGGTCAAAGGCCTCACTGTTTCAAATGATCTAAGCTCGATAGGATTATCAACCACGTTCTTTGTCAACTCACTAAGTTTAGGTTCACCTGCATTATTTGATCATGTCTTATTCTATATTTATAGTTCATATAATAAGCTGGATATAGATAATAATAGCTTAAGAGAGTACTAGAGGCGTTAGGTTAATGAGGCTAGTGGGAGAGTGGCCCTAGTCCCAACATTGTTACATCTACGCTTACGGTTTGGTCATGGATCTTACAAATACTATGTATAGCACAAAATATTAAGGGATCTAAGGCAAATCTTACTACCATGGGAGTTAATGTGTGGTACAACCACATTAATAAAACAATGGCACCTGTCGTTCAATTATCGGAGGGTATTTTTACTCATCATTTGCACAGGGCCGTCTTCAGGGGGAGGCGGTATAAGCAGCTACCTAAGGCCTCTCTATTTTAGGAGCCTTCATATCTTTAAGAATTTCTATTAAATTTGATAACAAATCAATTTTTTTAGAGCATATAATGGCCAGAACCGGCTTCCAATTTTCACCTAATAATTAGCCTAGGCCTCCAATTTTCCAGAGATGGCCCTGTATTTGCACATTCACTTAATAGGCTATCAATGCTCTATCCCATGTTAATGATAGTTCAAAATTAATCTTATTTTTCTATGTGGCAGTGATGTAGCGCAGGTTTAGAAGGCCTATTATGTAGGACGCTAGAAGAAATAAAATATTTGTCAAAATGAAGATAATCATGGATGCAGCACTTATTGCTATCTGCTTCATAAGAAACTATTTCATTCCTGATGAATTTGATTTGTTTGGTTTGAAGAATGGACTAGCTTTGTTATTCCAATAGTTATTCTTTTGATCTTTCGGATTTCTTCTTCCACTGATATAATAATGAAACTTTTTAGCTGTAAAGATATTCTGGTCTTATAGAGATTATTCTTTATCTGTTACTTACACGATTCCTACAAAACAAACAAAAAAAGGAGAATCAAGCATCTCTTCCATTTAATGACTATGAAATATATATTCCTCGCTTTCCATCTATTTTTTATTCCCTTAAGAACAACTGTTATTTAATGACCCGGCTTACATTAACCATTACTGTATGTTGAACTGTTGATTGTGTACTAATGTCGATTGTTTTGAATCTTTATGAAATACCAATGTCAAAATTGCTTGTTCCTATCTTTTCATGCATGCTTTCTTCTCTTGCAACAATATAGGAAAAACGTTAGATCTTTAGCATTCAGTCATCAATAAATATTTGTCAGTCCCTTTATGATAACAACAACGTATTTATTCTCTGTTGCGTGCAATTGTCATTTCAGGTTTTAAGAATACTAGTAGCCAAATATCTGCATCATATACCTCAGATGGGAAGTATGTAGTATGCGCAAGTGAGGATTCTCATGTTTATATATGGAAGAGAGAGACAGGGCAAGTTGTAAGTTCTGGGGGTAGAAAAAAACCTTGGACTACCACTCGGTCGCACGAGTACTTCTACTGCAAGGATGTATCTGTCGCAATTCCATGGCCAAATGCTGGAAGCAACTGTTTCCCCCTGTCTTTCCCCCCATTTTCACAGAGATTCAATGAGCAGGAATCCCTCAGATATACCGACTCCCAGCGATCTACGAGCTCACTCGATGAAATCTTCCACAATGACAGGAGTCATTGTCCACCTCTTCCACCTCGTCCACCTCTCCCAAAGAAAAGTTTCATTGAGCAGGCACAATCGGAGGAGTTCAGGAAGTTGTCTTGTTCAGGTGGGGACATTGGGAGTGACTCGTTTGCTTCAGGTTCTGCTTCTATGAGAAGTTGCGGTCCAGTGCCCTCGACGATGTCAGAGCCTAGAAATTTGTCTTCTTTCTCCTCATGGGGATGGTACAACGGTGGTGGCGGTACCAGGACAAGCAGCAGCGATCCTTCAAATGCATGGGGCCTAATCGTCGTCACAGCTGGCCTGAGTGGAAACATCAGGATCTACCAGAACTTTGGCATGCCAGTTCGCCTCAGCAGACAAACCAATCTATTTTGAAGAAAGATTCTGAAGTTTTCTTCCTTTTTTTGTTTTCAATGTTCTTTGTTCACTTTTTTCCTTTGTGAACCTTGAGAGGGGGCATTATGTTGATTCTTGAATTTGGTAGTAGCAATGAACTTTGTGTCATTGGTGCGGTACCCAACTTCATTGTGTCAACATGGAAACACATCGATTTGTATTTGTACATTAGGATTTGTTAGGGTCGACCCACTGTTTTTATCGTGGACAAACTTTATTGTACAAATTGTTAATGTTTTTTCCCCCGGAGTATTGCTGCAAGTTCTCGTTTCTCCCTAAACCTGATTCAATCACTCCTATCAAGCCGGTGGATCAATATGAGAACAAGGACACTTGAGAATTGAAGCCACAATCAATCAGGATCCTTTACAACGTCTGATATTCGTTTCGAAACATCATGACCGGCACTAAGATACAGATATGCAAATCAAAGCAATGTTTGGGAAAAGTCAACCAAACATTGGTGTCAATGAAACCCAGAATAAGTCAACATGCAAGGAAATGTACGCAACATGATTAACTCCGGGATAAAATGCAAGAGCAAAGCTATGTATATAGGAATACAAGGCATGGCAAAGGCCCTTCTTCGCCTTCCTCCCGAATGGCCTGCACGCCCTGATGCTAAGATCGACAGCAGCTGCGAGAGCGATGAAGATAGCTGCATCCTCCACACAGGCAACGTGTCGTGCTGCCAGATGAACCAACGGCTTGCTACACTTCTCTTCCCCCTGCACCTTGCAGTTCATCACGAAACCACCGGCGATAGCATCTAAAGATGCTGGACAAAGCCCCTGTGCGCTGACCCCCTCCAGCCTTTCGGCAGGAGTACTACTGACAGGCACACGCCGGTCCATGTCGATGAAGAACTCTCCTCCCTTATCACTGCTTATCGCTACATCAGAAACAAGGACGCCAGTCTCCTGGCCTTCTGAAAGAATGTGGAGCCGAAGGCAAATTGTGTCTCTTGGACCGGCCTCTCTCCATGCCTCGAGGCGCCCCCACAGGTTCCAGCTCTCAGAGGAGCTGGCTGAAGTGGGGTGGAGTATGAGCCAAGCACCTGGGTTGGAACGATCCACTCGGTCACAGCCTGTTGACGGCACAAATGGAGTCGCCATGAAAGCAGTAGCCACAGCTGAGCCGGAGAGGTCATGGATCATTACCTTCCAGCCTTTTCTCTCCCTCTTTTCGGCGCCGCCATGGTCCTCATCGCTTGTGTTTGTCATGTCCAGTGGAGTAGATCTAGTGTAACAAGCCGACTAGCTTGTTGTTGATGTTATTGTAAACCAAAAGGTACTCAAAAAGGAGAAGAAAAGTGAAGCTTACCTTCGATCTTTGACAAACTTGCAGCTAAATATAGGCTGCTTGACGGTACCCTGTTGCTGAACAATCTGCGGGCTCAAGGTAGTCTCGTCTTCGAATTTTAAAACATATCTGGGATCAGGATCCATCCTCACCTTCAAATGAAGCTCTGGTTCATGTCTCAATCTCTCACCTTTGTTCTTCCCTACACCGATCCAACCATTATGAAGCAGGGTCGGTTGCTCCAAACCCCGTTCAAGTCCTATTTCTAGTCTGAGACGCCCAATTATCTGCCTTCTACTTGTGAGGCCACAGTGTGAGCCCTGCTTACCCATGTACACAACAACCTGAAGGCACGCTTTTGGGGTCAGTGTTTTGATATCAGATTCCTCGAGATAGAATACAATAAGATTGTTGTTAGCATCAGGACTGCCATGAGGGGATGAGACAAAGGGTACTCTTGTTCTTTGAATGGGATGATCCCCGAGGCGAATATCACACAAACAGTTAGAATATGCATGAACCGCCCCTGGCCTATCCTTCAACGCCTCGACTGGTAATCTTAGTCCCAGGGACCCGATCGACAATCTGAAGAAAATTTGTGGATCCATGGCTGACAAAATTATTGCTTGATGAGCTGCATAACAATGCCAAAGTTTAGATTGAATAAGCTGCACAAACCTATTCGAAGCAAGAGTTTTTTGCAATGCCAGTAATGGAGATGCATACCTTTCTGTCTTTCTTTAGAAATGGACCACTTTGCATTTCGCTTCCTCCAACGCCGCTCAGGAACTTGTTTCTTACTCTTTCACCTCCTTCACCAGATCAGCCTCCATTTTGGAGAACAACAGCTCCGTAATCGAAGATGAAAAACAAGCATTTGGAGAGTTAAGGTTGCATTTGAAACGGGGGAAAATGTCGTCTCCTATCACCAGCCGCGAACCGAGCAGTTCCAAGTCGCAACCTGAGGCCCTCGTGCCTCCAAAAGAAGAGACAAGCAAGGACACACTCCACTGAGACAGAAACACGAACAAAAAAGGCGCACCTTTTAAAAACGATCAAGAACGGTGTAGAACAGTTCTTTACAAAAAAAAAAAGTGGCACTTTTCTCACCCTCAAAAAACACGCTATTCTGTCCGCTCTTCCGATGGGCGAATCGCCGGAACCGCCGCAGTCCAGCCAGCCGGGAACCAAAAAGGAGGAGGAGGAGACAGGGAGGGGCCAAAGAGACTGCGAGAACAGGAAGGTAGGAATTAGGAGGGGGAATTGTGATAGCGACAACATTAATGGAAGATATAGAATAAATAACGCATGGCGAGGCGAAAGGGAGAAGATCTTTGGTACTTGGATACAGCTGTTCCCGAGTTCATCCAATGGCCATCAAACACAGAGCGAGAGCGCCGCATTTGGGCCGGGCGGGGATAGAGAGAGACCGGGAGTCGTTCTCGTCTCGGGTAAGAACACGACAAAAAAAATCGATATTTTATAAAAAAAACATATTTGAGAATTTATATTTATCAAAGCATCGTATACTGTATTCTTTATCAAATAACGCAACGCATATAATCAATCGTTTGTTTTATATCTCTCTCCAGTCTCCGCCAATAATATTTTTTTAATTTACTTTTCCAAACTGTCAAATTACTTTTTCATAATTTAATTTTAAAATAATAAATAATAATTCAGATACAGATATTCTTATTTTTTCTCATCCTATATATATCTTCCTCTCTTATAAAACACTCCTCCCGAATAATTTTTACTGCGATTTAGAAAAAATTAAGAAATAATTAAAAAATTATCCTATAAATAAATAATAAATGATTATATATTAAGTCACGTTGGATCTGAAATTCAGAATATCAAACCCTGTAATATTCAAAGTTAAAATTATTTTTTTCAAAATAATTATAAATAATTAAAATAAGGATATCATCGAAAATGTAAAATATCGAAAAATATAAATAAAATAAAAAAAAGATATATAAAATATAAAAAAATAGAATTAGTAAAAAGATAATAAAATATAAAAAAAATAGAGTTCGTAGAATTGTATATATTAGAAATATATAAAATTAAAATTAAAATAAAATTTATATATGTAAATTAAGATAGATCAGATATCATCGAAAAAAATTATTAAAAATCTATTAGATTTCATTTTAGGACCAAAGAATGTCTGAAATAAATTCATTTCAAGTCCTCTTTAGGCCTGAAATACTTTTATTTCAGGCCCAGAGAGAGTCTGAAATGAAATTTTCAGGCCCGTACGAAAATATAAAATATAGAGAGAAAAATAAAACAAATATAAAAGAGAAAATAAAAAGATGTAAATATACAAAAAGAGAAAGATCAAATAAATATATAAAAGATAAAAAAAATATAAATATAGAAATATAAAATATAGAAATACATATAAATAAAAAATAAGGAAAGTATAAAATATAAATAAATAAATAGAGTTTATAGATTAAAAATATAAAAAATAAATAGAATAGAAATTAAAATAGAATATAAATATGAAAAAATTTAAGATGGATAATAAGATATAAGTTAAAAAAATAAAGATGTAAAGATGAGAAATAAAAAAAGAAAGTCTAAATATGCTACAACTGTTATATGATGTATTGTTCCGTGTCATGTGGCATGACACGAGAAGATCATTGCTAGTGGTTAGGAATAAGTTTTTGTTGGATCGTTTCCGGTACGCTAGAGGGGGTGAATAGCGTTTCGAACCCCTTTCTTTCTACACGGTTAGTTTGCGCAGCGGAATATACAATAAAAATAATCAAACAAATATTAACCAATGCTAACACGAGGATTTACTTGGTATCCACCCCGGTCGGGTGACTAATCCAAGAATCTTTCGGTGGATCAACCCCCGGATAACCTCCGGCTAGATCTGTCGCTCCGTGTGGGTGGAGAAACCTCGCCATAACACTTCGGATGCTCTCTGATCACAATAGACTACTAACCCACTTTATCCAAGTGAGTTTCGTCAAGAATCTCAGCCACCACGAAGTCCTCTTTAAGTAGGACTCGGGCTGATACCCTCGCTACCAGTCGGCTACCCCCATGGCAGTCGACTAGTACCACTGAAATTCGACCGTTGCATCTCAACGTTAGAATTCTCAGCCAACTCACCAGCCACCTACCAGTCGACTGCCCCCAGGGCAGTCGACTGGTCCCAGGCTGAGACCCTTCTGTGAGTTTCATCAGTCGACTGCCCTCAGGCCAGTCGACTGGTCTACTCACATACCTAAGATTATCCTTACCGAATACATTTCACTCCGCACTCGAATCCTAGGATTTCATGAGTACAATCACACAACACTCGTACCCTCACGACTCGACTGACTCCTCTTCAGCAGCCTCGACTGTTGCCTTCGCGCCCTCTTCATCTTCGGCTCCCGTCCCTCGGATGCACGCAAGCCTTCAGCTTGCCTCCATGCCATCCTTCACGTATGTCTCGAAGTCCGCACCCATCAACTCATCGTCCATGCTGTCCAATATCCCTCGGATGCGCACGCAAGTCTCCAGCTTGCCTCCATGCCATCTTTCACCGTACCGAGGCTGTCCAGTCAAGTCCATATGTGTAACCTGTACAACCTGCACACTCAACATACACATATGAGATAACAAGGGTAAACCTAATTTAAACCCTTTACCCAAACATCAAAACACTTGGTCACTCCGGACCATAGATTGTCTTAACAATCTCCCCCTTTTTGATGTTTGACAATATGTTTAAGTTAGGGAAACAAGATAGTAGTCGATAGCAAAAATAATGCATATGCAATGCAAAATGGATCCTATCCCAAGGCATCCCACACCTAACCCCTCCAAGTTAGGACTTTTCACACATAACTTCCCAAGTTAGGATTTTTTCACACCTAACCTCCAAGTTAGGATTTTTTACCAAAACGGGCTTTTTAAAGCTTTTTCCAAGCTCCCTCTACATTGGACTTACAAAGGCTTTTTAAGAACTTCTCCAGGGTTCCCCTTACGCCAAGAATGGAGCAACCATGATCCCCCTCAATCTTAGCTCCCCCTAAACCTAGGGTTTCTAGCAAAGGTGTGTTTGGTTTCTCAACTTAAACCCAACACTTCTCCCCCTTTGCCTAACATCAAAAAGAACTCAACAATATCTCAATTATCGGTTCTTTTAATCCCCAATGACCATAAACAATGTGTACTAGACCCCCATACACTTATTTTGCTTCATTGGGACCCCAAACCAGCTGCTGATACAAAAATAAGCCTTGACCAGATGACTGTCCCCCAGGGCAGTCGACTGATACTCTGAAAACCAGAATTTCAGCCTTTCTGACGAAATTCAGAAATGCGCCAGAAATTCCACAAATCTCCAAAAATTCCCAAATTTTGTAGAGAGGTTTGTGGTACCCATATCTACTTGGGAAAAATACATTCCAAAATGTATCTATCACCATCCCCAAGTTTGACATAAAACCCAAAAACTAGCAAAAAGGTTCACTTAAACCTTAACCAAAAGTTCTAGTTTTGATTTCCCCTTGATGTCTCTGCCATGCCAACCCACAATACGTCCCTAGCATTGATTTACGAGGAAATTACACACCAAAAACTAATTTTCATGCAATGTGACCCTAATGTCATATTTCCATGCATGAAACTCAAAAACACCGTGCCAAAATCCAAGAATTGAGACTCAAGTCCGTCTCCAATTCCTTTGGCACACTCCATGGTCCAACTAGACCTCTAGGAGGAACCCTCCAAAGATCCATTCATCATATATCCCAAAGGCTCCTAGAGCTCCCCCTTGAGCTCTTAGCCCTAGCCACCTCCCTAGGTGACTCGATCCATATCAGACCACACCGGTGTGCCACCGGTGACTCTTGGCCTACAAAATGAACCTTCTTAACCTTGGACACCTTGTCCTTGGTTAAGTCATCCTTTCTCCCTTTGGGTGGTACCCCCTTGCCATCCTTAGACTTTTCCTCCTTGCCATAACCATATGCTACCCTAGCATTTCTCTTTTCCTTGCCCTTGGAGGTCTTAGATCAGTAGCCCAACCTCGATCTATCATAGTTGGGTTTTATACTACCCAACACCATGTCAAGACCCTTTGATCCAACCGTGAATCTTTCTAGGGTCTTTTCTAATTTATCAAGTCTTGCCCTCAAGGCTTGATTTTCCCTTTCTAGCCCTTTAACCCTTAAGTCCATATGTCCACTTTGGACATTCCTAGAGCTACCCATTTTTCTAGGCACATTCCTTCCCTTCTTGGGATTAGTGCCTTGATTCTTAGATACAAGGGTCCTAGGTCTCTCATGATGCATGCTTTTGTTAATGTTTTGACCTACCTTATTATCCCTATTCCTAACATTATATTTGTTGTTTTACATGTGTTCATATGGTTATTCTACAACCTATCACATCTTTGTTATTTTGGGATACCCCTAGGGTTGAGGGGGAGTTTGGTTTAGACTTAACAGCCCTTCTAGACCCCTTTTCGGTGTTCGACAAAGGGGGAGAGAGTGTTGGTTGGTTAAGTTTAGGATGATCATGTTATAGGGGGAGGATCTGGATTCCCCTATGATTCTAAATGTTGGAAAACTTGATTGAGAATCCCTAAACTTAAAATCGGGTTGTCAAACAACAAAAAGGGGGAGATTGTTGATGCAGTCTGGCCCTGATTGTTGTTTTGGTGTTGACACCGATTTTAGTTTAGGTGGATGATTATGGATGATGATTAAGTCCTGATCGAGGATCAGGCATGGTATGGAAAATCCTAGCTTGGAGGGCTAGGTGTTGGAAAATCCTAATCTGGGAGGTTAGGTGTTGAAAGTCCTAGCTTGGAGGGCTAGGTGTGTGAAAAGTCCTAATTCGGAAGAGGTGGGTGAAAAGTCCTAGCTTGGAGGGCTAGGTGAAAAGTCCTGACTTGGAGGGTTAGGTGCAAATTTCCATCTTGGAGAATTAGGTGAAAAAGTCCTGGCTTGGAGGGTCAGGTCCTAGCTTGGAGGGCTAGGTTTGAAAAAGTCCTAATTCGGAATGGTTGGGTGAAAAGTCCTAGCTTGGAGGGCTAGGTGAAAAGTCCTAACTTGGAGGGTTAGGTGTAAATTTCCAACTTGGAGAGTTAGGTGAAAAATCCTTAGCTTGGAGGGCTAAGGTGGATGAAAACTTAGCTTGGAGGGCTAAGTTTGAGTCCCTGGATCGGTCTGGTGATCGATCAGGGATTCTGGCACGCTGCTCCTTCGTGGATCGATCTGGTGACCGATCCAGCGATGACTGATCGGTCTGGTGACCGATCAGGGAGCACACAGTGAGGTTGGGAACCTACTGTGCTGCTCCTGATCGATCTGGTGACAGATCAGGGAGTATGCATTTCACCCATTGACTGGCTCCTGATCGGCCTGGTGACCGATCAGGGAGCGAGCAGTGAGGTTGAGTTCCCTTGCTGAATTGCTCCTGATCGGTCTGATGACCGATCAGGATCACTGTGCAGATCGTTCTGGTGAACGATCCAACTTCGCGAGCTCCTCACTAAGATCGATCAGGACGGTTCCTGATCGGTCTGGTGATGATCTGATCGGACTGATGACCGATCAGGTGACACGCTGATCGGTCAGTTGACCGATCAGAAGGCTTAGCCTGCGAAACTCAGAAATCGCCCGATATAAGGGTGGATCGGTCCGGTGAACGATCCACGACCTGGGATCGGTCTGGTGATCGGTCCAGGAGAATCTCAAAGAAATCATGATTTCTGATTGAGCGTTGGGGATCGATCAGGACGGAGCCTGATCGGTCTGGTGACCGACCAGGAGGCTCTCTGATCGGTCAGGTGACCGATCACTTTAATTCAAATTGCACTGTCAGACGCTCTGATCGCGTCTGACCGTATCTGATTCGCTACTGTTTGCCTCTGATATTTGATTTACTGTGTGATATACTGCTCTAACAGTCTGATTAAGCTGCAGGTGACAGGGGAGGATTCAAACACTCAAGGAGAAGTCAATGGAGGCTTTCCTTGGAGCAGCTTTGTCCATTTCTCAACTCAGGTTGCAACGGCTGGAGCTGCAGGATTGAAGTCGCTGACTGAAGCTTGGCTGAGGGAGCTCAGGAAGTTCAGTAAGGGTTCAGTGGTAGCTGGCGTTGGCAGTGAGGCAGCTGGAGGCTGCTGGAGATGAGGTCACTTGATGCTTAGTGGAGAAACAAAAGGGACGAGAGACAGCTTCGGTGAAGCAGAGTTCTACAGTTTGGGTTTTGAGTTCTTGCCGCCTTGAGTTCTCCACAACTGCTTGCTGTGTTCTTGAAGTTTCCATCATTCTGAGCAAGCGATCGAGAAGCAATCATCCATTACTTGAGCGTTTGAAGGAGAGAACGAGAAGCTTGGAGTCCGACAGTGGGAAGACACGAAGAAGGGTTCTTGCGTGAGATCGCCACTGGGTGGAGCTCAGGGAAGCGTGCTGCGTTCTTGTCCTTGATAAGTGTTTGAGTAAGATCCTTCTTGTTGTTTCTTTGTGCTTAAACTTTATCTGTGATTGAAACACTGTGGAGAGGTTACTCCACCGAGAAGGAGGTTGCTTTTAATCCGGTGATCACCGGGGCTTGATCTGCCGACGATCAAGGGATCGCCCACCTTAAGGGCACGCCAAGGAGTAGGGGCAAGTTATCCCCGAACCTTATAAATCCTCCTTGTTAGCGATCTTGCTAGCTGTGTTTGGTTTGTTTGTGTGTTAGTTTTTTTCACACCTTGTTTTCTATTCTTTCCGTTGTGCTACTGATTTCTAAGTTGCAGAAACTTGCTAAGTGCTAAAGGTTGCATTGATTGGCTATATTCACCCCCCCCTCTCTAGCCATCCCGTTTCCAACAGGTGGAGTGTAGATGTCTTCCCCCAACTTATCTTCCATCGTCTTTCTTCCTCTAGCGTGTGCTCCCTCAGTGGTTAGTCCGATCAAGAGCGGTCCTTCGCTCTGATACCAACTGTTGGATCGTTTCCGGTACGCTAGAGGGGGGTGAATAGCGTTTCGAACCCCTTTCTTCCTACACGGTTAGTTTGCGCAGCGGAATATACAATAAAAATAATTAAACAAATACTAACCAATGCTAACACGAGGATTTACTTGGTATCCACCCCGGTCGGGTGACTAATCCAAGAATCCTTTGGTGGATCAACCCCCGAATAACCTCCGGCTAGATCTGTCGCTCCTTGTGGGTGGAGAAACCTTGCCACAACACTTCGGATGCTCTCTGATCACAATAGACTACTAACCCACTTTATCCAAGCGAGTTTCGTCAAGAATCTCAGCCACCACGAAGTCCTCTTTAAATAGCACTCGGGCTGATACCCTCGCGACTGGTGCCACTGAAATTCAACCGTTGCATCTCAACGTTCGAATTCTCAGCCAACTCACCAGCCACCTACCAGTCGACTGCCCCAGGGCAGTCGACTGGTCCCAGGCTGAGACCCTTCTGTGAGTTTCATCAGTCGACTGCCCTCAATCCAGTCGACTGGTCTACTCACATACCTAAGATTACTCTTCCTGAGTACATTTCACTCCGCACTCGAACCCTAGGATTTCCTGAGTACAATCACACAGCACTCGTACCCTCACGACTCGACTGACTCCTCTTCAGCAGCCTCGACTGTTGCCTTCGCGCCCTCATCATCTTCGGCTCCCGTCCCTCAGATGCACGCAAGCCTCCAGCTTGCCTCCATGCCATCCTTCACGCATGCCTCGAAGTCTACGCTCATCAGCTCATCGTCCCTACTGTCCAATGTCCCTCGGATGTGCACGCAAGCCTCCAGCTTGCCTCCATGCCATCCTTCACCGTACCGAGGCTGTCCAGTCAAATCCATATTGTTGGAGCAATCCGCCCTAAGATGGTCCGATGTGACCATGGGTTTTGATGTTTGGGCAAAGGGTTTAAGTTAGGATTACCCTTGTATTCTTATATGCGTATGTTGAGTGTGCAGGTTGTACAGGTTACGCATATAGACTGGACTGGACGGCCTCAGTACGGTGAAGGATGACATGGAGGCAAGCTGGAGGTTTGCGTGTGCATCTGAGGGACCTTGGTGAGCAGGGACGATGAGCTGATGGGTGCGGACTTCGAGACATGCGTGAAGGATGGCATGGAGGCAAGCTGGAGGCTTGCGTGCATCCGAGGGACGGGAGCCGAAGATGAAGAGGGCGCGAAGGCAACAATCGAGGCTGCTGTGGAGGAGTCAGTCGAGTCGTGAGGGTACGAGTGCGAGTGAAATGTACTCGGGAAGGGAAATCCTAGGTGAGTGAGTAGGGCAGTCGACTGATAAAACTCACAGAAGGGTTATGGCCTGGGACCAGTGGACTGCCCTGGGGGCAGTCGACTGGTAGGTGGCTGGTGAGCTGGCAAATTCGAACGTTGGAGTGTCAACGGTCGAATTTGGCTGGCACCAGTCGACTGCCCCCAGGGCAGTCGACTGGTAGCGAGAAATCAGCCCCGAGTCCTATTTAAAGAGGACGTCATGGTGGCTGAGTTTCTTGACGAAACTTGTCTTGGTTAAGGGCAAGTTAGTAGTCTTCATGTCCAGAGCTTTGTTTGGTGTTGTGGTGAGGTTTCTCCACCCACAAGGAGCGACACGTGATAGCCGGAGGTTATCCGGGGAGTGATCCACTGACGGATTGTTGGATTAGTCACCCGACCTGGGTGGATACCAACTAAATACGGTTTGTTAGCGTTTGTTCTTTGTTGTTAATTTTATTATCTTGTATTTCCGCTATGCAAACTAACAACGTAGGTTGAAAGAATCAAAGAAACGCTATTCACCCCCTCTAGCGTACCGGAAACGATCTAACAATTGGTATCAGAGCGAAGGACCGCTCTTGATCGGACTAACCGCCGACGGAGCAAAGAAAGCTAGAGGGAAAATGGAAGAAGAAGGTCCGCTAGGATGGGATATCCGGATTCCACCTTCTTACGACCATGACGACTTCACATATTGGAAAGGTAAAATGTCATATTTTCTAATGACTAATATTGAAGATTGGATGTGTATAGAAATAGGCTTTGATTCTCCCAAGGATAAGAAGAGAAGGATTCTTATGAAGAAGAAGTGGGCCGAGGAGCAAATTCATCAATTCGAGGTCAATAACAAGGTAACCAAAATGTTAATCGATTTAAAACCTAATGACATTTTGGATAGGATAGGTGAATATAGGGATGCTAAGGAACTATGGAGCAAGCTAGTGGCATTCCATGAAAATTCTACACGAGTCCAACTAATACAAGATGCAAATGAAGTAAGCTCCATAATTCAAGAAGAGTAGAGAATTGAATCATCTACACTTTCAAGTGAGGAAGAAGTGTCCACATCCTCAAGTGAGGAAGGGGAAGAGGTCACCACCTCAAGGGTTGAGGGGGAGGAGAGACCATCAACAATGCCAGAACAAGAGGAAACTTCCACATCATCAAGAGGAATTGAAGAAGTCAACCTAGACACTACCTCCACCAAAGCCAAGAGAAAGGAACATATTATATGCTTTGGTTGCAACCAAAAGGGGCACTACAAGGATAAGTGCCCATGAGGTAAAAAGGGGATAAAATCTACACTCGTTCTAAATTCCTTTAATTCTAACATAAAGTGTAGGACTGGAGAAGCCCAAGCAAAAAGGAAGAAGATTCGATGCTTCACATGTGGAGAGCTAGGGCACTACCACACTAAGTGCCCAAGGAGTAAAGAGTTCAAGAAAATGGAGCACTTGAGAAGATGGGAGAAAGAGGAAAGAAAGAAGAAAAGAAGCCCATATCATGGAGGGACTACAAGGGTAAGGGAGGTAATCCCTAATCTTAAATCTAAATGCAATTCAAATTCAAGCTCCTTTATGCATGCTAAAATTAGTGAAAATTACTCATCCATGCATGCTAGGATAAATGAAAATTACTTAATGGTGCATAATTTTGGTTTTAAATATCATGATAGGAATAATGTTAACAAGGTAGATCAAAATCCTAGAAAGGTCATACATCATGAAAAATCAAAGACCTCTAGACCTAAGGATCAAGGTAAAAATCCCAAGAAAGGGAGGGATGTGCCTAGAAAGGAGTGTAGGTCTAGGAATGTCCAAAGTGAACATGTGGATTCTAGGTTTAGGAACCTAGAAAGGGAAAATCAAGCTTTAAGGGAAAAACTTGGTAGGTTAAAGAAAACCCTCGAGAGATTCACCATTGGATCTAAGGGTTTGAATATGGTGTTGGGTGGCCTAAACCGCACCACTGATAGATCGGGTCTAGGATACTGATCTAAGGTCTCTCATGCCAAGGGAAAGAGATATGCTAGGGTAGCATATGATTATGGCAAGAAGGGGGAGTCCAAAAATGGCAAGGGAATGCCATCAAAAGGAAAGGAAAAGGTCTTAACTAAGGACAAGGGGTCCAAGGTTAAGAGGGTTGAGTTTGTAGGTCAAGAGTCACCGGAGGTTCACCGGTGTGGTTTAGCATTTGTTGAGTCACCTAGGGAGGTGGCTAGGGCTAAGAGCTCAAGGGAGAGCTCTAGAAGCCTTTGGGATATATGGTGAATTGACCTTAGGAGGGGTGCTCCTAGAGGTCTAGATGGACCATAGAGTGTGCCAAAAGAATTGGAGACGGACTTGAGTCTCAATTCTTGGGTTTTGGCACGGTGTTTTTGAGTTTCATGCATGGAAATATGACATTGGGGTCATATTGCATGAAAATTAGTTTTTGGTGTGTAATTGCCATGTAAATCAATGCTAGGGATGCATTGTGGGGTGGCATGGGCAAAGACATCAAGAGAAAACCAAAACTAGGACTTTATGTCAAGGTTTGATTGAAGTTTTTGGCTAGTTTTGGATTTTGTGTCAAACTTGGGAATGATGATAGATACATTTTGGAATGTATTTTTCCCAAGTAGATATGGGTACCACAAACCTCTCCACAAAATTTGGAAATTTTTGGAGATTTGTGGAATTTTTGGCGCATTTCTGAATTTCGTCAGAAATGCTAAAATTTCAGACTTTCAGAGTATCAGTCGACTGCCATTTTGGCAGTCGACTGGTCAAGGCCAAATATTATTGGGGTCTTTTTGATGTATGGCAAAGGGGGAGAAGTTTGGGTTTAAGTTGGGAAACCAAACTTACCTTTGCATGGAACCCTAGGTTTAGGGGGAGTTGAGATTAAGGGGGAGCATGGTTGCTCCACTGTTGGCGTAAGGGGAACCTTGGAGAGGTTCTTAAAAAGCCTTTGTAAGTCCAGTGTAAGGCGGAGCTTGGGAGAAGCTTTAAAAAGCCCATTTTGGTGAAAAGTCCTAACTAAGAGAGTTAGGTGGGTAAAAGTCCTAGCTTGGAGGGCTAGGTGTAGAAAATCCTAACTTGGAGGGTTAGGTGTGGGATGCCTTGGGATAGGATCCATTTTTGCATTGCATATGCATTTTGTTTTAGCATAGTTTTTGCTATTGACTACTATCTTGCTTTCCTAACTTAAACGGATTGCCAAACATCAAAAAGGGGGAGATTGTTGGAGCAATCCGCCCTAAGATGGTCCGGTGTGACCATGGGTTTTGATGTTTAGGCAAAGGGTTTAAGTTAGGATTACCCTTGTATTCTTATATGCATATGTTGAGTGTGCAGGTTGTACAGGTTACGCATATAGACTGGACTGGACGGCCTCAGTACGGTGAAGGATGACATGGAGGCAAGCTGGAGGTTTGCGTGCGCATCTGAGGGACCTTGGTGAGCAGGGACGATGAGCTGATGGGCGCAGACTTCGAGGCATGCGTGAAGGATGGCATGGAGGCAAGCTGGAGGCTTGCGTGCATCCGAGGGACGGGAGCCGAAGATGAAGAGGGCGCGAAGGCAACAATCAAGGCTGCTGTGGAGGAGTCAGTCGAGTCGTGAGGGTACGAGTGCGAGTGTAATGTACTCGGGAAGGGAAATCCTAGGTGAGTGAGTAGGGCAGTCGACTGCCCTTGGGGCAGTCGACTGATAAAACTCATAGAAGGGTTATGGCCTAGGACCAGTGGACTGCCCTGGGGGCAGTCGACTGGTAGGTGGCTGGTGAGCTGGCAAATTCGAACGTTGGAGTGTCAACGGTCGAATTTGGCTGACACCAGTCGGGGCAGTCGACTGGTAGCGAGAAATCAGCCCCGAGTCCTATTTAAAGAGGACGTCGTGGTGGCTGAGTTTCTTGACGAAACTTGTCTTGGTTAAGGGCAAGTTAGTAGTCTTCGTGTTCAGAATTTTGTTTAGTGTTGTGGTGAGGTTTCTCCACCCACAAGGAGCGACACGTGATAGCCGGAGGTTATCCGGGGAGTGATCCACCGACGGATTGTTGGATTAGTCACCCGGCCTGGGTGGATACCAACTAAATACGGTTTGTTAGCGTTTGTTCTTTGTTGTTAGTTTTATTATCTTGTATTTCCGCTGTGCAAACTAACAACGTAAGTTGAATGAATCAAAAAAATGCTATTCACCCCCCTCTAGCGTACCGGAAACGATCTAACACATATGTGTAACCTGTACAACCTGCACACTTAACATACACATATGAGATAACAAGGGTAAACCTAACTTAAACCCCTTTGCCCAAACATCAAAACACTTGATCACTCCGGACCACAGATTACCTCAACAGTTTTGACACCATAATTACCTTCTCCTAACTTAACCCTGTTGGAGCAATCGGCTCTAAGATGGTCCGGTGTGACCATGGGTTTTGATGTTTGGGCAAAGGGTTTAAGTTAGGTTTACCCTTGTGTATTTGATATGCGTATGTTGAGTGTGCAGGTTGTACAGGTACGCATATGGACTTGACTGGACGGCCTCAGTACGGTGAAGGATGCCATGGAGGCCAGCTGGAGGCTGGCGTGCGCATCTGAGGGACCATGGAGTGCAGGGACGATGAGCTGATGGGCGCGGACTTCGAGACGTACGTGAAGGGTGGCATGGATGCAAGCTGGAGGCTTGCGTGCGCATCCGAGGGACGAGGGCCGAAGATGAAGAGGGCGCGAAGGCAACAGTCGAGGCTGCGGATGAGGAGTCAGTCGAGTCGTGAGAGTCGAGTGCTGTGTGAATGTACTCGGGAAGGGTTTCAGCTAGGGACCAGTCGACTGCCCTGGGGGCAGTCGACTGGTAGGAGGCTGGTGAGCTGGCAAATTCGAACGTTGGAGTGTCAACGGTCGAATTTGGCTGGCACCAGTCGACTGCCCTGGGGGCAGTCGACTGGTGGCGTGATTTCCAGCCCGAGTCTATTTAAAGGAGGACTCGATCGGGCTGGGGTTTCTTGACGAATCTTGCTTGGAAAAAGCTTGATAGTAGCCTTGTGTGCTCAGGTGCTTGTAGAGGATTGTGGAGAGGTTTCTCCACCCACAAGGAGCTACACGAGATAGCCGGAGAGCATCCGGGGAGCGATCCGCCGAAGGATCAAGGGATCGTCCACCTCACGGACTGTCGTGGAGTAGGAGTTTCATCTCCGAACCACGTAAATCTGGTTGGTTAGCATTGTGTAGTTGTTAGTTTGTTTTTATTTGTATTTCCGTTGCGCAACTAACAACGTAGGTGAAAGAAAGCGCCGAAAACGCTATTCACCCCCTCTAGCGTAGACAAACGATCTAACAAGTGGTATCAGAGCGAAGGGCCGCTCGTGATTGGACTAACCGCCAAGAAGAGCAAAAGCTAGAGAGAAGAACATGGAAGATAAGTTGGGGGAAGACATCAACGCACCACCATCCTACAATCATGAAGGATTCGGCCATTGGAAGTCAAGGATGGAAAATTGTCTAGGAATGGATTGGGATTGTAGGATGACCATTGAAGACCCCTTTGAAATTCCGAGAGACAAGCACGGGAAGAGGCTTCGCCCAAGATACTGGACAAATGAACAACAAGAGCAATCTATGGCAAATGAAAAGGTAATCAATATTTTAGTTAATATTTTGCCTACTAATGTTTTGAGTCGTGTAGGAGAATATCAAAATGCATATGAATTGTGGAGCAAATTGCAAGAAATTCATAAGAACCCTACACAAGATCAATTAGTGGAGGAGGCCGAGGAAGTATTCTCAATAGCTCAAGAAGAGGAGAAAAAGGAAGAAGAATCATCTACCTCCTCAAGTGAAATGGAAGAAGAGAGTGAGAGGTCCTCCACCTCATCTAGAGAAGAAAAAGAAGAAGTATCAACGTCAAGTATTGAGGGGGAGGAGAGACCCTCAATCATACAAGAACAAGAAGAAGTCTCTACCTCCACCAAAGCAAAGAAGAAAGATCACATCACATGCTTTGGGTGCAACGAAAAGGGGCACTATAAGGATAAGTGCCCAAAAGGTAAAAAGGAGGTACACCCTAAACCCATTGTAAATTTCTTTAAAGCTAATGTGGGTTGTAGGAATGAAGAGGCTCAAGCTAAGAAAAAGAGGATTAGATGCTTCACGTGTGGTGAGTTAGGGCACTACCACACCAAGTGTCCAAGGAAGAAGGAGCTAAAGAAGATGGAGCACTTGAGGAGATGTGAGAAAGAGCAAAGGAAGAAGAGAAGCCCACATCAAGGAGGGACTACAAGGGTAAGGGAGGTAATTCCTAAACCTAGATTAAATTGCCATTCATATTTAAGTTCCTCCATGAATGCTAAGAATCATGCCAATTACCCATCCATGAATATTAGAAATAATGCAAATCACTCACCCATGCATGCTAGATTTCATGAAAATTGTCTTTTTGTGCATAACCATGGTTTTAAATATCATGATAGGAATAAGGATAACAAGGTAGATACATATCCTAAGAAAAGCATGCATCATGGTAAATCTAAGACCTGTGTATCCAAGGCTAAAGACATTAACCCCAAGGGAGGGAAACAAATGTCTAAGAAAATGGGTAGTTCTAGGAAGGTCCAAAGTGGGCATATGGACTACAAGGTTAAAGGTCTAGAGAGGGAAAATCAAGCCTTGAGGGCAAGGCTTGATACATTAGAAAAAGCCCTAGAAAGATTCACGGTTGGATCTAAGGGCTTAGACATGGTGTTGGGTAGCATCAAACCCAACTATGATAGATCGGGATTGGGGTACCGATCTAAGACCTCCAAGGGAAATGGAAAGAAGCATGTTGGGAAAACATACAATCTTAGTAAGGAGGGAAAGTCCAAGGATGACAAGGGAATACCATCCAAGGGTAAAAAGAGTGACCTAGCCAAGGACAAGGTGTCCAAGGTTAAAAAGGTCAATTTTGTAGGTCAAGAGTCATCGGTGGCACACCGGTGTGGCCTAGTGTGGATGGAGTCACCTAGGAAGGTGGCTAGGGCTCAGAGCTCAAGGGGGAGCTCTAGGAGCCTTTGGGGTCCATGGTAGATGGATCTCAAAAGGTTCTCCCTTAGGAAATTAGGTGAAATGTGCCAAAAAGGATTGGAAGACTTGGGTAAGTCTTAATCCTATATTTTGGCACATAAAAAGGTGAATTTTAGGGAGAAAATGTGAAAATAGGGCTATAATTGATAAAATTGAGGTTTAATAGTGGAATACCATGTAACTCAATAATAAAAATGAGTTATGATCAAGGAGATGAGAATGCATTGAAGAGAAGTGAGAATTAGAACTTCTAGGATGAGTTTATTTGATACACTTTGGAAGAAGTAGAGTTTTGTGCCAATCTTGGGATCCGGAGTACATTTATCTGGAAACATATTTTTCTCAAGTAGATATTGACTTCACAAATCTCCCCACAAAATTTCATAATTTTTGGAGATTTGTGGAATTAACTAGGCATTACTGAAATTGGGGCTGAAAACCTGAAATTCAGGTATCAGTCGACTGCCCTGGGGGCAGTCGACTTGTCCGAAGTGAATTCAGTCCCGAAAACATTCTGTGAGGTTTGGGAGTCGACTGCCCCATGGGCAGTCGACTGGTCCGTAGGTTGAAATGGAAAATGAGGATGTTGGCTAATCAGAAATTGCAAAAATTGTTATGGGATATGGTTCAGGACTAAAATTCTTGGTTTTGATTTCATATTCCTTGAATAAAATGTTATCCCATGATTTGATAAGAATTTATTGGATTTTATGGAAATCAAGAAGGATTGATAAGGTTCCCTAGGTATCTAAGATTTAGAGGTTAAATAGGGAACATTGAGGACAATTCCATGTGTCGAATTATGATGGGTAGATTTGACAAACACATGGAATTAGAAACGAATTTGAAAGTTGATACTTAATGCAAAATCCTTAAGAAACTTAGATGTGTACCAAAAGTCAAGCACACTTGATATTTCCATGATATCATATTTTTCTAGGATAGGGTATATCCTAGCAAGTGTGCTTGCAAACTTTAGAGTTTTTAAGATTGTGTTGAGTTCTTTTTGGCACCTAGGGAAAGATTGCTTGGGGCAAGTCTATGATAGTGTCAAAGGGGGAAGAACTCGAGTGTTGGGTTGGGGATAACTTAACATGGTGCTTAGGAGGTTAAGTTGGGAAGAACTTAGCCTGGGAAAAATGAAAGTTGGGAGAAGGCATGGGTAAAGGGGGAGGTTGCCTCCCAGTTGCCTTGATTTTCATTTTAAAACTTTTGAGTTTTGTGTCAAACTTGTGAATGGTAATAGATACATGGGTAGATGTATTTTTCCCAAGTAGGTATGGGTACCACAAAGTTCTCCACGAAATTTGGGAATTTTTGGAGATTTGTGGAATTTCTGGCACGTTTCTGAAATTCGGCCAGAAAACTGATTATCAGAGTATCAGTCGATTGCCCCAGGGCAGTCGACTGGTCAGGGCTGGTGTGGGTATCCAGCAGCTGACTTGGGTCCGAGTGATTAAAAACAAGTGTATGGGGGTCTAGTACACGTTGTTTAGGATCATTGGGGATTAAAAGAATCAATAATTGGGATATTATTGGGGTCTTTTTTGATGTATGGCAAAGGGGGAGAAATATTGTGTTTAAGTGGGAAATCAATACCTTTGCTAGAAACCCTAGGTTTAGGGGGAGCTGAAATTAAGGGGGAGCATGATTGCTTCCATTCTAGGCGTAAGGGGAACCTTGGAGAGGTTCTTAATAAGCCTTTGTAAGTCCAGTATAAGGGGGAGCTTGGGAGAAGCTTTAAAAAGCCCGGTTTGGTAGAAAATCCTAACTTGGAGGGTTAGGTGTGGGATGCCTTGGGATAGGATCCAGTTATGCATTGCATATGCATTCATTTAGCATGATTTTTGCTATTTACGACTATCTTGCTTTCCCTAACTTAAACGAATTGCCAAACATCAAAAAGGGGGAGATTGTTGGAGCAATCGGCCCTAAGATGGTCCGGTGTGACCATGGGTTTTGATGTTTGGGCAAAGGGTTTAAGTTAGGTTTACCCTTGTGTATTTGATATGCGTATGTTGAGTGTGCAGGTTGTACAGGTACGCATATGGACTTTACTGGACGGCCTCAGTACGGTGAAGGATGCCATGGAGGCCAGCTGGAGGCTGGCGTGCGCATCTGAGGGACCATGGACTGCAGGGACGATGAGCTGATGGGCGCGGATTTCGAGGCGTACGTGAAGGGTGGCATGGATGCAAGCTGGAGGCTTGCGTGCGCATCCGAGGGACGAGGGCCGAAGATGAAGAGGGCGCGAAGGCAACAGTCGAGGCTGCGGATGAGGAGTCAGTCGAGTCGTGAGAGTCGAGTGCTGTGTGAATGTACTCGGGAAGGGTTTCAGCTAGGGACCAGTCGACTGCCCTGGGGGCAGTCGACTGGTAGGAGGCTGGTGAGCTGGCAAATTCGAACGTTGGAGTGTCAACGGTCGAATTTGGCTGGCACCAGTCGACTGCCCTGGGGGCAGTCGACTGGTGGCGTGATTTCCAGCCCGAGTCTATTTAAAGGAGGATTCGATCGGGCTGGGGTTTCTTGACGAATCTTGCTTGGAAAAAGCTTGATAGTAGCCTTGTGTGCTCAGGTGCTTGTAGAGGATTGTGGAGAGGTTTCTCCACCCACAAGGAGCTACACGAGATAGCCGGAGAGCATCCGGGGAGCGATCCGCCGAAGGATCAAGGGATCGTCCACCTCACGGACTGTCGTGGAGTAGGAGTTTCATCTCCGAACCACGTAAATCTGGTTGGTTAGCATTGTGTAGTTGTTAGTTTGTTTTTATTTGTATTTCCGTTGCGCAACTAACAACGTAGGTGAAAGAAAGCGCCGAAAACGCTATTCACCCCCCTCTAGCGTAGACAAACGATCTAACAAACCCTACCTAGTAATATTAAGTATTGAGAAATCCAAATACCTTAAGTCTATCAGTGAGTTTTGACGAAAACGCACTTATGGACTTAGAAAAGTCTGATTGTAACAATTTCAAATATTATGAGTTTATGATATTGCAAAGACTCGAATTATGCTATCTAATGTATATTTAAGGGCTTTCCAGGTATTCTTCAATAACTTAAAAAAAAATATTTCAATATGTTCTTAGGTAGTTATAATGTATTTTACATTTTTGAAAAAAAATCATATATAATATAATTTATTTATAATTTATTTATTTATAGTTTTATCTACTATACTCTTTATATATTTCATTTATCTTTTATCTATATCTTATATATATATAAGAAGAAATAGAGTTTGTACAAAAATATATAAAATATAAAAAAAGAAATAAAGTTCATAGAATTGTATATATTAAAATATATAAAATAAAAATTAAAATAAAATTTGTATGTATAAATTACGATAGATTAGATATCATCGAAAAAATTATTAAATATCGATTAGATTTTATTTCAGGACCAAAGAAAGCGTGAAATGAAATATTTAAGACCCTCTTTGAGTATGAAAATATAAAATATAGAGAGAAAAATAAACCAAATATAAAAGAGACAAAAGATAAAAATATAAATATACAAAAAAGATAAAATAAATATATAAAGAGATAAAAATATAAAAATATAAATATAAAATATAAAAATACATACAAATAAATTCTATTTATTTAATTCTATTATATTTATTTTTATATTTTATATTTATATTTTTATATTTTTCTCTCTTTATATATTTGCTTTATCTTTCTCTCTTTTTATTTACTTTATTTTTTTCTCTATATTTTATATTTTCACATTGAAAGAGGACCTAAAATATTTCATTTCAGGCCCAAAGAGGGCCTGAAATGAAATCTAATTGATTTTTAATAATTTTTTCCATGATATCTAATCTATCTTAATTTACACATATAAATTTTATTTTAATTTATATTTTATATATTTCTAATATATAAAATTTTACAAACACTATTTCTTTTTTTATATTTTATATATCTTTCTAGGAACTCTATTTCTTTTTTTATCTATATAAAATATAGATAAAAGATAAATGTAATATAGAAAGAGATATAGAAGATAAAAATATAAATAGATATATTATGAATGAATTATATTATATATGATTTTCTTTTAAAATATAAAATATATTATAATTTAACTACTGAGGAACATCTGGAAATATATTTTTTTCCGAGCTTAAACATATCGTACTACTAAAGAACATCTGGAAATCCCCTAAATATACATTAAATAGCTCAACTCGAGTATTTGCAACATCATAAACTCATAATATTTGAAATTGTTGCAATCAGATTTTTCTAGGTCCATCAGTGAGTTTTCAGCAAAACCCACTGATAGATTTAGGATATTTGGATTTAGGATATTTGGATTTCTCAATACTTGATATCACTATGTAGAGTTGAGATAGGAGAAGGTAATTACGGTGTCAAAACTTATTCCTAGCCATTAGCAATGATCATCTCATGTCGTGTCACTTGATACGGAACCATACATCATATATTGGTTGTAGCATATTTAAACTATTTTTTTTATCTCTCATTTTTATATCTTTATTTTTAAACTTATATCTTATTATTTATCTTAATTTTTTTCATATTTATATTGTATTTTATTTTTAATCTATAAACTCTATTTATTTGTTTATATTTTATCCTTTCTTTATTTTTTATTTATATGCATTTTTATATTTTATATTTTATATTTATATTTTTATATTTTTATATATTTACTTTATCTTTCACACATTATATATTTATTTTTTTTATCTTTTCTCTCTTTTATATTTACTTTATTTCTCTCTATATTTTATATTTTTACACCCAAGAGAGTCTGAAATATTTTATTTCATTTCAAACCCTCTTTGGTTCTAAAATGAAATTTAATTAATTTTTAATAATTTTTTTATAATATCTAATCTATTTTAATTTACACATATAACATTTATTTAAAATTTTATTTTATATATTTCTAATATATACAATTCCATGATCTCTCTATATATATATTATATCTTTCTTCTATTTTTTTTATATTTTATATATCTTTTCTTATTTTATTTTATTTATATTTTTTGATATTTTATATTTTTTATTATATTCTTATTACAATTATATATAATTATTTTTTAAAAAATAATTTCGACTTTGAATATTAAAGGGGTTTATATTCTTGAATTTCAAGCTCAACGTTGCTTGATATTAATTTTATTTTAAAAATATATTTTTAAAATATATAATTATCATTTATTATTTATTTATAGAATACTATTTTAATTATTTCTTAATTTTTTCACAATCGTAATAAAATATAATAAATGATTCAGGATGAGTGTTGTATAATATATGAAGAGATATATAAGGTGAGAAAAAAAATGAAAATATCTGTATTCGAATCATAATTTATTATTTTAAAATTAAATTATGAAAGGTAATTTGAAAGTCTCGAAAAGTGAATAAAAAAAGAAATTATTAGTAGGAAGGATATAAGAGAAATAAGTTGATGTTACATGTATTTTTTGGTAAATAATAAATCTTAAGACGTTTTTTTTTTTTTGATAAATATGAATTTCAGATATAGTTTTTGGTAAAATGTCAAAAAAATTTGTAAACTTCACCAGTCCAATTTGACAGTTTGTGGTTGTCGGGTAGATGATCGAATCAAATTATATAAAAAAAACGCTTCGCTCTTGTGGTTCTTTGTCCGGTTGCTGGCTGCTAGTTCTCAAGGACGAAATCTGAAATTTTAAACTAAATTGGCATCACAATAAACCCTCTTCAAGGCGTTCCGGCTCGCCGCGGAATAGCGAATGCCATCAAGGTGCACTTTGGGGGAGCTTAAAATAGGACACGTTAATTGCGCTGAATAATAATTGAAGGTAGAACGCAGTGACACAGGGTAAGAACCACGTGTTCCGCCCCGTCGCGCGGGGCTCGAGGAGGACAGCCACGTGATTGGGCCGCAGTACATGGCCAACGTGGACCAATCCGGTCACCATAATGAACGTTGATTAGGAGGACAAATCCTCTGTCCTAAATTATATTCACAAGGGGTACGATAAATCGATCAGGATCATCGTAATTACGATCTCGTCAGATTCACCATCAAATTCGACGAGATTATATTTGCAATGATTCCGCCCGATTCACTATTCTTCTAGGATATCATTTGATTCGGTACGACAATCAAAATTCATCAATAGTGTCCGATCGACGATCGAACGACTCACCGATCGTCATGGGAGAGCGAGATAGACAGGACAAAGGTTTTTTGGGACAGAGGATCTGAAGTGGTTGATTAGGGAAGATAATTAAGAGACTATTGATTTTGTTGGGCAAAACATCAGGTATTATTTTTATATTTATATATGATATTATTTACAAAATTATTAATTTAGTTGATTTTCATATATTAAATAAATTATTATTAAATTCGCATAAAATTTAATATTCAATTCATTAGTGTTCTATTTAGGAGAGATGTCCTTGGGCCGGCGTAATCGATTTAATCGATCATCCGTCAACCCGGCAACATTATACGGTTCGGTCTCAGTTCGGTTCCCAGAAGAAGGCATTCGCTTTCCAACTCGTTTGATTGATTCCCAATTTGTTTGGCTTTCTTCTCCCAAGTCGCAACCCTCGCCCCTCCCCCCACCTCGCTGATTGTCGTTCCTTTTTTTTCCCCAAATCAATCGAAGTCTCGATCAATTGCGGCTGCTTTTCTTGCGTACGCGAATTCCCTGTCGGCTGCCGTTTCGGCGATTCTTCTCGCATCCGCTCTCTCTGCGTTTAACGCCGAGGGAGAGAGGATGAGCTTCCAGGATCTGGAAGCGGGGCGACCGCTCATCGGTCGGCGGGGTCTTACCAGCGGGCAGCAGGATCAGACGCAGACAGTAGCCGCGGGGCTGTTCCAGATCACCACGACCGTTCGCAACTTCGAGCGCCTGGTCAACACGATCGGCACCGTCAAGGATACCCTCGAGCTCCGTAACAAGCTGTGAGGGGCACGACCCTATGGGATTTTTTCCCTTCTAATTTCGTTTTATAATATTTATGCCACCGTCTCAATGCAATACTGCTCGTTGGTATCGGTTGGTTTAATTTGAATTGCTGCGGGCTTCTAGGTTAATAAGAATGTTGTTGTGTGTGAGAAATCTAAAACAGGTAAATTGGTATAATTTGGTTTCTTTATCTTTTTAATGTTAATCTACATGTATAAGTGTTTCTCTTTCTTAGTCTCGCCTTGATACCAGCAATACATGGATTGATTCAGTTTTAAAATCACGTCGATTTCTCATAAATTCCTCAAGAATTATGATTCGTGTTCTCTCATTCCGATTCAAGTGGACAGCTTTTGTTCTGCAAAAATGTTCTTTTTGTTGGCATTGTCCGATAGCAAGGTGTTGGAGGTCCTAAAAAACCAATAATTTTTTTCCTTTTTTGAGTTTACAGAGAATTTTGATGCATGAAAAAAATGTTCACCAAAATAGTTGATAGATCCTACATGCTTTCTATTTGGATATGCTCATTAATATATTTATTAATTGTTGCTATTAGCACCCTGTGTGCTTATTGAAAGTGTATGATAAAATTAGGTTCCTGTGATGTCCCTGCAAGATTTTCAAGCCATATCTTAAAAGAACAATAAGTTTTCCTTCACACCTTAAGTTCTGTAACTAAGGAAGAACCTACTGTCACTGTAACTAAGGAAGAACCTACTGTCACCTTTTGCTATTGTAGCTACAAAGTAAAACATGAAGAACAAACAAACATTCAATCATTTTTATTTTTGATGTCAGTAGTATCATTACTTCTAATTCTTGAACAATTTAAGTTGAAAAAAATGTGGTAGCTTACTAGCTTGTATTTAATCAGTTATAGGAGTAGCTAATATTGTTCTTCTACATACCTTTACACTTTAGTTTGATTTTTCGGATTCTGTGTTTACCAAGGAAAACTTGTTCTCTCATCGAACCTATTTTGCTCCTCATTGTTTAATTTTATTTACTTTGCTGACAGGCATAATACTAGGCTACAAATTGGGCAGTTAGTTAAAGATACTTCTGCCAAACTTAAACAAGCTAGTGAAACAGATCACCATGTTGAAGTCAGTGTAAGTCTCAATTCTTCCCTTGCTTTTGAGCTTATTTGTTCTCTTTGCATCAGTATTGCACTAATCTGCTAGGATTGTAAATACACTGATTTGAAGCTTACTTATTAGTTCCACTTGATTTCTAGGAAGAAACTTTTCCAATCTATATTTCATATGATTTATTTATCATAGAAAGTATCATTGTTTCATTCAAATAGTAGGCAGAATGGTATTGGAATCGCTCACTGTAAAAGGAGAAAAAGGATATAATTATTTTCTATGTAGTTACTATTATATAATAATATGAACTATGATACTATCAAAATTCATTATTAACATCATATCATTTTTTTAAATCGACATTATTTTTTTATTGTTATATTATAGTGTATTAAAGTATGTTAGCATTATTATCTTTATCTTCAAATATATAATATGCAAATTTATGAAGCAATAATATATAATTTAATCACCATACAATAATACCTATTTGTAATTAATAGATAACTTCATATAATATAGATATCAATTATTATAAAATTCATGTTCATTGTTCATGCATTATGTGTTGAATATTAAATAATATACATTCTAAAAGTTCTTTTTAATTTTTGGAACTACTTTAAGTTTTAAATTTAAAGAAAGCAAAATTTGATATGAATTTAGAGATGAATAATTAAATCTCTAGAAAAATATAATATTTAGGTGGGTCTCAATTTTATAATTGAACATAGGTTACCTTTTTTTTTTTTTGAGTTTCTCGATTTTGACCTACTTATTGGGCCTAAACAGAGGCTTTTAGGTTTATATATATTGATTGAAAATATCAATTAATAATAATATGGATAGTTACTACATTTGTTCCTTGATAGCTTTCATTAGCATATACTTGTTCCTTGACCAATAGTTTACCACAAATTATTGAACTAAATATTTTTTAATGGGTAAATACGTAAGCATACTTAAATCCTAATTTACCCACCTTGTTCCTCACACGTGCATTCATGTAATTTGCTAATACCTCTTGCTTCCAACCTCATCCACTTCTTTCAAGCTTGCCTTTTTCCAGAGCTACACCACATACGTAGAGGAGTGGATTACTCTTCCTTTTTCTATGGATTGATCCATTCCTCTTGGATGTGCAAACTAACACTGGAGTTTTTTATGCTCCAATTGCGGGTCATATAGCTACTTCTACGGGATCCATTGCTTTGTTGCTCTAGGTTCCACTTTGGGTAGGCCAAACTGGATCAGAATCAGTTGATTTTTCAAACCTTTGCTTCAATCCACTGTCTTCTTTCCCTCCTTTTAGAATATATCTCCAAATTTCTTTTCAGATTATATTTTTATTTGCATAATCTATTATGTATTTGATCTTGTTCTCCGCCTGCAGAGCAATGCATGCTACCTTACGTGGGAACCAAAAAGCTGAAAATACAGAATTTTTTAGAATCATTGGAAATAGTTGCTTGGGGCTTACTCTTCACATAACTATGTTGTAGTCTTTTTTGTGTGTCTCTGCCCTTAAGATCTTCTGGAATTCTCTCTTGTTCCTTAATTCCCATACATGATATACATTGATAGTATGAAATAGCTTCCAAATTTTGCCTTCAAGATTGCAGTATATCCATTCTAACTAGATTCCTGGAGGTTATATGATGGGAGAAATCACATGCCTTTTCAGCATCATTCCATAACCCACTAGTGTAATCACAATCAAGGAATATATGATCACCTGATTGAACATGGGAGTCACGATGTTAACAACAATGACAAGCCACACTATCACAATTGAGAGATTATTTATAGTTGACATTTTCTATTTGATAGTATCCATGCTATCATGAATATCTGGCTGTGATTCCCCTAAACGTAGGAGAAAATCCCATTAAACTTTAGCTTTCCAAGTTTGCACACTAATCTCTGACGTTTGCACTTTTCAATGTAAGCTCAATTGAGGTAGGAGACTAGACCACCTGTCTTCATATTGTGGGTAAAGAAGAGGTACCTATATCTTTCATTCCATTTTTCATCTATCATCTACCATGAATGCAAATTTGTGATTTTATATGCCCCCGGGGGCAGAGTGCCATGGTTAGGCCCTCTAATGATAGACTAGACATTTGAAGTTCAAGACTCAGTTGTGACGTATTATGGGGAATTTTTCCCCTTAATGGGTAGCGGACTCGAGAACGCTGACTGTCAGGATGTGCCTCCATGTGCATTTTCCCAATTTAAAAAAAAGTAATTTAATGGATTCCTGCATAAGAAAACATTTGACTAATGATAATCGGCATCTCCCTTTCTTTTGTGTCAGATATGTTCTGATTCTATGGGGATCACAGGTTTTTTCATGTTCTATCAGGCAAGCAAAAAAATTGCTGATGCAAAACTTGCAAAGGATTTCCAAAATATTTTGAAAGAGTTCCAGAAACTTCAGAACTTGGCTGCTGAGAGGGAAACTGCATTTGCCCCATTCGATCCACCAAAAACTGTTCCTTCAAGGTAGTTTTGATTTTGCTGTTGACACTTGGTTTGAGCTGCTGTTGTTTTCTTAATGCAATGGCATCAACAAGATATTGACATATAAATTCCATTTTGATTTTGAAAGAGGTAGCTTTCTGCATTCGAGATCAGTATTTACACTTTTCCCCCAGATAATTAATTAATTATAAAACTCATGTTTCTGTTGACACAATTGTCTTTTCCTCCCGTGCCAGCTGATTTCTTGGTCTCTTTCTTTGCAGAACCTTTTTGATCCTAAAAGCATTTTAACCTGAATAATTTGCTATTGGACAACAAATCGGTTTTGGTAAACTATGTATAGTTAGTGTTGGATGCTGGTACATGAACTAGTATGTTTAATCAGGAATAATAATCAAAGTTCAAGAAGCATATTCAGGTAGTAGTTGGTTGATCACTTTGGTTTCTAAATTGTTGTCCATCTGCAAAACAAGTATTTAAATTATAAATTAGCACTTACAAGTACAGGTTACCAAATATGGTAGCTTAGGATCTTAAATCAATTTGGTTCAGTCTAAATAGGTTCATGGGAACCAAATAAGATGGTTTTAATGCAGCTATACATGACCCATGTAGTCATCTTCGGATTCTTCTAGGTGGCCACATATGCTGCCCGACCTCCAGGCTCTTCAAAACCATGCTAATAATCACAATTAGTAGTTAATTAAAGATTTTTTACTTGTATTTATTTAGTTACTCCTGTATCTATTCAAGTAACTTATGTAGTTACCTTATATTAATGTCTGTTTACATTTGCTCAGTTATGTTGCAACTGAAGCGGACAACGGTTCCTCCAAGACTTTTGAACAACGCGCTCTTCTTGCTGAGTCTACAAGGTGAGTTTTGGTTCATGTATTTTTCCTAATGTCTACATATTTCTTTTATGATTATTAACAACCACCTTATATCTTATGGGAAAATTCAGTTGGCCACTACAGGTACATGACAGACATAATTTTCTTTCACTTGGAAATTGAATGTTATTTGGGTCTTTTAAAGTCTGAGATCCACAATCTTTGACCTGTTGATTTTGTTTCAATGTATTGAAGATTTACATGGGTGAGGTGAAGGGTGCATGGGGTTGGATTTTAGGTTTGAAAGATGAGATCTCAATATCCTATATAGATGATCCGTACCAACTGCTAACTTCCATAAATTGTGAACTACAAAGAACAACAATCTATGCTTTAGCTTTCGTTCGTCAGTCTTTCTACTCCCTAGAGTTTATTTCTACTCATTCTATTAACAAATTAACAACAATGCTTAGATTTGCACTCTTATTAACAATTTTCTTACACTTAAAGTGTACTTTCATTGTTAAAATACATAGATTGGTGAGACATCTGTTCCGACAAAGTTTAGCATTGGTAACTTTTAACACTCATTCAATGTTATAACTAAATTAAATGTAAAATAACTTAAAAGTGTCGGCTCACAAGGAAAAAAACCATGACATTTATGCGTACATGGTCTGGATATGAAGGTGATGAAGCATTGTATTAGCTTTGCAGAACAATGAGGATTAATATAGCTGTATAGATGATGATATGGATATTAGAGTAGAAAGATGTCTGATGGGAAAACAGTGTTAGAATTGAGCTACTCAATCAATGAGAATCCTCGGGAGAATATTTTGATGAAGAAGATGAGGTGTGTATGGTGTTTGGATTACCATAAAGAACAACTATGCCCTACTTGCTAATTGCTAATTGGTATAGCTAGTTAGCTTAGACCAATAATCAAGTTGAGACTTTCTGCTTTCTGGTGAGGAACATAGAAATACTGAGAATCACACAAGAATTAGAGTGGCAACAAGCATGACAAGGAGAAGAGAATTAAATGAGGGGTTGGTTAATTTGGGGCTTTTGAGCCCCCCATTGCTCATGAACATGAGCCTATCCTTTTTCAAATTTGGGAAACTATTGCTGCCCATAGATGCTGATCTTAGCCAATTTGATCATTGTGGTTCATTGTCAGGGTTAATTCAGCAGATTGTAGCATAGCATGATCCTTAGGTGTGTGAAGATGTGATCCTAAGAACCCAGAGGACTGTTAATTACTTGAATCACAGCACGTAGCAGATTTTTTTTTTTTCTCATTTCCTGTTTCTTTGTTAAGACCGTAAGTTTTTAATTATTTGACAAGATACTAATACAATATTATCCTAAGATCTTTTTATTTATTTATTTATTTTAATAGGCAACAGGTATTTTTATTGGATAATGAAATTGTTTTCAATGAGGCAATCATTGAGGAAAGAGAACAGGGTATTCAAGAGATTCAGCAGCAGATTGGTGAGGTGAATGAAATCTTCAAGGACCTTGCTGTGCTGGTTAATGATCAAGGAATTGTAATTGGTAAGAAAAATTATCTTCTGAATACTTCTCTTTTTGTTTTACTCTTTGGCTAACTAATATTTTACTTACAGATGACATCAACTCCCACATCGAGAACTCTCACTCGGCAACTTTACAGGCAAAGTCACAACTCAAAAAGGCAGCAAAATCCCAAAAGTCAAACTCTTCCTTGGTAAGATCAGATTCTGCCTTCTACTTATCCTTTGTTGTGTATTTGTGCTAAATCATTGGTTTGTGTTCAGATGTGCCTGCTTTTGGTGATCTTTGGAATCATCATACTTATTGTCATCATTGTCATTGCAGCGTAATCAGAGACCGTAATGTATTTGAGTCTTCCTGTTTAATGAGTAATGGCAGGTCTAAATTCATTTTACGTTAAGCTGCAGCAGTAGCAAGAGTTTATGGTGTGACTTATTGGAAGTGAATATAATGGTGTTAGCCTTTTTAGGTTTGAGTCTGTGGCTGGTTGTCACAAGTGGTTGTGGTGTTTAGTTACGTGGTGTTCTATCAAGTCAATGCGGTCAATTTAATCATTCCTGCCGTCGATAAAACAATGATTTTGTTCGTTTTTAACTTTTAATGTGAATCAGGTCGTTGTAAATTTTGTATAAGCGACATGATATTACAGGCATCCAGTATGTGTTTCTTTAATCTCGTTAATTCAAGCAAATTTGATTTCATTCTTGTTTTTCAAAAGGTCGACTCCTTCCATAATCTTCCTCTATCCTTTGTTGAAGTTAAAAGTTTCATTTTGAACCTCGTTTTTTCAGAAATGATTTGTTGATAAGGGCTGTCGAACAAATAATTTTTTACTTGAGTTGGGAATGGATGCAGCTGGACAATGAGAAACAAGAGGAATAGGAAGGGCAAGAAAGAGGAAATAAGGATTCGTGTGATCTGTTACAAATGTTGCCTCGCTTTTTTTTTAAATAAAAGGCTTAAAATTTATCCATTAATATTTAATATAGTTAATAAAACTTAATAATAATAATAATAATTTTTTATTGACTATTTTGATAATCTAAAAATATTAATAAAAGCAGTTGAACTACTACTAGCCATGTGAACTGTCTTTCCATCTGCTACTTGATCCAGAAAATAAAGTTTATACTGCCTTTATGCTTTTTTTTTATGCCATAATTCTGAGCTTTCCCACTTTGCTTTTGACTCCGAACATCGAAACAAAGCATGAATGGTGCTCTCGTATCCATAACCGCAGTGTGAACAATTAGGGCCCTTGGTAAACGGATTTAGAAGTTATTGATGATGCTTGGTATACGGAAATTGAAATTAAAATAAGGATATGATATTCTTGATTTTATAACCCATCTCCTATTAAGTTATCACCAAACCCATAAACCCCTCAATCAAACCCATTACCATTCTCATTGCCAAATTTATACCAAGCGCCCCCTGAGTTAATGTTGGGACACGATGATTTACCAAATTAGCAGTTGTCGGTCGGAGCAGGTCATCAGAGAGCCGCCATATAAAAAATTTAAACTTTCGGGGGAAGATTAAGTGACCACGTGAAATGCCACCAATCCGTAAGACTAAATTGTTGGAGGAAATGGACTCCTTTCGGAGAATTTACAATAAATTAAAATTACAAAAAACTAATTTCAACTTAACTGTAGAGTGGCCCGAGCTACCTTTTATCTAGTCTGTAGTCTCCCGAGCAAACTTCCCGAGCTCCCGAGCTAAATTCTCGAGCTGGAATTCCCGAGCGGAGACTCCCGACTAGGATCTCCTGAGCTCCCGAGCAGTATCACCAGAGCTCCGGACCAAGTCTCCCGACCGGAAGTTACTGAGGCCTACGCAACGCAGTATCCTTGAAACAGATTTGTCTTCCTCCGGCGGTGCTTCGAGGCTCAGATGGACGTCTTTCTCTCAGGATACAACAGCCGAACCATAGACACAACGAAGCGCTCGTTGCTCGTGGTGAACTGAGAAAGTGCCCGAACGCTATCAAAGGAGGTCGGGAACGAGGTGGAAGAGAATCTCCTTTTTTCTCTGTTTGTCTTTTGCTCTCAGTCACTGCCATTTAACCGGCTATTGATTTTGCAATTAATCAAAATTAATGCATAAGTTACATTTGAGCAAAAAATTTGACAAAACGTTGGTTTATCTGCTTGGACAAATTTTGCCCCGATCGGTCGGACATTCGACGCGCGTAGGCCATGCACGCACACGAGTTCGCTTGGTTCAGTATAAATCCGGACTCTAGATTTGCACCCCCTGCGCACCCACGCGTGAGAGATAGCCTCTCCCCTAGCATTTGTTCACAACTATCATGTTTGTGAAACAATATAAACCAACATTTATAACTTGAGACTCCCAATGTGTGACTAAATTCCCATTCACAATGAAGTTTCTTTATTTTTCACCTCACTTTACACTCACTAGAAAGCCCCGTCACCTCTCTTTCTATTCACATTATATATCCAACATGAATACTATCATTCATCTGAGGATCAAACATACCCATCGTCGCTTTGTAGCCATTTCTTACCGTATATGCACCCTTCCGATCTTTTGGCCAGAAACAAGAATCCGGCGTGGGTCAAGAGTGCAGTCGAATTGCGATCACCTCTTCTACAATATACAACAACACAGTGGCCCTAATCCATGTTTCGTTCCATCTACCTTGTTGGATAAAATGACTTGACTTTTATATCCAGATCTAGGTTTGCTCCAACCACAGGGATTAGATCATTAAGGTTGGTATCTAGTTATCCTTGAAAGCCCAAATTGATTCGCTCCTTTTTAAAGAAGATCCCTGCTCCAGAGGAGTGACCTGCAGATATATGAAGGCTGTCTCTCCAGTTCCACATCCATGATATCCACATGTCTGAAGTAGCGTGCTTTCAAAACTTGGGCTACCAAGGATTCTGGTTTCGAATGAGTCGCCATACATGTTCAACAAGTAATGCCTTATTAAAACAATCTAATTTTCGGAAACCATACCACCTCAGCATTTTGGGTGAATATGAGTATCCCAATTAAAAAAGATTAATTCAATATAATTAGAATGACAAGATCAAGTTATTAAATCAAATTAAATTAGAAATTATTAGAATAATTTTATTATAACTAATAGAATAATTTTATTACTGGGTCAATTAACCAAGTATATATATATATATATATATATATATATATATAATATATATATATATATATATATATATATATATATATATATATATATCGTATGGTTCTTAGAAACAAATATTTATGAATAATAAGATTTATCATTGCTCACGTTCTTGTTGCTCTCTTCCTATTCCTTCCTTTTTAATATGGTATCAGAATCATAGTTCTTCTTACCTCACACACCACCTCTTTTTCATCGACGCATTTCTTCTTCTTCATGCGATATCGACTATCACAAACGAGCATCCTCCTCCACCAGCCGTACTGCCACCATTGTTGCTCGAAAGAAAAGACCAGTGACTATTGAAGTAGTGATCTTCTCTTTATGTTTCTCACCTGATTAAGATATCCTCTCTCTCTCTTTTCTTTCTTTTCAAATCTATCTTCTTTTTATTCTTTCCCAACTCCCTTTCTTCGCTCTTTTCTCTTTCTCCTTTTTACTTTTATTTTCAATGTCAGATACTCAGAGAAAATATCAAATTTATCTCAGTGTTAGACATATTGGTACTCAATGTTCTAGATAATTTGATACAAATTTCATTGGTGATTCTTCAACTTTAAGAAAATCAACTATTTCACGTGCATATCCTAAAATACTTTCATCTATACCTACTCTTGGTAAACCACCAAAGTCTTCTTTTGCTGAATGATATATTGACACTAGAGCAACTCATCATGTTACATCATATTACAATATCCTTACAGAAGCAATGCTATACTATGGTTCAAATATGGTACAAGTAGGAAATGACTCAGGTTTGTAAATTGTTAATCTTGGAAACACATATATTGATTTGTCTAATCGTATTTTCCACATGCACAACATCTTCTATATTCCATCTATTACTAAAAATTTGTTCTCCACACGCCAGTTTTGCCTTGATAACAATATCTTTTTTGAATTTCATGATAATTATTATTTTATAAAAGATATAGGAATAAATATTACTATATTTCATAGGGGAATGAAAAATGACCTCTATTATCTTCAAACAAAGCTTTTATTGGTGAACATACAAATAAACCAGCTTGGTATGCTCGACTTGGTCATCCTTCCGATTGTATTATTCAGTTAATCATAAATGGGTATGGTTTACCTACTTCGTTTACTTCCTCTCCATCTCATTCATGTAAGGCCTGTATAAAATCTAAAAGTTACAAGTTACCTTTCTCTTCATCTAATTATGTTTCTAATTTTCCATTTAAAATAATTCATTCTGATGTTTGGGGCCCTGCAACTATCTTGTCTAACCAAGATTTCCTATATTATGTTACTTTTATCGATCATTTTAGTAAATATACTTGGTTTTATCATATAAATTAAAGAAAATCTAATTTATTAGATATATTCCGTCATTTTCAAAAACAAGTTAAACGATATTTTAATCGCAAAATACTCTCTTTTTCATTCTGATTTGGGAGGTGTATATCAAGCTCTTCATCGTCATCTTGTCTTTTGTGAAATTGTTCGTCGAGTTTCTTGCCTTCATACTCCAGAGCAAAATTGTTCTATTTAGAGAAAACATAGACATATAGTTGAAACCGCCTTAGCTCTTCTTTATCATGCATCGGTTCCACGTAAATTTTGGGATGAAACTATTTGTACTGCGGTATATCTCATAATCGACTTCCTACCCTATTGCTTAATTATAACCGTCCTTTAGAAAAATTCTTAGAACATGACCAACATGGACCTAGCTGATATGATTCTAGGAATCAAAATCCTTAGAACAGAAAGAACTTGTTCTTAGTTAGTCTCATTACATGGACAAGATTCTTAAGAAATTCACCAATGGTGATATTGCGTTGGCACGAACGCCGATAGATACTAGCCAACATCTATCGAGAAACCGAGGAAAAAATATCTCTCAGGTAGAATACGCTCGGGTGATTGGAAGTCTGATGTACTTGATGAATTGTACAAGACCAGACTTAGCCTACGCAGTAAGTAAACTGAGTAGATACACGAGTAATCCCGATGTTGAGCACTGGAAAGGGATAACAAGAGTACTGAGGTACTTGAGATATACTCATGGAAATGGACTGCACTATATGAGATATCCTGCTGTTATCGAAGAGTTGGATATCTGACATAAAAGACTCGAAGTCTACTAGTGGATATGTATTCACTCTGGGAAGTGCAGTCATTTCATGGAAATCTTCTAAGCAAACTGTAAGTCTACTAGTGGATATGTATTCACTCTGGGAAGTGCAGTCATTTCATAAAAATCTTCTAAGCAAACCATAATAATCAGATCCACGATGGAGTCTGAGTTTGTAGCTCTTGACAAATATGGTGAAGAGACTTAATGACTACGGCAATCTTAAAAGATGTACCGAGATGACCAAAATTCGTGCCGGCAATCTGCAAGCATTGTAATAGTCAATCGACAATTGGCCAAGCACAAAGCCATCTGTATAATGGTAAGTCTAGACATATATGTTGGAGACACAATACCATTAGACATCTACTCTCAACTAGAGTTATTACTGTTGACTATGTGAAGTCAAAAGATAACTTAGTGGATTCGCTAACCAAAGGGTTAAATCGAGAGTTAGTTGTAAACTCATCAAGAAAGATGGGTTTGATGCCGATAGAAAATGTTGGTGCAAAGGAAACCCAACCTATGTGTTGGATCGAGAGAACCGATAGAGGGGGGGGTGAATATCGGAAATCGTTCGGATTTAAAAAGAGAATGCGTAGCGAAAGATTAAAATTAAAAACACACAGACACAGTCGATTTTACTTGGTTCGGAGCCTGTGTCGACTCCTACTCCAAGGCCCACGGTCGTTGACCGTTTACTTTGGGCAATTCTATATACGGTGCAAACAGTTTACAAAATTTGATTACAAAAATAAGTGCAGTAAACTTTTAACTAGCTCTTTTACTGACGTCCGGGGTAGATCGACTTTTTCGGAGCAGCGGGACGTCGTCGGCTCGAGTTGGAAGGATTCCGGGGCGAAGCGCGAGTGCAGAAGAGCGTAAAAGAGTTGATCAGGAGTTTTGTCTTGAAGCCTTGGTCGAGAGTCCTTTATATAGGGCCTAGGGGCGCCCGGGACGTCGGGGGCGCCCCCCACGTGGCCTTTGATCCGCCAACTCCTCGGTCAGCGTCTGATCCCTTTATCTTCGGGATCCGCTTTGACCGGGGCGCCCGGAGCGCTCGGGGCGCCCGGGTTGACCGGGTCAAATCTCATCCCTTCGCTTCGCTGGCTTCTGGTTCGAGGCTTGCGCATGGGGGCGCCCGGGACGCTGGGGGCGCCCGGGAGCAGCGGGGGCGCCCGAGAGTTGTACTGTCGAAGCCTGCTTTTGTAACTTGTGTTTTGTGTTCACCATGGGGGCGCCCGGGACACTCCAGGCGCCCTGGTTAGCTGTTGCCTCATTCCTTTGAGGCTCTCTGAGCTGCAGACACACGTTCTTTCGGTCCTGCATCCAGGGTTAGTCCAAAACACATTGAAACAATAAAATATTTATTTATACAGCCTTAGCTGTCTTGGTTCTGACTTTGGGTCTCCAAAATGGAATCCTAGGTCGAACCGACGCCTACTGTTCCCTCGACGGGGAACGCGCCCTCACCTACTCCTCTCGGGAGAATGTACCTGATGCCAACTGCTCCTTTGGTTGGACTTTTGCCTGACGGTCCTTTGCCAGGTCTTGGATACCAAGCTGTCCTTCGCCCGGTGTCTAGCAGTCCTTCGCTAGGGCTTTGTATCCTGGCAGCCCTTCGCCAGGTGCCTAGCAGCCCTTCGCTAGGACTTTGTTTCCTGGCAGCCCTTCGCCAAGTGCCTAGCAGCCCTTCGCTAGGACTTTTCCTGCACACTTGAGTAATATTGTTAGATCACCAAATAAACTTAACTTTGAATCCTTTGCCAATATCAAAACAAGGTTCGATATGGTGCTTCCTGCACCAACACTATGCAGATTGGAGATCCCAAGAACTAGGTTCAAAGGGACAACCTAACTGCACTGACAAAGTTGCTCACTGTGAGGGAACGATCCATTGAAACTGTGAAGGATAGAGGTTAAGCATGCATTTTTTAATGATTCAATAGAGTTATGTGGAAAACTCTTAAGAGATCACCTATGTGAGAAAAAAGTGTGACCACTTTGAAGAGAATTAAAGGCACAATTCTTAGAACTTCTCGCTGAATCTGGCGTGTTCATGGCCAAGAACGAACACACTCATGAGAATTGAGGTGTATTAGGGAGAGTCCTGGGTGAGATGTGTCAATGCTTACACAAACAGTATAACAATTCAAGGACATCATGTCTACTGTCAGCCAGGAAGCAAATAGATCTTCACAAGGGAAGGTTTAAAGGATGAAACCTACCCGTCCTATACTGGACTCAACTGCTGAATGCTATCACATACCCTGTTTCCATTCATGTGGGGGATTGTTGGATATAGTGTGAATGGAAAGGGAGAAAAGATGCTCAATTGTGAATGAGACTTTAGTCCCACATTGGGAGTTTCTAGTGAATGGAAAGGGAGGTGGAGAATAAAGAGATTCTATTGTGAATGGGACTTTAGTCCCACATTGGGAGTCTTAAGACATTGGGATTCCTTGGCGAATGTGTCGTTGTGGTGTAAGCCGACATACTAGTTCCCAGTTTATGGACAAAGAATAAGTCATAGATGTAATACAAATATGTCTTTCATAGTCGACCGATTGAATATTGTTGAGGTAATTTATGATCCGTGAGATTATATATTTTAATATTTAGATAAAGAATTTAAGTTAAATTTATTCTTGTATTTGATACGATCCCGGGCCAGCTTGTGTATAGCCTGGCCCGGTAGCCTGACGCCCAGTCAGAAGGAAGATGGTCAGTGGACTGTAGGGGCCCGCCGAATAGGTGTCAAGTGGGATCGAGTTCCTAAGCTTAAGCGTTGTGGCCCACGCGCTTTAGTATCAGTCAGATCCCAGTCAGATGTCCATGCTCTAAGATTCATCCATGCTTGGCTCCTCGCAGACGCGTGGCGGTCCACGCTCCGGGGGTAAGCCCAAGCTGGAGGAGGCGTTACTCAGTGCCCCCAGTCGGCACCCTCATAAGCCCTCAGCCGTCCTTGTTACTCAGTGCCCCCAGTCGGCACCCTCATAGGCCCTCAGCCGGCCTCGTTACTCAGTGCCCCCACTCGGCACAACCACTCCCTGACACTAGGCTACCAGAAGCTGTACGGGGTCAGCGCAGGACTGGGACTGTCCTGGTCCCAAGTAGCGGATGACCCGCCGAGGTATTAATTTCCCTGCCATATCCTGTCTCCCCGTACCAAGCCCACGCACCCTGATGTCAGGCCGAGCGGCGTCCAACGACGCCAACCCTTAAGTTAACAATGCCCCTTTCCTTAATACAGCATGTGCCACTTTATCCTGTCGCCTCTGGACATGCATTACCCTGTCCTCGCTATATAACAGCAGGTGGTAGGCGGGGCAGGAGCTGTCAGCTTCCCCGGCCATATAAACCTCCTCACTCCGCATTTCCCAGGTACGCGCGATAGTGCAATTTCATACTGTTCTATTGCCTTCCATCGCCACCGTCGAGTACTGACGTCGGAGTGCCTAGCCGGGGACTTTTCCCGGCGGGTTCTCACGGTCTCTGTCTTGCAGGTTCGAGGCGATCTAGCTCGTTAGCCCACCTCATCGACCTCTCTCTCCCCGGAGGCTCACTCAGCTGTAAGGGCGCCCAACTCACTTCGCGACAGGATCAAATTTGAAGCTAGAAGGAGGGACACCAGCGACCTGATCGGAAGTGGAGATGGCTGACCCTGACCAGGTGAATGTGAATGTCTCTCGCGAGGAGTACGAGGTGCTCATGGCTACGCGAGCTCAATAGAGGGCTTCTCAAAGGCCCTCCCAAGTTGCCAGCCAGGGGCCTCAGGGCCCAGAGCCGGTCGCGCGTCGAATTTCGGGAGGACAAGGCAGACCTACCAGACCTGAGGGGGGCTCTGCACCTCCTCCTGCGGTGGTCCCTCGGGAGTAAGGCGGCGAGGCCCATTCGATATCAGCAGAGGCTTCAGTTTCTAACCCGGTGCGCGGGAGGCAACCGGACAAGGGAAAAGCTTCGGCCGACCCTGTTTCGACCATGCTGGTACGCAGTCCTTTTGCTCTATGGATCTTGGAGGATCCTGTGCCTCGCCACCTTCGTTTCTTCATTGTCCCCGAGTACGTGGGAACCACGGATCCGGAGGAGCACTTGATGAAGTTTGAGAGTGCATCTCTGCTTCATCAGTATTCGGAAGGCGTTAAGTGCCGGGCCTTCCTGACCACACTCTCTGGCGCTGCCCAGAGATGGTTCGACCGACTCCCTGATGGGTCGATCACGAACTTTGAAGGGTTCAAGAGGGTGTTCCTGCAGCACTTCGCCAGCAGCCGGCGCCACCACAAGACGAGCCTCAATCTATTCGCCCTGAAGCAGGGGCCTAAAGAAACACTCAAGGCCTACATCCAGAGGTTCAACGAGTTGGCGATGGGCGTGCCAACTGCCACTCAGGAGGTCATGGTTAGCACGTTCTCCCAGGGCTTGCAGGATGGGGAGTTTTTTCGCTCGCTAATCATGAAGCCCCCGAAGGACTTTGACAACCTTCTTGGCAAGGCTGTCAAATACATCAACGTGGAGGAGGCGCAGGCCGCTCGCTAGAAGGAGTCGTCTACCCCGACACCTCCTCAACCTGTTCACGGTGCTAGGCCCCCAGGAGGGCCTATTCGTAGCCCGCGCGGGCCCGCCGAGCATGTAGGCGTCGAACGGAGCCATGTACAGCAGGTGGCCCAAGGGTGTTTTCTTGCCCGATGGAGGCCATACTGCACCTTCCACCAGAGCCACGGTCATGCCACTGAGGAATGCCGTCAGGCTGGTAGGGGCCGGACTCCTGCCCCCAGAGGACGAGGGCGGCAGACACCTCTCGGGCGGGGCGCAGGTCGTGGCGGGCCAAATGTCGACCCTGTGGCCGAAGAGTTGCGGGAAAACCCCCCGGCTGTCCGCAATCTATTCCCCCAAGGGAACCGAGCGGGGGACGAGGAGACGGAAGTAGAGCGGGCCAACCAGCAGAATGTCATTCGAGGGGGCGTACATGTCATCTCGGGTGGATCGACAGGAGGAGACTCCCACCGTGCCCGGAAGGCACAAGTGCGCCGACTGGAGATCCATCAAGTCGGCACTAGTCTGGCCCAGGTAGAGGGGTCACAGATCAGTTTTGGGCCCCACTTCTGAGTCAAGATCCTCCGCAGGATTGCCAGAGGAGCTGAAGGAGCCCCTGCTGGATTCATCCACAGGATTGCCAGAGCTGAAGGAGACCCTGACCAGGTGAATGTGGATGGATCTCCACTTCAGCTCCTCTGGTCCCTCATGATGATCCGCTGGTCATCACCGCTGTCATCGCCAATTATCAAGTCCACCGCACCATCGTGACACTGGCAGCTCGGTCAATATACTCTACAAGAGAGCATTTGACCAGCTCCAGATTGAAAGATCCCAATTGGACCTAGTTGCGACCCCGTTGTTTGGCTTCACGGGGAACCCGGTGCAGCCTGTTGGCCATATCCCTAGGTGAGGAGTCGCTGAAGAGAACTCGGTGGTCCACCTTCTTGGTGGCGGATGCCCCGTCGTCCTACAATGCCATTCTGGGTCGACCTGCCCTATATGAGTTCTGGGTTGTCGCCTCCACCATCTACTTAAAGGTTAAATTCCCAGTTGGGGACCAGGTAGGAGAAGTCAGGGGTGACCAGAAGGTAGCCCGGAGGTGCTACGTGGACGACGTTCACGTAGAGAGACGCAAGGCCCCACTCCCCTTCCCTGATTGCAGCATGGTTCAAGCTTCTCCTTGGTCTGAGTTGCATGAGGATAAAGAGGAGGTGCAGCTCCTCCCTGATCGGGAAGAATCCCGAGTCAAGATCGCCGCAGGATTGCCAGAGGAGCTGAAGGAGCCCCTGCTGGATTGTTTAGCTCGGAACCAGGATGCCTTCGCCTGGTCAGTCAGAGAGCTGAGAGGTGTCCGACCGGAGGTGGCGGAGCACCGCATCCATGTATATCCCCATGCTCGACTTGTGAAGCAAAGGAAGCGGGACTTCAGCACTGAGCAAAACAAGGCGATCAGGGCTAAGATCGAAAGACTGACGGAGGCAGGGCACATCAGGGAGGTACAATTTCCGACCTGGTTGGCCAATGTGGTGATGGTGCCCAAGCTGGACAACAGGTGGCGGATCTGCATCGACTTTCGAGACCTTAACAAGGCTTGCCCGAAAGATTGCTACCCCTTGCCTCGGATTGACCAGATAGGGGACTCGACGGTCGGCAGCGAGTTCATTTCCATGATGGATGCTTACCAGGGGTATCATCAAGTGCCCCTGGCCGCTGAAGATCAAGAGAAGGTTAGCTTCATTACGGTAGACGACACTTACTGCTACACCGTCATGCCGTTCGGGTTGAAGAACGCTGGAGCTACATACCAGCACATGATGAACAAAGTCTTCTGGTCCTAGATCGGAAGAAATGTGGAGGTATATGTCGATAACATCCTCATCAAGTCTGCCCGAGCTGAGGACTTGGTGGCGGATGTCGAAGAAACCTGCCAGACGCTGCGGAGGTATGGGCTCAAGCTGAACCCGACCAAGTACCTTTTTGGTGCTCGAAGGGGGAAATTCTTGGGCTATATTGTGACTGAGCGGGGCATAGAAGCCAACTTGGGCAAGGTCAAGGCTCTACTGGATATGCCCCCGCCTCGGAATCTACGGGAAGCCCAGCGGCTCACCAGGCGAATCACTGCCCTATCTCGGTTCATTTCCCGATCGGCAGAACGAGGGTTGACTTTCTTCAAAACTCTTCGCAAGGCCACAAAATTCCAATGGGATGCTGATTGTGACAGGGCATTCGAAGAATTGAAGACTTACCTTGCTGAGCTGCCCGTGTTGGCGAAACCGGAGGTGGGGGAGACTTTGTATGTTTATTTGGCGGCATCAGCTGACTCGGTCAACCTGGTTTTGGTTAAGCAGGAAGCGGCTGAGCAGCAACCCGTGTACTTTTTCGCCCATTTATTAAAGGGAGCCGAGTGCCGTTATACGACACTCGAGAGATTGATGTATGTGCTGTTGTTGGGTGCTCGGAGGCTTCACCCTTATTTCTTGGCGCATCCTATCGTGATATTGACGAAGAACAACCTAGGCCGAGTGGCCTCAAATCCTGAAGCATCTGGGCGACTGATTAAGTGGACTACCGAGCTGAGCGAATATGATATTCAGTACCAGCCTCGACCAGCTATCAAGGATCAGGCTCTAGCTGATTTCTTAAGCGAGTTGCATTCGGACGAAATTGAAGAGGCATGGAAGATATATGTGGATGGCTCGTCAGCTCGGTCGGGAAGTGAAATTAGCATCTTGATGATTTCCCCGAGTGGAGAACATATGCACCTGTCTGTGCGACTGGAGTATAAGGTGGCAAATAATGAGGCCGAGTATGAAGCCCTCATATCTGGACTGCAGGTTGCCAGGCATGTGGGGGCATCTCGGGTGGTGCTTTACTCAGATTCCCAGTTGGTTACACAGCAAGTGGCCGGACGATTCGAGGTCAACAGTGATCGGCTGCAAGCCTTCATCGAGGCCTATGAGAAGTTGAAAGCTGAGTTCAAAGAGGTGCAAGTGAGGAAGATCCCCAGGGAGGAGAACTTCAAGGCAGATGAATTGGCCAAGCTAGCCAGTTCCGTCGGCTCGTGGGTACTTCCTTAGGCGGGTGGCCCGGCGTTGCTGATCATGCAGAAAGAAAGACAAGCCGATTTGGAGTTGGAGGCTGACTGGTGATAATTAGCAATTCGCTCGATAAATTTTGTGCCATTAGTGTGGAAATCTGGGGCTCTAGGGTGCATTTGTTTATGAAATGATGCATAATTATTAATAGGATGTATTTTCATTGGTTAATTAATTTTCTTGCATTTTCACACTCATATTTCATTCTATTGAATTTTTGGACAGCTTGTGCATCAACGGATCAAAAGGGGCACATCCGGGGCGAAGATGATCATTCTGTTAGAGCCTGATTAGTCACCAGACCAATCAGGGAGACTCCTGATTGGTCACCAGACCAATCAGGGAAGGCATGATCGGTCCAGCGACCGATCAGGAGCAGATGGCACAGCAGAATTCAGAATTTTAGCTACTGATCACATCCTGATCGGTCCCCAGACCGATCAGGGAGCGTCCAGACCAATCAGGGGTCACTCAGTCCGATCTGTAGCTGTTCAGAGCGGTCGGAAGAACTGTTACATCACAACCTTCCACTCAGATCTGGTATGGAAATTGATGGAGATATCTTGCAAGCAATCTCGGCCACTCATCAAGGGAAATCAAGGGTGGAATGGAGAGGTAGAAAAGGAAGCTAGGGTAGCCAAACCAGAGGGATTTCTCATCTCGATCTGATCCAAGGAAGAACGCAGGGGAGAGGCGATGGAGGAAGGAAGCTACTGTTCGATCGGTTTCTCAGGCGATTAACAGCTTGGACAGGCCCTCTTCTTCGACTTCACAGCCTATTCCCTACTCAACTCTGGCTAAGAAGCAATCGGATGCTTAGGAGCAGAGTTTCTTCCACCGAGCCACCAATTTCAGCCTTCCTTTCATTGTTTTGTCTAGTTTACCTGCTGTAGAACAAAATCTTCCACTTCCTTTCACTTAGTTCCGAATTTCAGTTAATTTCCTGCTTAGAACTTTCATTTCCAGCTTAATATCAAAGTTCCCAGATTAGTTTCCTAGTTTTATAGCTTGTTTTGGTAGGAATTTCTCATGTTTTCAACTCTTACTACTTGAATGCAAGATGCTTGTTGAAATTTCTTGAATCGCACATTTGCTTAATGATGGAGTCGATTGTTTTCTAGCAAGGAGTTTCGAATGAATTGTTGCTGAATTGTCCTGCTTATAAGTGTCCTTTGGGTGACCTTTGCATTTGATTAGCTTAGACTTCAATTCCAAATAGTTAAAGCTATTAGGTAGAAGTTAGTAGCTAATTTCAATTGCTTGTTGACTTTGAAACCCATGAAATCATGTTTCGTTTAGTTAGTTCTAAATTTTCTGCAATCTACTATTTCCCATAGATCGAAGAAGTGCATGCATCATATTAGGTCCTAGAGAGAGACGATTTGGTTCAACTACTACTACATAATTGCTTGAAACGAGAAAATTAATTGAAACCGTAACGCGACAAACACGGATATCAATTTTGGCGCCGTTGTCGGCGATCCTTTTATGATGCTTGTTTATTTTTAGGTCTTGCAATAATTCTGAATTTTCTGGTTAATTCTTGCATCTCACTAATTCTCTCCCTTTGATGTGCAGTGCATGACCAGGTCTTCCTATTCCAGTTTAGCTGATTTTGATCCTGAGATAGAAAGGACCTTCCACGCACAGAGGAGAGCTCAGTTAGAGATTTCCACACTGCCTACCAGTAGTGACCCTTTGTCAGAATTCCAGATGGCGAACAACAGAACCATGAGGGAGCTTGTAGCACCAGAGCTGGCCTTTCAGTGCATTCAGTACCCTGAGTTGGAGGTGGATTTTGAGCTACGTTCCGGACTCATTCATCTACTCCCAAAGTTTCATGGCTTAGCTAGTGAGGACCCCACTAGACATCTCCAGGAGTTTCACACCGTATGCTCCACTATGAAGCCACATGGAGTTACTGAAGAAGACATCAACCTGAGAGCTTTCCCATTTTCACTTGTGGATGGAGCAAAAGACTGGTGGTACACCTTGCCACATGCTTTAGTTACTTCTTGGGCCGAAATGAAGAAAGCTTTCCTGGAGAAATTCTTCCTAGCTTCAAGGACTACTGCAATTAGGAAGAGTATCTGTGGGATCCAGCAGATTTCTGGAGAGACATTATATGAGTATTGGGAGCGCTTCAAGAAACTTTGTTCTAGCTGTCCCCACCATCAGATCAGTGAGCAGCTACTCATTCAATACTTTTATGAGGGACTTCTTCCCATGGACAGAAGTATGGTGGACGCTGCTAGTGGAGGGGCATTAGTGAACAAGACACCTGAGGAAGCTAGAGAGTTGATTTCTATTATGGCAGCAAATTCTCAACAGTTTGGGAGCCGTCCGTTGGTGCCTAAAGGAGTACATGAGATCACAGGACAAAATATGGAAGCTCAAGAGGTGAAGGTTAATCTTCAGGATTTGACTTCTATACTTAGGCAGATGACTCTACTTCAGACCGCTCAGCAGCCTTCAGCTCAAGTAGCCCAAGCAATGAGGATTTGTGGACTTTGCAGTAGCACCTCTCATCCTACAGATTTATGCCCCCAGGTGCAGGTTGATGATGGATCTTATCTTGCAAGTCAAGTGGCGGCAGCAAATGCTTTTCAGTCCAAGCCTCAGTCTTTCCAACCTCAGTCTTATGGATACAAGCAGTCTTATGATCCCATGTCCAGCACTTACAATCCAGGATGGAGAGATCATCCTAATCTGAGGTATGGGAACACATCACATCAGCAGCAACCTTATCAGCCACCACTTCCTGTTGCGTCACCTGCAGTCTCGAGACCGCCAGGATTTTATAGTAGTCCATCTCCGCCAAGAGTTCCACCGGTTCAGCAACAAAAACCAGAACTCTCACTCACTTTGGAGCCACTTCTCACTCATTTTCAGCAACAACATGATAGGAATTTTCAGCAACTCAGCACTCAATTTCAGCAGCTTAGCACTCAGATGAATGCTCAGATTCAGCAACAAGAGAGAAATTTTCAGCAGTTGGCATCATCAGTTGCAGCACTCAATTTCAGCAGCATCAGGGGACTATAGACAATATCAGAGTAGGAATGATGCTTCCATTCAGAACATGGAGCGGCAAATTGGACAATTATCATCCGCCATCAGTCAGATACAAGCTCAAGGATCTAGTCAGCTACCTTCTCAGTCTATTCCAAACCCTAGGGGGAATGTTAGTGCTATCACACTCAGGAGTGGATGTGTTACACAGGAGGTTTCTACCCCACAGATTCCTACAGTACCAGAGGCCGATCTTTCGAGGTCTCAACCAGGAGTAGAGCCAGAGTCACTTTCACCGCCAGAGTCACCCATTCAGTTACCTTTCCCTCAGCGGGCAGTTGGTCCAAGGAAGAATGCTGATTCAGACAAGACACAGGAGCTGCAGGAGCTGATTGACATTTTTAGCAAAGTAGAGGTGAACATTCCATTGCTCAGAGTGATCAGACACATTCCCAAGTATGCTAAGTTTCTAAAGGATCTGTGCACTCACAAGAAGAAGCTGAAAGGGACAGAGTTGGTCAGTATGGGAAAGAATGTTTCAGCTATGATCCAGCCAATGCCACAAAAATGCAAAGACCCAGGGGTTTTCACAGTACCGTGCGTGATTGGAGACTGCATGTTCGAGGATGCTATGCTAGATTTAGGAGCCTCCATCAATGTCATGCCCAAGTCAGTGTTCATCTCTCTAGGCATTGGACCACTACAGCCTACTGGGGTGGTCATTCAGTTGGCCAACCGCAGTTTTGCTCATCCAGTTGGAGTCATAGAGGACGTATTGGTTAAAGTCAAGGATTTGATATTCCCAGCTGATTTTTATATTCTAGACATGGAGAAGGACTTAACCTCCAGCTAAGCTCCATTGATTTTGGGACGCCCATTTCTGAAGACGGCAAGAACCAAGATCGATGTTCATGCAGGGTCACTCACCATGGAGTTTGGGGACACAGTGGTTCAGTTCTCTATCTTTGATGCGATCAGATATCCCACTGAGGATCATTCGCTGCTGGGCATTGATGTGTTGGACACACTAGATTCTGAGGAGTCAGATGGCACGGATTCAGATCTGGCCGACACAGAGGATTCAGATGAGGAGGATGATGATAGTGGTGGATCAGCTTTAGTCTGTGACACTATCCAGGTGGATGACGCTGAGGTGCCTGCATTGGAGGCAGGTCCTGAAAAATTGCTTCCATCGGTCTTGAAACCCCCAAAGCTTACTTTGAAGCTCCTACCTGAGCACTTGAAGTATACCTACCTAGGAGAGAACGAGCAGTTGCCAGTCATCATTGCTCAGCATCTTGAGCCAAGTCAAGAGAAAAGGCTGCTTGATCTTCTACGGATGTGTCAGAGGGCTATTGGGTGGACCATTGCAGATATACCAGGGATTAGCTCATCCATTTGCATGCACCAGATTTTCCTAGAGGAGGGTGCAAGGCCGGTGAGACAACCACAGCGCAGACTTAACCCACTTATTCTAGATGTGGTCAAGAAGGAGGTAACCAAGCTACTACAGGCTGGCATTATATATCCTGTCTCCGACAGTCAGTGGGTGAGTCCAGTGCTGGTGGTCCCTAAGAAGTCTGGTATCACAGTGGTGGAGGGTGAGGAGAGTGCCTTGATTCCTGCTAGAGTCCAGAGCTCATGGAGAGTATGCATAGACTACCGGAAGCTGAATCAGGCTACGAGGAAGGATCACTACCCCTTACCATTCATCGACCAGATGTTGGAGAGGCTTGCTGGTAGATCACACTATTGCTTCTTGGACGGTTTTACTGGATACTTTCAGATTCATATTGCTCCAGAGGATCAGGATAAGATGACCTTCACCTGCCCATTTGGGACTTTTGCATACAGGAGGATGCCATTCGGATTATGCAATGCCCCAGGTACCTTCTAGCGATGCATGGTAAGCATTTTTTCAGATCTTTTAGAGCATTGCATAGAGGTGTTTATGGATGACTTTACTGTATATGGATCCTCTTTTGATGCTTGTTTGTATAGTTTATCTAGAGTTTTGCATCGTTGCATAGAGACTGACCTTATACTTAATTATGAAAAATGTCATTTCATGGTTGAGCATGGCATAGTTTTAAGTCACATAGTCTCTCGGAAGGGTATCGAAGTAGATCCTGCAAAAATTGATTGTATTACATCTCTACCTTATCCCGCATGCGTGCGGGGCGTTCGCTCTTTTCTTGACCACGCAGGTTTCTACAGGCGATTCATCAGAGATTTCAGCAGGATAGCCCTTCCTCTTTCGACCTTGCTACAGAAGGATGTGGAGTTTCATTTTAATCAGCAGTGTAAGGACGCCTTTGATCACTTGAAGGCGGCTCTCACATCGACCCCTATCATTCAGCCCCCAGACTGGAGTTTACCATTCGAGCTGATGTGTGATGCATCAGATCATGCTGTGGGAGCAGTGCTAGGCCAGAGGGTGGATGGAGCACCGCACGTCATTTGTTATGCGTCCCGGACACTGGATTCTGCTCAGGCCAATTATACCACAACTGAGAAGGACCTTTTAACCATTGTTTTTGCTTTGGATAAGTTTCGTTCATATCTATTGTGCTCACATGTGATTATTTTTTCTGACCATGCAGCTATTAGGTATCTCTTAAAGAAGCCGAATTCGAAACCAAGACTGATTTGATGGATGCTTCTGCTTCAAGAATTCGACGTGGAGATACGCGATAGGAGCGGTAAAGAGAACCTAGTAGCTGACCACCTGAGCAGGATTGAGCGGGCAACAGATCCTACACCCATTTCAGATGTATTCCCATATGAGCATCTTCTGCAGCTGCAAGGTAATGTGCCATGGTATGCCGATCTTGTCAACTATTTGGTTACACATGTCTTCCCTACACATTTTTCTAGAGCTCAACGTGATAAATTAGCGAGTGATTCTAAGTATTACGTGTGGGATGACTCTTACCTTTGGAAATTTTGCAGCGACCAGGTAGTTAGGAGATGTATCCCTGATTGTGAGTTCCAGTCAGTACTTTCATTTTGTCACACACTTGCATGTGGGGGTCATTTTGGTCTACCTTGTTTAGAGATTCTTACCACTTCCATAAGTCTTGTGAGCACTGCCAGCGAGTTGGGAACTTAGGACGTAGGAATGAAATGCCTCAACAACCCATGATATTTTGCGAGATTTTTGACGTGTGGGGTATTGATTTCATGGGTCCTTTTCCTGTTTCATATGGATTTATTTACATATTGTTGGCTGTGGATTATGTGTCTAAATGGGTGGAGCCAATCCCCACTAGAACTAACGATTCATCTGTTGTTGTGGATTTTGTCAGGACTCATCTATTTTGCAGGTTTGGGGTACCCAGGGCGATCATCAGTGATCAAGGGTCTCACTTTTGCAATAGGCACATGAAAGCGCTTTTGAGCAAGTATGGAGTGATCCATAAAGTGTCCACCCCGTATCATCTTCAAACAAATGGACAAGCTGAAATATCAAACAGGGAGATTAAGCTTATCTTGGAGAAGACTGTAAGGCTAGACCGGAAGGACTGGAGCAAGAGACTTGATGAAGCTTTATGGGCCTACCGGACTGCCTACAAGACACCCATTGGGATGTCTCCCTACAGAATTATTTTTGGTAAGGCTTGCCATTTACTAGTAGAGGTGGAACACAAGGCTTATTGGGCAGTTAAAGCTTGCAACATGGACTTAGAAAAATCTGGGCAAGAAAGGAAGTTGCACCTACAAGAGCTAGAAGAACTAAGGTTAGAAGCCTACGAGAGTTCACGCATTTATAAAGAAAAGACCAAGGCTTTCCATGATAAGAACATTTTGAGAAAAGAGTTTCATGTGGGAGAAAAGGTGCTTTTGTTCAGATCTAGACTAAAGTGGCATCCAGGTAAGTTGAAGTCCAGGTGGGAAGGTCCTTTTGTTGTTACTAATATGTTTCCCTTTGGTGCTATTGAGATACAGGATATGATGGGCACCACCTTCAAGGTGAATGGACATCCATTGAAGCATTATCACGAAGGAATGGAGGGAACAAGGATGGAGAGTATGGACTTGTACCAAGCAATATACCCGACTTAGAGGGGAGTCCGTTCTTTGTTTTTGTCCTTTTTGTATATACATTTTGATTTTCTTGCAATTTGCTTTGTTAGTTGTAAGTAGCACTTTTCTTAAGTTTTACCTATGCATTGGAGGAATCATGAAGTGAGAAAATTATTTAGATCATTGAGTCATGGATATCATGCCTTAGTTAGTTCTCAACTTGCATATAGTTATTGGTTGGTGGAAGATTCTAATATTGGATTGAGCATGATTGATATTATTCCTAGAGAGGACCACTTGTTGCTTACCATAGATAATTTTATGTGTGATGAACATTCATGCCTTGGAACTTTAGAACTTGCTCATTTCCTTTTTAGAATCATAGAGGCATATGATACATGGAATGGTAGAGCTATTCATCATGATCTTTGCTAGTCTTCTTTTCAATTGCACATTCATTCTCTTTTGCTATTTTTGCTCTATTCTTTTCCTCCTAAGTTGATTAAGAACTTGATGAATTAGTTGCTTGATATGGACAAAATCTTAGGTGTGGGGGAAAAGGAATCGGCCTTGGATGAAATGAGTTCAATGTTGACATAAAGGCAGTGAACAACTCAAAGAATGGAGTTGTGAAGTTTGAATTCCAACTCTACATGATATGAGAATGTGCAAGAGTCTCTTGGATTTGATTTGGACCTAGAAGGAGAAATTTGAAGGCTTCAAAGCTAAATGCAAGGTAGTCTCCAAGAACTATGTAGTGTCTTTATTTACATTTGAAAAAAAAGAAAAAAAATAGAAGAAAAAAAAACAGAACAAAGCAGAAAAAAAGAAAGAAAAAAGAAAAAGAAAAAAAAAGGAAAAAAAAGAAAAGAAAAGAAAAAAAATGGAATAAGTGCAATTGAAGTTCTTGGAGTCAATCTTGGAGCGAAACTAAAGTGCTGAAGCTTGAAGTAAGTCCAAGTCTCCTGAATCTGAACATTACAGCTGTTGAAAGCAAATTCCGAGCCAATTCCGTGCCAAATAAGAGAATTAACCATCTGTCCTTTAGAAAATCAATGCCTCAAACTTCCTTGAGGCTATTGAATTAGTAATGGATGAAGAAATTGGAAATTGAGGTATTCAAAGTTGAGGAAGTGGGAGAGGATAGCTTGCTGGAAAAATCTTTCAGCACTTGTGGGGCTGCTGTAATTGAGAGGAAAATGCTATATTTTTGGGCTGCAAAGGGCTTAAGCTACTGATTCTTTCACTTGAAGTGGTTGACAAAGACATAACTACTAGCAATCCATTAGTGGTGAAAAGAGGGAAGGAGAAAATAGCAAGGAAAACTGAATTGGAAGAGAAGAATTGCTGAAATTTCTGAATCATGAACCTTGCAAAAACTCTACATGTTTGGTATCTTCAAAGCTTCAAGAAACATTTGGAAGAGCTAGAAGTGGTTAGTTATCTAAGTTGAAGTGGTGGACAAGTGGCCAATTAAATTTAAAAGTGAGTTAGTAATTGGAAGAAGCAAAAAGTCAGCAGAAGACAATTTTAGACTCTGCAAATCCATTCTAATCCGACCCTGATCGGTCTCCAGACCGATCAGAGAGGGGTCTGATCGGTCTGGAGACCGATCAACAAATTGGCACAAAACAGACCATTCAGTAATCTCATCAGTCTGATCAGATACACTCAATCTAATCAGAGGCATTGGCTTTAATGGGGTGATAAGATGAGTTCACATGCAAGCTCACTAATTCATCAAGTTCTAGCAACTCATGTCTCCTTTTTCTTTGCTCCACTGAATTCTTCACTTAGTAGAATAGTTTTTCTTCTTGTTTACTTTCCTTACGGCTTTACCTCCTATGTTAATAAGCTCTATTTATTGTATGCGTCAGATGCATTCTCTTGGTGAAAATTAGGGGGTGAGCAAACTTATGATAGTGAAAAGGCATGATGATTCTTGAGTGGAACTCCACTGTTTATTGAGTTTTGAGAGTTAGGGCTAGTCCTATGAGAGTTTCATGCTTGATCTATTGACTTGGATGAATTTACCACTACCAATTGGCTAGTGTGAGATTGGAATTGATGTGGACTTGGTTCCAAAAGGCTTGATGATCTTGAATAATTACCACTATGTGATTTTCTCCATGCTAGGTAAACTTGCTAGAGTCAATAAACTTGGTTTTCTCTTTTTGCTCGAGACGTGCAAAGAGTAGGTGTGGGGGAGTGATAATTAGCAATTCGCTCGATAAATTTTGTGCCATTAGTGGGGAAATCTGGGGCTTTGGGGTGTATTTGTTTATGAAATGATGCATAATTATTAATAGGATGTATTTTCATTGGTTAATTAATTTTCTTGCATTTTCACACTCATATTTCATTCTATTGAATTTTTGGACAGCTTGTGCATCAACGGATCAAAAGAGGCACATCCGGGGCGAAGATGATCATTCTGTTGGAGCTTGATTGGTCACCAGACCAATCAGGGAGACTCCTGATTGGTCACCAGACCAATCAGGGAAGGCCTGATCGGTCCAGCGATCGATCAGGAGCAGATGGCACAGCAGAATTCAGAATTTTAGCTACCGATCACATCCTGATCGGTCCCCAGACCGATCAGGGAGGTTCCTGATCGGTCCCCAGGCCGATCAGGGAGCGTCCAGACCAATCAGGGGTCACTCAGTCCGATCTGTAGCTGTCCAGAGCGGTCGGAAGAACTGTTACATCACAACCCTCCACTCAGATCTGGCATGGAAATTGATGGAGATATCATGCAAGCAATCTCGGCCACTCATCAAGGGAAATCAAGGGTGGAATGGAGAGGTAGAAAAGGAAGCTAGGGCAGCCAAACCAGAGGGATCTCTCATCTCGATCTGATCCAAGGAAGAACGCAGGGGAGAGGCGATGGAGGAAGGAAGCTACTGTTCGATTGGTTTCTCAGGCGATTAACAGCTTGAACAGGCCCTCTTCTTCGACTTCACAGCCTATTCCCTACTCTACTCTGGCTAAGAAGCAATCGGATGCTTAGGAGCAGAGTTTCTTCCACCGAGCCACCAATTTCAGCCTTCCTTTCATTGTTTTGTCTAGTTTACCTGCTGTAGAACAAAATCTTCCACTTCCTTTCACTTAGTTCCGAATTTTTGTTAATTTCCTGCTTAGAACTTTCATTTCCAGCTTAATATCAAAGTTCCCAGATTAGTTTCCTAGTTTTATAGCTTGTTTTGGTAGGAATTTCTCATGTTTTCAACTCTTACTACTTGAATGCAAGATGCTTGTTGAAATTTCTCGAATCGCACATTTGCTTAATGATGGAGTCGATTGTTTTCTAGCAAGGAGTTTCGAATGAATTGTTGCTGAATTGTCCTGCTTATAAGTGTTCTTTGGGTGACCTTTGCATTTGATTAGCTTAGACTTCAATTCCAAATAGTTAAAGCTATTAGGTAGAAGTTAGTAGCTAATTTCAATTGCTTGTTGACTTCGAAACCCATGAAATCATGTTTCGTTTAGTTAGTTCTAAATTTTCTGCAATCTACTATTTCCCATAGACCGAAGAAGTGCATGCATCATATTGGGTCCTAGAGAGAGACGATTCGTTTCAACTACTACTACATAATTGCTTGAAACGAGAAAATTAATTGAAACCGTAACGCGACAAACATGCAGAAAGATGCTACTGGCCGACCCTGCAGAAAGATGCTAATGAGTTGGTTGCCACCTGCCTGTCTTGCCAGAAGCATCATTGTCTGTCACACCGACCCGCGGAGACGCTAAGAGCATCAGCAGTCTCTTGCCCTTTTGATCAGTGGGGCATGGATATTGTAAGACCATTCCCAACTACCGCGGCCCAAAAGAAGTTTCTGCTGGTGGCCGTCGATTATTTTTCCAAGTGGGTAGAAGCGGAGGCCATGTCGCGTATCACCGAGCAGGCGGTGATGAAGTTATTGTGGCGGGACATACTGTGCCAGTATGGAATCCCGCATAAGCTCGTCTCTGACAACGGAAGACAGTTCCAGGGTAGGAGGATACAAGAATGGTGCGCCAAGTACGGCATCAAACAAGCTATCACCTCTGTAGCCTATCCTCAAAGCAATGGTCAGGCGGAAGTGGCAAATCGTGAGATCCTTAAAGGATTAAAGACCAAGCTCGACCACGTCGGGGGAACATGGGTGGAGGAGCTCCCGATCATCCTATGGGCCCTGAGAACCACGATCAAAGAAACAACCGGATGTACGCCCTTCCAGCTAGTCTATGGGAGTGAAGCAGTGATCCCGGTTGAAGTCGGATGCGAATCAGATCGAAGGGCGGCCTATGATGAAAATAACTCGGAAAGGCGGCGTCTGGAGCTAGATCTGGTTAACGAAATCTGAGACAAAGCAGCCGCTCGGATGTTCGCATATCGACAAAAGATGAAACAAAAGTATGACCGGAAGGTGTTGCCGAGGACATTCCAAGTGGGGGACCTTGTCTAGAAAAGGATCAAACCCGTGAGAGACGTGAGTAAGCTGGAGCCGCAATGGGGAGGACCCTTCAAGATTGTTCAGAAGCTCGCTTCAGGAGCTTATTACTTAGAGAATGAGAAGGGAAAAAGGTTTGATCGACCCTGGAGTGCGATCCATCTCCAGCCCTATCGGGTCGCTGAGTGAAAAGTTATGATGTACATATAAAGCATACCCGACAATGGAAGAACATGGTCCTTATCCCGCTCGCAGATGTACTGGACTCTCGAGCTATTATCCCGCAGCTCGGCTGCTCAGTAAGATGTGTGGCGTCCCACGCTCCCTGAGTCCTGCCCGACTATGTGCACTATTTATCCCGCAGCTCTGTTGCTCAGTAAGACGTGTGGCGTCCCACGCTCCCTGGGTTCTGCTCAACTGTGTGTGCTACATTTCCCGCAGCTCGGCTGCTCAGTAAGACGAGTGGCGTCCCATGCTCCCTGAGTCCTGCCCGATTGTGTGCGCTATTTATCCCGCAGCTCGGCAGCTCAGTAAGACGCGTGACGTCCCACGCTCCCTGAGTCCTGCCCGACTGTGTGTGCTACATTTCCCGCAGCTCGGTTGCTCAGTAAGACGCGTGGCATCCTACGCTCCCTGAGTCCTGCCCGACTGTGTGCACTATTTATCCCGCAGCTCGGCTGCTCAGTAAGACGCGTGGCGTCCCATGCTCCCTGGGTTCTGCCCGACTGTGTGTGCTACATTTCCCGCAGCTTGGCTGCTCAGTAAGACGCGTGACGTCCCACGCTCCCTGAGTCCTGCCTGACTGTGTGCGTTATTTATCCTGCAGCTTGGCTGCTCAGTAAGACGCGTGGCGCCCCACGCTCCCTAGGTTCTGCTCGACTGTGTGTGCTTCATTTCCCGCAGCTCGGCTGCTCAGTAAGATGTGTGGCGTCCCACGCTCCCTGAGTCCTACCCGACTGTGTGCGCTATTTATCCCGCAGCTCGGCTGCTCAGTAAGACGCGTGGCGTCCCACGCTCCCTGGGTTCTGCCCAACTCTGTGTGCTACATTTCCCGCAGCTCGGCTGCTCAGTAAGACGCGTGGCATCCCACGCTCCCTGAGTCCTGCCCGACTGTGTGCGCTATTTATCCCGCAGCTCGGCTGCTCAGTAAGACGCGTGGCGTCCAACGCTCCCTGGGTTCTGCCCGACTATGTGTGCTACATTTCCCGCAGCTCGGCTGCTCAGTAAGACGCGTGGCGTCCCACGCTCCCTGAGTTCTACCCGACTGTGTGAGCTATTTATCCCGCAGCTCGGCTGCTCAGTAAGACGCATGGCGTCCCACGGTCCCTAGGTTCTGCCCGACTGTGTGCGCTATTTATCCCGCAGCTCGGCTGCTCAGTAAGACGCGTGGCATCCCACGCTCCCTGCGTTCTGCTCGACTGTGTGTGCTACATTTCCCGCAGCTTGGCTGTTCAGTAAGACGGGTGACGTCCCACGCTCCCTGAGTCCTGCCCGACTGTGTGCGCTATTTATCCCGCAGCTCGGCTGCTCAGTAAGATGCATGGCGTCCCACGCTCCCTGGGTTCTGCCCGACTGTGTGTGCTACATTTCCCGCAGCTCGGCTGCTCAGTAAGACGCGTGGCGTCCCACGCTCCCTGAGTCCTGCCCGACTGTGTGCGCTATTTATCCTGCAGCTTGGCTGCTCAGTAAGACGCGTGGCGTCCCACGTTCCCTGGGTTCTGCCTGATTGTGTGTGCTACATTTCCCGCAGCTCGGCTGCTCAGTAAGACGCGTGACATCCCACACTCCCTGAGTCCTGCCCGACTGTGTGCGCTATTTATCCCGCAGCTCGGCTGCTCAGTAAGACGCATGGCGTCCCACGCTCCCTGGGTTCTGCCCGACTGTGTGTGCTACATTTCCCGCAAGTGGTTTAGCGTGGGCTCATCGGCCATTAGTTGGGAGTGCGCTAGTTGGGTCTTCATGCCACCTCCCTCTCGGCCTTAGCCCGAGCCGAGTTCTGGGCCAGAAAGGACATAGAGACACCGTGGCAGTCTCCTATGAACTTTAGAAACAATACTGACCTTAGAGATCAGAATGTTCGGTAGGAGACCTAGTTTGGCTGTGTATACCTGAGTAGCCTTAAGGAGAAGGGCATCAGCTCTGTTACGAGAGCCCCAAAAGTAGGACTCCTCGAGCCCCTGTACATAGCGGTCGGCTACCGACCCATACAGGCGCAGATCCTGATGTTGATCGGGTAGCTCGCCTGGGGGCATCTTCAAGCAGCGGTCCGCCTAAGTGGGCACCAAAAGGTGCATCATGGGGTCCTCGGCCGGATCCTCGGTAGATGGGATTCCCGACCTATCGGATCTCAATGTATCGGAAGTATTGGAGGCGGCAGAAGGATCGACGGACGACGTAGTGATATGCGGATCGGCCGAAGCATCAATGGCAGGTGTCATGCTAGGCAGGCGAACGGGGGAATCTCCAACATGTATGACGACAAGGGAGTCGACAGCAGGGGCCACGTAGGGAACGATGGTCATGGAAGCAGAGAGGGCTTCTGGCTCGGGAGCCTCTCTCCTCTTTTTCTTCTTCTTTTTCTCCAGTTGTTTGCTGGAAGGAGGATGAGATGAGCCCTTAGGTGGGGAAGATGCTCGTTGGTGTTTAGAAGGAATACGTGATTTGGCGGTTGTAGGTGGAGTGGTCTCGGAGGTGCTGGGAACCGACTCCGGTACCATCGGGGTCGGGTTGGCCGAGACATCTTCCGCTAAAGTACCTCCTCTAGTAGCCAACACAGAGGTAATCCGAGTTTGCAGCTCGGCCCTATCCAACCGGAAGCCCCCCTTTAGAGCCGTAGACAGCAGCAGGGAAACTGTGAAAATAAAATAAGCTCATGCATGGCTAAGAAGTATGCCTGGAAGATACCATAATGTTGGATCGAGAAATGCGAGAGAGGGGGGGGGGGTGAATGTCGCAAATCGTTCGGATTTAAAAAGAGTAAGTGCGCAGCGGAAATAAGACACAAAAACAATGCTAACAAGGTCGTTTTACTTGGTTCGGAGCCTGTGTCGACTCCTACTCCAAGGCCCACGGTCGTTGACCGTTTTCTGCGGGCAATTCTATACGTTCGAGAAAGTTTACAATAAAAATATTACAGAATCAGAGTAGTAAACTTAATCAAGCTCTTCGTTACCGACGTCCGGTGTAGATCGAAGTGTTGGAGCAGCAGGATGTCGTCAGCTCGAGTTGGAAGAGTTCGGGAGCGTGTCGTGGAAGCAGAAGAGCGTGGAAGCGTCGCAGAAATTGATGCGCTGAAGAAGGAGGTCGAGGGCCCTTTATATAGGGCCTAGGGGCGCCCTGGTCGACGGGGGCGCCCCCCACGTGGCAGCAGATCCGGCTGTAGCTCGGTCGCCGTCTGATCCCCTTATCCTCGGGATCCGGTTTGACCGGGGCGCCCGGAGGACTCGGGGCGCCCGCATTGACCGGTCAAAAGGCCTTATCTCCTCAGCTTCGCAGGGATGCGCTTCGGCAGCTGGCAGTGGGGGCGCCCGAGACACGCGGGGCACCCGCGACAAGCGGGTTGAAGCGCGTCGAGGTTGTTAGAGACTTGGGTTGACCTTGGGGGCGCCCTGGTCGTCCGGGGCGCCCTGCTCAGCTTTTGCCTCACTCCTTTGAGGCTCTCTGAGCTGCAGATACTCAGTCCTTCGATCCTGCATCTAGGGTTAGTCCAAATAACAATAATATTATTATTTTATACAGCCTTAGCTGTCTTGGTTCTAACTTTGGTCTCCAAAATGGAGCCCTAGGTCGAACCGACGCCTAATGTTCCCTCAAGGGGAACGCGTCCTCACCTACTCCTCTCGGGAGAGTTTACCTGGTGCCAACCGGATCCTCCAGTTGGACTTTTGCCCGGCAGTCCTTCGTCAGGTCTTGAGTTACCAAGCTGCCCTTCGCTTGGTGCCTAGCTGCCCTTCGCTAGGTCTTTTCTTCTGACAGTCCTTCGCCAGCCTAGCAGTCCTTCGCTAGGTCTTTTCTTCTGGCAGTCCTTCGCCAGTGCCTAGCAGTCCTTTGCTAGGGCTTCTGCTGTCTGGCAGTCCTTCGCCAGTGCCTAGCATTCCTTCGCTAGGGCTTTTCTTCTGGCAGTCCTTCGCCAGGACCTAGCAATCCTTCGCTAGGGCTTTTCCATTCTGGCAGTCCTTCGCCAGGGCCTAGCTGTCCTTCGCTAGGACTTTTCTTCTGGCAGCCCTTCGCCAGGGCCTAGCAGTCATTCGCTAGGGCTTTTCCTGTACACTCAAGTAGCATTGTTAGATAACAAACAACCCTTAACTTTGAATCCTTTGCCAATATCAAAACAAGGTTCGATCTGGTGCTTCCTGCACCAACACATAAGACTTACCAACGGCAGACAGAGAAGGGGCAGGGCTCGGGCTAAGGCCAAAGTTGGAGAGAATCCCCTCCTTTAGCAGAAGTCCGCCGTGGAAGTGCTTATCCTCCAGCTCGGCGGTGACATTCAGGTAGGCTGCGGAAGTGCGATAATGTCGGGGAAGGGCCTCGGAAATGGGAAGTCCCTCGATCCAGGTCGTGGGCCAGCCTGGGGCCGAGATAGGCCCAATAAAGAAGTAACACTCCTTCCATCCCTTGTTCGAAGTAGGCAAGTTTAGGAGGAAGGAAGCTTTAGCTCGAACTTGGAAGAAGAAGTCACCCGCTTCTTGCTGTTTGGGATAGAAGAGGTAAAGGAAATTCTCCGGTTCCAGGGGAATCCGGAGTAATTAAAAAATGATGACTGAGTCACACTTCAGACGTATGGCGTTAGGGGCTAGTTGAGGTAAGGGAATTTGGAAGTAGTCGCAGACAGCGGGAAGGAACGGATGAATGGGGAAACAGAGACCCGCTTGTAGATGGTCCCTAGACAAAGCAACGTAGCCCAAGGGGGCAGAATTTGGTCGGTCGTCCGATTCCGGCAGGCGTAGTTGGAGGTCGGGAGGGATTAAGAAATTTGACTGTATTTGGTCCAGGTCGTGGGCAGAAAGGGTAGTTATCATGGTGGAATATCAAGGCTGAGAAGGGGATGGAGGTGAGGAAGAAGAGGCCATCAGATAAGAACGAGACGGGAAACTAACCGGGGAAAGGGATCGCCAGAGGAAAGTCGAGGAAGAACGACTGTCAAGGCCCCAGCGACACTCAAGGCGGCGGAGAACGAAGAGAAGTTTCGGACGCACAAAGAAGAACCAGTAGGCGAAAGGCTTACTTATGGGAATGGGCGAGGAATGCCAGTCGTTCGAAGAACAACCGAGGAAGATGCGGGACCTAGCCAAAGTCGTGGGATCAGGCTCGGGTAATGTTCGGGTTGGCAGAGCACAGGTGAGGTAGAACACCTACCAAAGATGATGGCGTATCCGTCGCGGGGCGAGCGCAAGTGGCTTGGGGATGCGAGTCTTCAACCGTTCAGGCGGCAATTCATGAGAAAACACGCCCAGATGCCGAGGGGCGCACCAGGCTTGGTCCAGATCCGGGGTCCAGTCAGTCGGACTACGTGTCTCCTTCGACTATACTTGAGGGGGATGCTTATGATCCCGGGCCAGCTTGCGTGTAGCTTGGCCCGGCAGCCTGGCACCCAGTCAGAAGGAAGATGGTCAGTGGGCTGTAGGGGCCCGCCGGATAGGTGTCAAGTGGGCTCGAGTTCCTAAGCTTAAGCGTTGTGGCCCACGCGCTTTAGTATCAGTCAGATCCCAGGTCAGATGTCCATGCTCTAAGATTCATCCATGCTTGGCTCCTCGCAGACGCGTGGCGGTCCACGCTCCGGGGGTAAGCCCAAGCTGGAGGAGGCGTTACTTAGTGCCCCTAGTCGACACCCTCATAGGTCCTCAGCCGCCCTCGTTACTCAGTGCCCCAGTCGGCACCCTCATAGGCCCTCAGCCGGCCTCGTTACTCAGTGCCCCCAGTCGGCACAACCACTCCTTGACACTAGGCTACCAGAAGCTGTACGGGGTCGGCGCAGGACTGAGATTGTCCTGGTCCGAAGTAACGGATGACCCGCCGAGGTATTAATTTCCTTGCCATATCCTGTCTCCCCGTACCAATCCCACGCACCCTGATGTCAGGCCGAGCGGCGTCCAACGACGCCAACCCTTAAGTTGACAGTGTCCCTTTCCTTAATACAGCATGTGCTACTTTATCCTGCCGCCTCTGGACATGCATTACTCTGTCCTCGTTATATGACAGCAGGTGGTAGACGGGGCAGGAGCTGTCAGCTTCCCCGGCCATATAAACCTCCTCACTCCGCATTTCCCAGGTACGCGCGATAGTGCAATTTCATACTGTTCTATTGCCTTCCATCGCCACCGTCGAGTACTGACTTGACCATCGGAGTATCTGGCAGGGGACTTTTCCCGGCAGATTCTAACGGTCTCTGTCTTACAGGTTCGAGACGATCCAGCTCGTTAGCCCACCTCATCGACCTCGCTCTCCCCGGAGGCTCACTCAGCTGTAAGGGCGTCCAACTCACTTCGCGACAGGATCATGATATATTTATTTGAGTGTGTAGATTCTATAGAATACACAGACTCAGTTTAACGATTTCGGATCCAGTGAAGGATGGTGCATCCGAGAGACCATGGATAAGATAGCAACGATAAGCCGAAGGAAGCGCACTTCAAGACATACACGAAGGATCACATGGAGACGAGCCGCGGGCTTATATGCATCTGAGGGACGAGAGCCAAAGTGAAAAAGGATTGAAGGTAACAGGTCAAGGCTGCGATGAAGAATCAAGTAAGTCGTGAGGGTCTGAGTGTAAGTGAACTGTACTCGGGAAGGAAAATTCTAGGTTTAAGATTTTACCAGTCGACTGGTATGTGATCAGTCAACTAGTTGAGGTCATAGAGAAATTAGTCGACTGATTTTCTATGCAGTCGACTGATGTCGATTGAATTCGAATATTGAACTATAACGTTCGAATTCGATAACTGTCAGTCGACTGGTATTGATATCAGTCGACCGGTAATAATTAGATCAGTAAACGAGTTATTTAAGAAACTTGACTTGCTTGTATAGTGTTAACGAAAAAAGCTTACTTCTTGAATTGTTTCCAATCGAAGCAATAGATTGCCGTTTGTTCGCATCGGGATATAACTATAAAACCCCGTAAAAAGCCACCATTTCTCTGATTCTCAAACCAAACTGTCAATGTGTCCCTTGGAGAGGGATTGTACTGTGACAACCACCCATAAAAGTACGAGTCCTCCGCTTCGTCCATTTCTATTCACCACAAACATGCCTGAGAAGCCAAGTAGCTGGCTATAATATTGTTCTTGCATTCGAGTCTCGGTCAAAATGGATGGTATAAGACGATTCGTTTATTTTTTGCGTTTCCTATTAATTTATCTTAGGATTAATTCGAATATTATGATCAACGCATGAGAAAAAATATTATCTTTTGTTTGGATCCTCATCATTATCCGTTTTCGTCTTCAAATCTTCTCGTTGACAGTGGTTCAAGCCGTTCCTTATCTTCTCCATTAGTATGGTCCCGTCAATGACGTTTCCATTTTTTGGGAATATTCTAATTGCTCATCTAATTTGTTCAATGAAATGAAAGTTGAAGTAGTGTACGAGTATTGTCACAACGTCGCAAGATGAGCACTCGAACATGACCGAATCTCCAGCTGATTGATTAATTAGGACTAAATTTGACTTGAGTTGACCATGTTGAATTTTCTTTATATTTTTAAGAATCTATTAATGAACACAATAAACAGGGTTTAAAAACGCATCACAAGATTTATTTCCAGGGGAAACGCAGCATGCTTGATTAGTGGGGGAGAGAGAGAGACGGCGCCGTTTCTTTCGCTTTGCTTGCCCTCGTCGATCGCTCGTTGGCCAACCACCGTCGACTCCCGCTTGCAAACAAGCAGCAGCGAGAGGGGAAGAAGAAAAGAATCTGCTTTTCCTTTCAGTCGATCCATTCCGTCGCTCCCCGAGCGCAGCGCAGAGAAGATCAAGGGAGAAAGCGGGGGTTTTGGTGGGCGGAAGTTGCTCATGGACCGGAAAGTAGTGGCCGTCTGCGTCGCCGTGGCCTTCCTGGGTCTCCTCTCCGCGGCGCTTGCCTTCGCTGCCGAGGCAACTAGGATTCAGGTCTGCGAGCCAGATCGGCTCTCTTTCCCCACTTGTGTCTCTTTTTTTTCCTAATGATTTTTTTTTTGTTTTTTGTTCTCGTGCTGCTTGATCGGTGTTTCTTCTTGCTTGGATCTAGTGCTATCTTTGCATATGGAGCGGAATCTGTTGTTTTGGTGTGTCGTTCACTCTCTTTTTTGTACTCTTTCCTCTTAACTCATAGTGCGTTCTTCACTCGATTGGTCCTATTGAAATTTTGGATTGAATTGTGAGTGGATTGGGATGTGACTGTTTTTCTGTTTTCGGTAGCTGACAAAGTAGGGAAGATTGACAGGGCTGGTGTTCTTTGTCACAGTCTCCCCCTTCATTTCGATTTGTTTGAGGGGATTTTATCCAATGAGGCAAATTCCATACCTGTGATTTGTTATGTCACATTACTTCCCCTTATGTTATTCCATTTTTTATTTGTATTCTGTCAGCATGCGTTGTGTAGAATTCGGAGCTCTATCTGATGCCTGTTTGTAAGATGTTTAACTATCCCTAGCGATATGATCTGAAAACTTCTATCGAGTAGGAACTTGAACTATAGAACCTTTATTGAACAAAATCATCCACGTGGACTATACAGTTCAAACTTCAAAAGCTAAGACTGGCTATTCAACGAGGTCTGAGTGTTAAGTCCTGATTGAAAGTGAAGAGTCTCAGATGAAACATCTAGTTTTCCTGAAAGCTGTTAAGGTAATCAACCCAGGCGCCTTCAAGTTTTTTTGGAACTAATGTAGTTAAGAGAAGTTTGATTTTGATGCTTTTGATAGATAAAGGATGATTGAGACTTATTTCTGAAAACTGTTACTCAAACAACTCAGATACTGTCCAGGCTTAGAGAACCTTCCATCAAATTTTATATTTTATGACTGAGGCTCAGATGACAATGTTTCACGGTGCATTAAGCATCCAGGTTTCATGAAAGATGTTAAGAGCTTGTTAGTCGGGAACTACTGTATTTCAAGAGTGATAAGTGATGAATACTTTTGAAAGATGAAGGATGAATGAGCCATACTGATTACAGAAACTACTCTGATGTCTGAACACTTGCAGGATCAGGAGTTTAACCAAGCAATATGATAGCAAACTTACTCGTCATAATATTGACCACTTAGAGAGGTTGCATGCTTATATGGTATTGTGCCCCCACGGGCATAGCCAAGTTGGTACTTGGGTGGTAGATTGTCACACGAGAGCAGGGATTGAATCCCTGAGGGAACAATCCCTTGGGGAATAAAATCTCTCCCACTTAAAGAAGAGGTCTCGGTTACCGTGATTTACTCCATCTCACTGTGGGGCCGGCGATAAGGGGCGCTTGGGGTTGCCACATGCTTATATGGCTTTGTGGTTGAAGGATAAGCTGAATGTGATTAGTCAATTTATCTTTTGAATGCTGAATGCTTTGTAGGATGTGGGAAACTTAATCATTTTTTTGGCCTGCATGCTAACTTCTAAAATTTTTTGTTTTTTTATCTATTGTAAAAACTGATGAGTTATTTTCAGCACGAAAGCATTAAAGTGATATTGAGATATAGAAGTGGTTTATTATGTTCTTTTGTTGGTGCAAATTTAATCAAATAGCAGATATTGAAAAATTAATATCAGTCAAAGACAACATTACTAAACAATAAAAGAAGCTTGTAAGTTGTGTCCAGATTCATCGTCTTGTTTATGTATATTCTGTTTGGCCTTGATTTATGGTTTATTCTCTGTATAACATTTAGTTGTTGTCTTCCTAGTTGGTTGTGGGTTGAACTTTGGGTGACAACCTATTCCTTCAGTTTGATAACTTGTTAGATGATTTTGATTTTCTTATCTACCTATCAATATTTCAGTAAGGATGTGGTGCTTTTGAGCTACCTAATACTTTAGGTTTAGATCCAGATACATCTGCCAGACTTCAAGCCACATCATGATGCACGAGGCCAACATATTTAAATTTAAGAGAACTTGCTGATAGTGTCATGTTATTTAACTCTAATCAAACTACAATGGATGTATTCCTTCACTATTTTTGATTAATTGTTTTTTCACTTTGCAAAAGTGCTTCTTGAAGATGACTCTATTCACTAGATTGTTCATGAAAGACATTCTTTGATGTTATTGTTATTACATTTATGTGAGGTACTAAAATATCCTGAAGATGACTCTTTTTAAGTTAATTTGTCTTTTTAATCATAATGTATATGCTTATTCAGCTCATCCACAATTTTACAGGCTTCTGATGTTCAAACAGAAGAAGGCCTATGCATATATCCTAAGAGCCCTGCACTAGTACTAGGTTTAGTATCAACATTGGCTCTTGTTATGGCTCAGGTAACAATAAACATTGTTGCAGGATGCATCTGTTGCAAGAAGCATTCTGGCCCACCAAGCACCAATTGGACAATAGGATTGATATCCTTCATTGCTTCTTGGTGAGCATTTATTTTGAAAGTTGTTTAGATTTTTTTTTTCCTCTCCTTGTTGAGTCTTGTTGTCTGTATTCCATGATCTTCTGGTTTGTTGCTCATCGCAGTTGCTGCCTAGCTAATTATCCTACCTGATTAGTTGTTTGTCACTATTGCCCGTTGTTTATCTCCTATGTTTTTTTTGTCTTGATCAATTTACAATCCAATCAAGTTATTGAGATTGCATGTTTGTTCTCTTTTTTTCCTATAATAAGTGATCTATGCTCTGTATACCTGAAGTTCCCTCTTTAAACATGTCTGAGTAATGCAGGGTCTCTTTTATATTAGCCTTTCTTTTACTGCTGACTGGTGCTGCTTTAAACGATCAGAGGAGCCAAGAAATGATGTATTTTGGCTTATGCTATGTCGTCAAGCCTGGAGTATTCGCTGGAGGGGCAGTGTTATCCATTGCAAGTATCGCTCTCGGTATAGTCTACTACGTCGCCCTATCTTCACAAAATGCTCAAATTTGCGACACTCAACAAAACCAAGGTATCGCAATGGGGAATCCTCAGTTCCCTGTCCCTGCCACTCCTGTTTTTGTTCATGAAGATACCTACAACCGGCAGCAATTTCCCTGATAAGCACAGAGAAAACCAGTATCAGCCATGGCTCACTGTTCAGCAGCTACAATGAAGCTGCCGTTAGGCTGGGTTGTTATACATGCAGATTTAACATTCAGTGGGGTTTCGTCCAAAATGAAGAGAGGCGCTCATGTATTTGTTGTATTAACAATGCTTGATATTCTTGTTTGGGGTACTGGAGTTCTTCTGTTAATTTCAACAAAATTGCTTTTCTAATTCAATCGGTCAGCCCAAAGTTGAACCGGCAAATAAGAACCGGCGATTGGGTCATTCCTTCGACTCGGATTATCGGATTGGTTCCAAACTGCCAAAATCGTACAGAAAAATTTTCTTTTGTCTTAGGATTTTATTTAATCACAAATATAATAGTTAATAAAAAAAATATTTAAGGATAATCATGACATACAATCTGACCAATGGAGTCAGTAAGCAATAGATAATGAGAACAAAAAAAAAGACTTGTTAACTTTGGATTAAGCTACACAGATAGGACGGTAAATATGACAAGCCGCGTTAAGTTTTGAAGTATTTAAATTTGTTCTTAAGTAATGGATTTAAATTAAATTGAACTTAAAATAAATTAAATATAATTGTTCCGCTTAATTTATTTTTTTTATGAACTTAAACTTGACTTGAACATAATTTAAATTTGATTTAAACTTGATTCGTTAGATATTATTTTACTCTCAATTTAAAATTATTTAATTAGGTATTAAGATTGATAATTCAAAATTTATGTTTGTTTTATTTTATTTACAAATTATACACATATGCTCAAACTTGTTCATATATTTAAATTTATTTACTTAATTAAATTTATGTGTAAAAAATGATATAAATAAACTTAAATATCAAATATATTCACAAACTTTCAATTCATTTACAATCCTAAACACATACAAATACTTCATATATCAAATTAAGAGTAAGAGGTTTGGATCAAATAATTAGAAAGGCTACTTTAATTTTCAATATTCAATCCGTTCATAATTACACCCCAAGTAATAATAAAATGATTGAGACATTCAAACGGTTAATCAAGTATTTATGAGTTGAATAACAACTATGAAACACGGTAAGAAATTTCTCAGATGAGATGATGAGGAGTGCGTTTGGTTCAAGTTATCAGATATAATCTTAGTTATATGATTATTAAGTAATAACATAATCAAGATAATAGGGAATAAAATATAACCTGAAGTTATTTGATTCAATTCAGATAATCAAATAAAATCTTGTTTGTTTGGAGGTAATAGTATATGACATAATATAATATTTTACCGTATTACCCTTTAGTTAAATTTAAGTATAATAATATTATATGCTTGCAAATTTAAAATAAAAAAATGAGATGATATTATATACATATTCGTACCTTCGGTCGCCAGCCGTCGATGGTGGTCGCCGACCGCCGTTGTCGGCCGCCAGCTGTGGTCGCTGGCTGTCGTCGGTTGTCGGTCGCGAATAATGGTCGGCCGTCGACAGTGGTTACCAACCATCGTTGCCTGTCGTTGGCCGCGAATAATGGTCGTTGGTCGTTGGTCGTTGTTGCCAGTCGGCGGTCGCCAGTCACCGGGCGCCGGCGGTGGTCGCCCACGAATAATGCCTCTTTTGTTATGGTAAATATTGACGAATAATTTTGAAAAGATAAGTTTCATAATCCGGAATAAAAAAAAATCTTAGGTTGTCTTTGATATGTTTGTTTTCCATTTTTATTTTCCGTAGAAAATACGATTTTCTAGAAAACGTGTTTGGTTTGTATTTTCTAGCTTTGTTTTCCAGAAAAAAAAATATAGTATTTTCTGGAAAATTAGAGAATCAAATAAAACCATTTTCCAGAAAAAATAAGAAAATATATTTTCTGTAAAATGAAAATAGAAAATGGAGCAAACCAAATGCCCCTTTACTTTCCTAAGGTTTTCTGACCCCTTTTGCTGACGTGTCGGGCATCTATCATTACTTGGGAATCGCTGACTATTTAAACCAAATAAGTATTCATAACTTTGGATGGATAATCCAGATTATCATGGATAACTAATAATCAAATGCACCCTAAAAATTCTGTTCATACTTTCTCAAATGCTTTTTGATTTATCTGACGATCAATAAAATTTTTTTATAGAATCGATCAATCATTTTAATATTAATCAGTTTATAAAACTAAATATTTAAATTAATTATTATTATTATTATTATTATTGTTGAACATCTTTTAACGAGTAAAATCTACATGAACTACCAAAATTTAAAATAATAATAAAAAAATAATATGTAATAAGAATTTATAGCATAAAACTCAATACAAATGGCGTGACATTCTAATTATAGTAATCTCCGACGGATTTACTATGCCCCAGGGTATAATTTGATTCGGGGCGGCGGCCGGAGGCTGTCGTTGATGTCCAAGTGATAATCGGATGCGTATATAAAAAGTACCATGTTATTCATGTTGAATTTCATACTATAAATTTCATGCTGCTTATAATCTCTCCTCTTAGCCACCTCCGTCCAAAAGTTCGTAGTTCGGGACGAACTGAAGGTTGAGCGCAATTTCTTTTTATCACTTTCAGTTGCATGATTTCTGCAAATGGTAAATCTCTTCTGCAACAATCCCGATACTAGAAACTGGCCAAAATAATTGTTCCGGTAGTAATTTCTTCACACGTCGATGGCAGAAATCCCTCCTAATTTAAAAAAAATAGGACGTCGAGCATGCCTCCACCTATATTTCTTCCTATGGCATCAAAAGGCTCATCGAAAAAGCCCGACGAGAACACTTTGATACCTAAGTCAACATAGAAAATAGAGATCAAGCATAGAAAATATAAGAGAAAATGTAGAAAAAAAAATTGATCATAGAGTCTCCTCCCTCCTTTCATCTGTTCTCCTCTCTTATAAGGAGAGATCCTCCGTCAATTTTCATAGAGCACTAAATGGTATTATGGGATATTAAAGATAATTAAATAGAGCATTAAAGTCTCATTAAAATGAGCATTAAGAAATATTAAATGGAGCATTAAGAAGTGTCTTACAAGCTCTGAGTTGACCGCATAGACATATGTCAATCGAGTCTTGCCATGTGAGTCTATTTTATATCTCCCGCATCACAAATATCCTCTAAAGTCTAGTTGAAAGAAGCGTGTGTCTGATTGATTGGACCATTGCATTATGGCCGGATAGTTAAAGAATCTCCAGGGAGCTAAATACTCCAAGTCTATCATAAGGTCAATAACTTCTGACTGAGAAACTAAAAATGAAGAAATCCGGCTGAAAGACCGATATGAAAAATCCAAGATTGTGAGAATATAATATGGAAAACCTGAGATCATGGGGATGCTGATCCGAGACCAATGGAAATAGCTCGACCTCGAACAGGGGAAGTTAAGCCGCGAATGGGATAATATGTTGGTCCGAGATCAGTGGAAAAAAATATATAGCTCGACCCCAAACCCAAATGGGGGAGGTTGAGCCCCAAACGAGATAATATGCTAGTCCAAGACTAGTAAAAATAGATTGAGCCCCAAATGAGAGAGGTTGAGCCCCGAACGAGATAATAAGCTGGTCTTAAACCAGTGGAGATAGCTCGACCCTGAACGGGAGAGGTTGAATCTCGAACAGGATAATAAGATGAATCGAGACCAATGGAGATAGCTCGATCCCAAACGGGAGATGTTTGGCCCCGAACGAAATAATATGCTGGTTTAAGACCAATGAAGAAATAATAGATTGACCTCGAACGGGAGAGGCTGAGCTCCAAACGAGGGAGGTTGAACTCCGAACGGAACAATATGCTAGTCCAAAACCAGTGGCGAATATGCTCGACCCCAAACGAACAAGAATGAGTCCCAAACGAGACAATATGTGTTGGGACCGGGTGCATGCTGACATGGATGCGGGTTCGTAATTTTAAAATTAATTACGTGCAGCGGAAGGTTTAGCATAAATAATTTCTCTAAATCATTTAACCACACATCTAAGCATGCAATTTTATCTTGTGTAGACATTATCATATATTTGAAATTTTGCAGAAACATAAACTAATTTACGTATTACCTCGCGTAACTCGAAGGGAGGGACGAGATCCAACCGTAAGCGTCCCTTGAAAGCTCCGCCTCTATTCGCATCCACGCCGAGTATCTTCGGGATGACTTCGCAAAGTCACGAGTTTCGTGTTCTCGAGAACTACTAGATTCTCCGAGAACGCGATGAGAAAAACCAAGAGAGAAGTCGGAAGACTAACCACAAAAGGATAGCCGGCTGGTGCACCTTCTTGGGGCTGGTTGGCGCACGACAAGAAGGGGAGAAGAGAAGGAGAGAAAGAGAGGGAGAGAGCCTATGCCTTCATCTCTATGATTCACACCCAAGCCTTGCCTTGGGTCCTTTATATAGTGGCCTCTCAACCATCAAGCCTCTCAAATATGGAATAACTTATTCCATCATGTCAAGTTTGATTTTATATCATGGTTAAAATCATATTTTAATTCATGATAAAAATCAATCAAGTCTCTTCTCTCTTATGAAATAAATTTCCTTATCATAGTAAATCAATCCATGATTAATTTTATAAAATAAACCAATCCATAGTTCATTTTAATTTCCATGAAAAATAAACCAAACCTTGGTTTATTATATAAAAAATTTATATCATCCATAATTTTATAAAACAAACCACACTTGGTTTATTTTATAAATTGAACCAAAAACATGGTTCTCTCCCTTTGTTGTGGTCGGCCAAGCAAAGAGGATGGAGGCCCTCTTTGGCCGGCCCATCCAAGCCAAGCCTCAATGAATTAAACTTATTTAATTCATCTATTAAGTCTTCAAAAGACTTAGCCATTTTACGCTTCCGATGCGTCTCTGAAAAGTTCAGATTCGACTTATCGTTTGGCTCAACCAAACTTAATCTCTCTTGATTGGAAAATCCAAATTTCAACTCGTTTTAAATCCCTCGGATTACTCGTAGTGCGTGTGACTAAATAGGCTTTCGATTTATGTTGGTCGTCTATAATTAATCAATTAATTATAGAATGATCATGAGTGGCACCTAGTAGTACATCATGATCCCCAATTAATCGAAAGATCAACGGTTGACCTCAGAAACAATTCTGAAACCCTTCAGCAGCTATAATGAATCGTGCCCCATTCCCTTCACCATCTTATACCCACTTGGTTCAGGACATGGTCTATGTGTGTCAGTCCCCACTAGGCTAACTACGTCACACCTAGCCCAAGTAACGTTTTCTCGTCCTACGGATTCTAATTACTCTCATGTATTTAAGAGATTCATACTCTGAACATGTCATACTCTGGCCAGAGGCTTTGACTAACAATCCGACGATAAGCCTCGGGTATACATCTCCTCGCAAGGAGTGGTGAATCCTTTGTAGGCTGTTCAAACATCTTCGGGCACTTCGGTTTATACCCAATCATCCTGGGTCCACACCTCCTTGGAGATGCTTGCTTAAGATGTCAAAGTATAAATCTCCATGACCAAGATGACTTGAACATCGCAAGTCAAAGGAACATCGCACTTAAGCTGCAGTAAGAACTTCACTGACATATCTATATGTAAACTACCATATGAAGTTTTACAGCCAGTCACTCCAATGAACTAGTTCCCTTAACTAGCATTCATGTTTATCTCCGGACATCTCAATGTCACCAGCTAGTGAGAATCAGCTGATTAGAGAATAACCCATGCTAGTCTCAACAGAATTGATAGTGTCCGTATTTATCAATTCATCGACTAGGGACAATTTCAATACTTAACAATTGCACATGTAGAGATAATCACTAGTTGTGAATTCATCACAAATTCTCTCATGCTGTGAATTGTATTGCGGACATTCAGTAAATGAGTTTAAGATCTCAATCAAATACACAAACATGTATACTCAAATAGCGAATATTCATTTATTAAAATAAATGATTACAATCATAAGGCGATTGTCTTAGGACACTTCACTCATATCACTAACAAACTCCCACTTGGCCTAATGCCAATCGCTACGGTACCCAATACCACAGGCTCTAACATGACCCTCAAACTTGCTTTGAGGCAGGCCTTAGTTAAAGGATCCGCTAAATTCCTTTCAGTGGGAATTATCTCAATTTGTATATCATTCCTACTTATAATCTCTCTGATCAGATGATAGCGGCGAAGCACATGTTTGGATCGCTGATGAGACCTTGGTTCCTTCGCTTGTGCAATAGCTCCATTGTTGTCGCAGTAAACTGGTATTGCTTCATCAATGGTTGGAACCACACCCAGTTCTGAGACAAACTTCTTGATCCAGACTGCTTCCTTTGCTGCTTCCGAAGCTGCAATATATTCCGCTTCCGTGGTAGAATCCGCTACAGTGTTTTGCTTAGAACTCTTCCAACTTATTGCGCCTCTATTCATAATAAATACGTATCCGGACTGAGATTTGGAGTCATCCTTATCTGTCTGGAAACTGGCATCTGTATACCCACGTATTACCATATCACCTTCTGCATATATTAGGAACACATCCTTAGTGTTTCTTAAGTACTTGAGGATTATCTTGACAGCCGCCCAATGATCCATTCCTGGATCAGACTGGTATTTGCTTGTGACGCTCAGAGCATACGATACATCGGGCCTAGTACATAACATAGCATACATGATAGATCCTATCGCGGATGCATAAGGAATCTTATTCATGCAAATCCTCTCGTTTTCTGTGCGCGGGCACATAGACTTCGAAAGGTTGATCCCATGCCTGATGGGAAGGTAACCTTTCTTGGATTCCGACATGCTAAACCTTTCTAGCACTCGGTCTATATATATAAACTGCGAAAGACCAAGCAACCGTTTTGATCTATCTCTATAAATTCTAATCCCAAGGATATAGTTGCTTCTCCCAGGTCTTTCATGGAGAAAGTTTTGGACAATCAAATTTTAACTGACTGTAAGACTGACATATCGTTTCCTATAAGTAATATGTCATCGACATATAACACTAGGAATATGACTGCACTCCCACTAACCTTCTTGTACACACAAGGTTCGTCAGGATTTTGTGAGAAATCAAACTCTTTGATTGTCTCATCAAAACGGATGTTCCGGCTCCTGGATGCTTGCTTTAGTCCATATATGGATCGTCGAAGCTTGCATACTTTGGTTTTATTAACCGATGTGAAACCTTCAGGTTGTATCATGTATACATCCTCAAGCAGGTTTCCATTAAGGAAAGCTATTTTCACATCCATTTGTCATATCTCATAATCATAATGAGCTGCTATGGCCAGGAGCATCCAAATGGATTTAAGCATAGCTACTGGCGAATAGGTTTCGTCATAATCAATTCCTTGTTTCTGACGATATCCTTTTGCCACTAGTTTAGCCTTAAAGGTAACAACATTACCATCCATGTCGGTTTTCTTCTTGAAAATCCACTTGCACCCTATGGGCTTAATCCCTTCAGGTGGGTTAACCAAGTCCCACACTTGATTTTCGTACATGGAATCCATTTCCGACTTCATGGCTTCAAGCCATTTATCCCTTTCTGAATATTTCAGAACATCTTCATAACTGATAGGTTCGTCATCGTTAATGAGTAACACGTCGTTCGATTCACTTAGGAGAAATCCATATCTCTCTGGAATATTGCGTGTCCTATCAGACCTATGAAGAAGTGGTGTTGTTTTAGGTTCAACTGATAGCTCATCATTATGAGTTATTGGTTGTGGGTCTAGACTAGGTGTCTCTGTAATGTCTATTGGAGTTTCTTGAACTTCTTCAAGTTCAATGCTACTCCCACTGTTTTCTTGTAAAAGAAATTCTTTTTCTAGAAATACAGCATGCCTTGAAACAAACATCTTTTGTTCCAAGGGATGATAGAATTGGTAACCTTTCGTTTCCTTAGGGTATCCAATAAATAGACATTTATCAAACTTAGCATCCAATTTGTCTGATACAGTCCGCTTTACATAAGCAGGACAACCCCATATCTTTAGGTGAGATAAATGAGATTTCTTACTATTCCACGTCTCATATGGAGTAGTAGAGACTACCTTGGTCGGGACTCTGTTTAGTAAGTAAATAGTTGTCTTAAGCGCATAGCCCCAAAAGGATTTTGAAAGAGTTGCATGATTCATCATAGATCTAACCATGTCCATCAAGGGTCGGTTACGCCTCTCAGATACACCATTATGTTGTGGTGTATATGGCGGAGTCCATTGAGACAATATCCTATTGTCCCTAAGATAATCTTGAAACTCTTGACTTAAGTATTCACCACCCCGATCGGATCGAAGTATCTTAATACTTTTGTTAAGCTGTTTCTCTACTTCACTTCTGAACTCTTTGAATTTCTCAAAAGCTTCATATTTGTGTTTCTTTAAGAACACATACCCGAATCGTGAGTGATCATCGATAAAGGTAATGAAGTAGCTATAGTCTCCTTTTGCAAGAGTTGACATTGGTCCACATACATCAGTATGTATTAGACCAAGCAATTCTCCCACTGGTTTACCTTTTTCGGAAAAGGGTAACTTGGTCATCTTGCCTTTTAAGCATGATTCGCATGTATCAAATGAACCAGATTCAAATGATTCCAGAATTCCACATCGGTGTAATTTGGTCATATGTTTCTTACTTACATAGCCAAGACGACAATGTCACGTATAGGAGTCTATTTGATTATCTATTCGAGCACGTTTGTTGCTAACTTCGATATTGAAAACGTCACCGGATAAATCTAACGTGTAAATACCATTGCATAAAGTTCCGATCCCATAAAGAACACCATTTAAAGTTATGTAACAACAATTGTTACTAAAAATTAAATGATAACTCTTTTCATTCAAGCATGAAATAGATACAATGTTCTTTATTAATGAAGGAACAAAATAACAATTATCCAATTCTAAGACAAGTCCAGTAGGGAGCTTTAGCAAATATGTTCCGATGGCAACAGCAGCAATCTTTGCTCCATTTCCAACTCGCAAATTCGCTTCTCTCTTGACGAGTCTTCTTCTATTCCTTAGCCCCTGTATGTCATTACATATATGTGAGCTACACCCAGTATCAAGTACACAGGTGCCCGAGGAAATAGAGTGGCATTCAATAACGAAGATACCTGAAGAGGATGGGGCATCGGATGCCTTCTTCTTCAGGGACTCAAGATAAACCTTGCAGTTTCTTCGCCAGTGGCCCTCCTTGCCGCAGTGATGGCAAGTGCCTTTTGGTGCCTTTTCAATCTTTTTGGCCTTTTTCTTTCTTCCCTTATTTTGTTCTTTGGGCTTCCTCTTAGAGCCTTTCTTTGAGGAACCAACTAACAGTACCGTCTTCTGATCCTGCTTTACTGAAGGCTCTACAGTCTTCAACAGGTTAAGCAACTCAGGAATAGTAGTCTCCAGTTTGTTCATTCGATAGTTCATCGCAAACTGTGAGTAATTCTTAAACAAACAATGTAGAATTAAGTCAATACATAGTTCATGATCCATTGCAAATCCGAGTGTGCCTAGTCGCTCAATGTACCCCAACATCTTCAACACAAACTGTGAAACAGAAGTGCCTTCTTGCATCTTAGAGGTGAAGAGGAGTCTAGAGACCTCAAACCTTTCGGATCTCGTCTGCTCGTCAAACAGCTCATGAAGATGGAAGACGATGGTATGAGCATTCATATGCTCATGCTGCTTTTGTAGCTCAGGTACCATAGCGCCAGTATGATACAACTCGCAAGTTCAGAATCGGCCACATGTTTCTGATAGGCCACTAACTGGTCTGGAGTTGCATATTCAGGAGGATGGTTGAGAAGTTGTTCTTCAAGGACATAAGCAAGATTTTTTGCCTTGAGGACTATCCTCAGGTTTCGAAGCCAGTCCATGAAGTTTGGCCCAGTCAACTTATTGGTGTCCAAAATAGAACGCAAATTTAGAAAAGACATGATCAGGTGATTATCCTAGAAATACAAATTGAGGTTATGTGATGAGAATGATAAAGAATGCATCAATATACATTAATTAAATCCTATTTATTTTTCGAATTGAATAACCTTTTTATCAATTCGGGAGATCGTAGGAACATCTCCAAATAGGTTGATATCGTGTGACGACCCGACTTCTCTCTCTCAACTACATGACTTCCCTTAACTTGCTTTGAAATGTTTTTTTTTCTTTTTTTTTCAAAAAAAAACAACTTTCATTTTATTTGCTTTGCAAGGATTTGGCCCCTAGACCTCTTAGATGCAAAACTAAAGCACTAATCATCAGCCCTACAACACTTTCTTTTCAATGGCACCAGTCAACTGCTAGTAGGCCAGTCGACTGGTGTCAGTCACAGAAACTTTCTGGTGCGGCACCAGTCGACTGGCTTCTTGGCAGTCGACTGGTGCATCGAACAGAAGGTTCTGTTCGATATGACAGTCGGCTGGTATCTGAACCAGTCGCCTGGCACGTCTGAAAACTGCAGTTTCAGACCTGGGAAATCCTTTCAAGGGTCCATAATTTATACACTTCCAAGGCATATAGATAAATAACTCCAAATCTATACTCTATACTAGTTTTATAAGCATCTTAGCAACCCAAAACAAACCTATTAACTTGCAATTAGGATCTTTGCGGAATTAAATAAACTATCAAAACATGTGAATTCTATACTAGAGTTTGTACTCAACTTGGTCTCTATGCAAAGTTTAAACAAAATCATTATGTTCTACTAATCCAAAACACCAACCACAAGTTTCTATATGACTTAACCCAAAGATCTCATCCACGGTTCCGCCGCCACTGAACATCAACGCAAGTCCTGTTCGCCTCCTTAGCTTATGATTTTTCTTTACCTTTATCTGCAATAGAAGGAAATGCAACTAATAAGCGATTTGCTTAGTAAGTAAATCCTAACTCACAAATCCATGCGATCGATGATAAACATGCTCTTTTCAAGAATGCTTGCTTCAAAATACATGCACTTGGAAATACTTGCACATGGGAACTTTCATATACTTATCATGCTCAATCATGCTTGAAAACATTTACTTGCATTAAAACACTTGCAAACTTAACATGCTCATGATTTCTTTTGAGACTTGATACTTATACGTTTCCACACTTTAAAACACTAACTTCCTTGCTCTTACTTTTTAACATGCTTGTAACATAACAACGTTAACATACATAACAAAACATGCACTTAACTGAAAACACTTACATATACTCATATACTTCAAAATAATAATCAACTTTCTAGGCCTTGACACTGTACCTGGTATCAATGTACCATTGCGCGCATCCCTAATAGGTTTCGGGGTAGCGAGTCACCGCACCCTATTAGAGCTTCTTTCTAACTTTCTGTGGGCCTCTCAATTGCCCGGTACATGTCACTTTACAAAAGTAAAATACTTTTTTACTCATAATGTTTATACTTATCAAGCTATCTCATCTTTTTCCATAAATTTGGCACTACAAACCTTTACTTTTCTTACTTGGGACTTTCATCGAGCACCTTGCGTGCCCTTAACCCAAAACTCATTTTTGGGACTTTTCAAGAACTTGGTCTTATCATGCTTAGATTCACATACACAAAACCTACTCTAATTCAAGTTCTATGATAAAACATGTATTCTTCAGAAACTTAAATCACACAATAAAATAATATTCTTAAAGCATGCACTTAGATCACAAAATCACGGTTCTACAACGAGAAACTACATACGAAACTACTTCTATTGCAGGTGAGTCATCTACTTACCCTTTGTTTGAAGAAAACTCACTAAGTATATGGTAAAATCCTAGCGTAGCACTCCTTTTCTCTTCCCTTGCGAAAATCCTCACTCCTTGGCCCTAGGGAAGAGACCCTAGGTTCTCTACTCAAGAGGAATAAGAAGGAAGAAGAAAACTCTTCTTTTCTCCCTGTTTTCGCAGCCCCCCTTTGCCTGTTTGCGCCGTTGCCCAACCCTAAAAGGGGATTAAATCGCAACTTAAGCGGAAGTTGAAACACATCTTCATGAAAAGGACTTACTCTTCTATAACATAATTTTGCTTCATCCTTTTTTGTGCTTGACACCCTCCAACCTTCTGGTTAGCGCGAGTCCGCTTAAGGACTGGCTTGCCGGGTGGTCGCGAGATCGAACCTTCGCCCGATCTTTTTTATTTTTATTTCGAAAAATTGCCAGAAAATTCAGAAAAAATCCTAATAATTCATGAAAATTATTGGGTGTTACATATCCAACTATAGATAAGAACAACCATGGCTAGAGTCCATCAAGTTATTCTTAGCTATGAAGGTAGGTAATTATACCGATTACATATTATACATATGTAACTATCACATTATGCTATCAACTAATTGAATGTTTGCATAAATCATTGGGTTGTTAACTCATTAACAAGTATGCAACAATATACATAGCACCCAACTGCACCTCTCTTTACATCGACCTTGGTTGTGGCACAACAAATCGATGCTCCAAGCTTAAGGCTGACCCATTAATCAAAAAATAATTTTAATATGGTTGGAGCTCATTCAACCGTTTAGTCAGGCTTGGATGTGTCCAACAACCAAAACTAAGGATTGACCTCTGACTCCAACTATATTAATCGTAAACTAATTCCATGGTTTGAACATGTTGAGGTTCAAGCCGGGCATGAATGTGTCCATCAACTCAAACGAGAAACAAAACTCCGGTTCTAACCATATTAATGGAAGGTGTTGGCCTTAATATTTTGTAAGGGGTTTTGGGTCTCATCCTTTTCTTTTAAGCACATTCATGACATATAATTATGTCATGTTCTAACGATTTCCTTAATAAAGTATGTATGTGACTTAATTTATCAAGTCTCATTAATTGAATTAGGAACCGAATTTCCTTATTCTAATTTCATACTTTATTCAAGGAATTGTTTTGGGAAACAATTTCCTGAATTATCATAATCAATTTCGGAAATAATATGTTTAAGACTTTGATTTCTCTAAATCAGATCTTATTAAATTAAGAGACAGATTCCTTTAATTCAACCACATATTATTTTCATGAATCTTATTTAAGGAGATATACTCTATAGGAAACAATTTTCCTAATTAATTTTGGAGACAATAATATGTAAGAGCATCACCTCATAAATTAAATAAGGAAATTATCGTTTGAGAATCACCTCAAAAATTTCCAAGATTTGATCATATATTTTATTTACGGAAAATTAATATCAATAATTTAATTTGGATAGCTCCCGGAGGCTCAGTCCAAATTAAACATTTGACAATTTAAATTCAATTTAGGAAATTTAACTATAACAGCTAACTTTAAATTGGACGGCTCCCCGAGGCTCAATCCAAAATAAAGAATTTTGTAAATAATTTAATTTCCAATTATAAATTTAAATGCCAATTAATATTTCCATAATTTGTCTAGACTTTCTTGAAAGAAAGTGCCCAAAATTGTGAGCTTTCCATAAATGGAAAGTTTCCAAAAATAAAGGGTTTTCAGAATAATTGTAAGTTTCTGGTACAAAGAAAACTTACGTTTTTCCAAAATTGAAAAAATTTCAAAATAGAAAATTTCCAAAATTGGAAAGTTTTCAAAAATGAAAAGTGTTAAAATACTGAAAAAAAGGGACTAGAATGCAAAGTTTCTAAACTTAAGGCCCTATGTCGAATAGGCCAAAATTCAGAGGGGAAATTTGCAAAAAGACCAAACCATTAATTGATTTCCTTTTCTTTTCCCTGCGGCAGAGAGATTTCCGCCCGTTTCCTTTTCTTCTCCTCATTCACCGCAGCCACGCCGACTCCTATTTTTCCCCCGCGAGCCCTAGATCGCAGCCAAGCCGGACTCATCTTCTTCCCTTCGCGAGCCCCAGCGCCGGGTCTGTTTCTTCCACTCCTCTCAAGCGATTTCCCCTATTGTCGCCGTTTCTCCTCTTCGACTTGACAAGCGCTGGCGTGGGAAAGATCTAGGGCACGGCGATTTGGGCGAGGCCTCCTTTCGAGCAAGCTGAGCAGAGGGTTGCGCGGATTTGAGGTAAACCCTAGTTTTGTTGGTGAATCAGATCTTAGTTTGGCTGTGTTCTGTGATCTCCGTTGGTTTTCGAGAGGTTGTGGGGATTCAAATTTGAGTGCTGCGATTGTGGGATTTGGGTTCCAATCTTTGTGCGTGTATTGATTTGTGGGTTTGGAATCATAATTGAGAGTTTGTGCTTAGTTGTGTTTGGGATGTTGAATTCGAAGGGGATTTCTTGCGGTGTGGTTGTGATCGGATTGAGAACTGTTTATTTTGGGTTCTTGTCCTGATCTAGGGTGGATTAAGGTCAAGATTTGTTCTCAATTGATCTTGTTTGAGTTTGTGCTTTTAGCCTGAATAATCCATATGTGAGGTTGAGTTGTGGATGTGGTTTATTTCCCTTTTGAACTCGTTTTGGGAGCACTGTTGCGTGCCAAGAGGAGGTAAGACTTGATCCCTTGCTGATAGGTGTTGGATGTCCTCAGATGTTCTTGGCCGTGAGCTCAGTGTTGTTTAAGTGTTTAATTTTCTTGTGTGCTGTTCAATTAAGGTTTAATACGGTGTGTTGAAATTGTGATTCCATCCTTAGGTTTTGTGATGGTGTTCTTGTTGCCGTGGGTTGAGGGGAAATAAGAATAGGAGTAGCTGGGGTTCGAGTAAGTGAAGTTAGGATTTTGGTTTCTAATTTCACTTAGGACAAACTTAGCTAATAATTTTGGTGTATCATTATTTAAGTTGTATTGTTGTGATACAGGTTATTGATTCGGCTATTTGGAGTCCATTTGCGGATGATATTGTTTCAGACGGGGGTTCTCTTCACTTTTGGATGTCCTATATCGAAGGCGGGTATCTCTGACTCTTCTTTTAGAATTGTCACAGATATATATATACTTGATATGCTTGTTTAGCAATAGCGTAATAGATGGTGGCATGACTCTTATATTTGTTTGTTGGTGTTGTTCGTGCCACCACTGCCTTGTGATACCTATACCTTTAGGACTTAGGTTATGGTGCATTACTTACGATCCTTGCATATCATGTCGATATAGGTGGACTAGATAGTGGATGCTATTTGACCAGGGTTATGCATCATCGTGCACTGTGCATCACTGTCGAGCAGGGGCCCCTTTTGGGTGAGCATACTGACCTACCCATATGGCCACTCATGGGTTAGTGGTTGACGGAGTATTGGGTAGTGTGCTCTGTGCTGCTCCGCTTATGCACTCATGGGTTAGTGAATTGGAGCGTGGTAACAGGCAGATGTCCTTCCTTGCGTTGTCCAGATACCAGGAGATGAGAGGGAGATATCTCTCCCCCATTATATACATGGGGTAGGGGTAACACTCAGACAGAGATGTCCTCCACAGATGGCCTTAGGCTGATAGAGACACCGCTAGGATAGGCCTTGGAGTAGGGGTGTTACACCGGCAGCATTCCGTCTACTCGATCGCTCAGGAGTAGTGATGGCAGAGTATGGACGGCAGTCACAGCCCTACGTCGGAGGGTGGCCTCCGCTCAGCTTCCTCCCGTACATAGGTGACGATGTCTGACCGACGGCAGGGGTGACCAGACCATGTCATTGCACTTGGTGTGTTCGTTTATTTTGTCTTTACTTGTGCTTGTTTATACTTGATGTTGTATATGTTTGACATGCACTTACAGGAGACCCTTATGTCTGGTCTGGGCGACGCTGCTACTTTGGTATGGTAGTTATTATTATGCTCTTGCAGTTGCTCTTATTCCTGCCTATGCATGTGTTATTTCAGTAGTCTATTATCCTGTTGCTATCTTAGAATATCTTGTATATATATGATGAGATATTCGTTGAGTTTTATTACTCATACCGTTAGCTCCTTGTTTTTATTTCAGGATGATTGACTGGAGCGTGCCCGACAGCCTGTCCCAGGTTGCGTACTTGTCGAGATGTCTTCGGGATTTAGCGTCTAGTGTGTCGCTAGTATTTTCTATTATTTTCTTCCGCTGTTGCTTTTATGTTGGATTTGGTCATACTATACGACAGTATAGTTGTACGTTTGTGAGACCTTTATGCTTTGTGTTTTGTCGTAAGTCGGACCGGTCCGCAGTCAGGTGTGTTTTATTCGGTTTTATTTTATGCTCTGTCTTGATTTGAGGCCTGAGGCTATATAAATTGCGTGGTTGTGATTTATGATGCTATATGTATGTGTAAGTTGTCCGCCGGACAGGGGAGGTGCTGTCCGATTTTCTATTGGACCAGCGGCTCCTGGGGTCTCGGGGTGTGACAATTTATTTCACAATTATCATAAAATTTCAGAAACAGAGATATTTCAAAAGTTTGCGAAATTTCATGAGGATTTCCAAACTTTGAAATTCCTAAATCGAAAATTTACCATAATTAGAAAGTTTCCATAATTGAAAATTTTCCAAAATTGAGATCATGATAAAGCTTTCCGCAAAACAATTATATGATTATGTCGAACAAAAACCTTGGCTCTGATACCACTGTTGGGACCGGGTGCATGTTAACATGGATGCGGGTTCGTAATTTTAAAATTATTACGTGCAGCGGAAGGTTTAGCATAAATAATTTCTCTAAATCATTTAACCACACATCTAAGCATGCAATTTTATCTTGTGTAGACATTATCATATATTTGAAATTTTGCAGAAACATAAACTAATTTACGTATTACCTCGCGTAACTCAAATGGAGGGACGAGATCCAACCGTAAGCGTCCCTTGGAAGCTCCGCCTCTATTCGCGTCCACGCCGAGTATCTTCGGGATGACATCGCAAAGCCACGAGTTTCGTGTTCTCGAGAACTACTAGATTCTCCGAGAACGTGACGAAAAAAACCAAGAGAGAAGTCGGAAAGACTAACCACAAAAGGATGGCCGGCTGGTGCTCCTTGGGGCTGGTTGGCGCACGGCAAGAAGGGGAGAAGAGAAGGAGAGAAAGAGAGGGAGAGAGTCTATGCCTTCATCTCTATAATTTACCACCCAAGCCTTGCCTTGGGTCCTTTATATAGTGACCTCTCAACCATCAAGCCTCTCAAATATGGAATAACTTATTCCATCATGTCAAGTTTGATTTTATATCATGGTTAAAATCATATTTTAATTCATGATAAAAAACAATCAAGTCTCTTCTCTCTTATGGAATAAATTTCCTTATCATGGTAAATCAATCCATGATTGATTTTATAAAATAAACCAATCCATGGTTCATTTTAATTTCTATGAAAAATAAACGAAACCTTGGTTTATTATATAAAAAATTTATATCATCCATAATTTTATAAAACAAACCACACTTAGTTTATTTTATAAATTGAACCAAAAACTTGGTTCTCTCCCTTTGTTGTGGCCGGCCAAGCAAAGAGGATGGAGGCCCTCTTTGGCCGGCCCAGCCAAGCCCCAATGAATTAAACTTATTTAATTCATCTATTAAGTCTTCAAAAGACTTAGCCATTTTATGCTTCCGATGCGTCTCTGAAAAATTCAGATTCGACTTATCGTTTGGCTTAACCAAACTTAATCTCTCTTAATTGGAAAATTCAATTTCCAACTCATTTTAAATCCCTCGGATTATTCGTAGTGCGTGTGACTAAATAGGCTTTCGATTTATGTTGGCTGTCTATAATTAATCAATTAATTATAGAACGATCATAAGTGGCACCTAATAGTACATCATGATCCCCAATTAATCGAAAGATCAACGGTTGACCTCAGAAACAATTCTGAAACCCTTCAGCAGCTATAATGAATCGTGCCCCATTCCCTTCACCATCTTATACCCACTTGGTTCAGGACATGGTCTATGTGTGTCAGTCCCCACTAGGCTGACTACGTCACACCTAGCCCAAGTAACGTTTTCTCGTCCTACGGATTCTAATTACTCTAATGTATTTAAGAGATTCATACTCTGAACATGTCATGCTCTGGCCAGAGGCTTCGAGTAACAATCCGACGATAGACCTCGGGTATACATCTCCTCGCAAGGAGTGGTGAATCCTTTGTAAGCTGTTCAAACATCTTCGGGCACTTCGGCTTATATCCAATCATCCTGGGTCCACACCTCCTTGGAGATGCTTGCTTAAGATGTCAAAGTATAAGTCTCCATGACCAAGATGACTTGAACACCGCAAGTCAAAGGAACATCGCACTTAAGCTGCAGTAAGAACTTCACTAACATATCTATATGTAGACTACCATATGAAGTTTTACAGCCAGTCACTCCAATGAACTAGTTCCCTTAACTAGCATTCATATTTATCTCCGGACATCTCAATGTCACTAGCCAGTGAGACTCAGCTGATTAGAGAATAACCCATGCTAGTCTCAACAGAATTGATAGTGTCCGTATTTATTAATTCATCGACTAGGGACAATTTCAATACTTCACAATTGCACATGTAGAGATAATAACTAGTTGTGAATTCATCACAAATTCTCTCATGCTGTGAATTGTATTGCGGACATTCAATAAATGAGTTTAAGATCTCAATCAAATACACAAACATGTATACTCAAATAGTGAATATTCATTTATTAAAATAAATGATTACAATCATAAGGCGATTGTCTTAGGACACTTCTCTCATATCACTAACAATATGTTGGTCCGAGACCAGTGGAGAATATGCTAGTCCGAGATCAGTGAAGAGATAATTCATAATAGTTCGACCCCAAACATTGAAGGTTGAGCCCCGAACGGGGTATGTTGAGCCCCTAACATAACAATAAGTTGGTCTAAGACCAGTGGAGATAACTCGATCCCGAACGGGAGAGGTTGAGCCTCGAACGTGACAATAAGCTGGTCCGAGACCATTGGAGATAGCTCGACCTCGAACGAGAGAGGTTGGGCCCTGAACGTGATAATATGTTGGTCTGAGACCAGTGGAGAATACACTCGACCCCGAATGGAGGAGGATGAGCCCCGAATGGGCCAATATGCTGGTCCGAGACCAATAGAGAATATGCTAGTCCAAGATCAGTGAAGAGATAATAACTCGACCCTGAACGAGAAATATACTGTTCCGAGACCAGTGGAGAATATGCTCGACCCTGAACGGAGGAGGATAAGCGCCGAATGAGATAATATGTTGGTCCAAGACCAATGGAGACGAGAAGGTTGAGCCTCGATAGGGGCACATCGCGTAAGGACGCCTTTACTGGTAGCTCCCGGTCTGGGAGGTTGAACCACGCTAAGGGCACGCCGCATTAAGGGCACCTTCACTAGTAGCTCCCGATCCGGGAGGTTGAGCCACGCTAAAGGCAGGTCGCGTTAAGGGTGTCTTTGCTAGTAGCTCCCGATCAGGGAGGTTGAGCCACGCTAAAGACACGCCACGTTACGGGCACCTTCGCTAGTAGCTCCCAATCAGGGAAATTGAGCCATGCTAAGGGCACGCCATGTTAAGGACGCTTTCACTTGTAGTTCCCGATCTGGGAGGTTGAGCCACACTAAGGGCACACCATATTAAGGGCGCCTTCGGTAGTAGCTCCGGAGCTGGGAGGTTGAGATATGTTTAGGGCATGACCCAGCCCCTCGACTCCCGAATGCCTGTGGAGTCGAGGAGATAATATAATAACAAAGCTCTTCTACCAACTGACTGAGTCTCTGACTCGTTACTTTGACTCCCGAATACCTATGAAGTCGAGGGGTGAATATAATAATGAAGCTCAAATAATCAGCTACCTTTATAAAATCCCTATAAATTTCCAGAGACACTTCAAGGAGACGAGCATTGAGGTTATCCGTTATAAATGAATAGGATCAATACTGTTGATTAGTACCTTAATAATATGTAAGTTATCGTAATCCAATCACTATCCCATCGTAAAGAATAGCAAGAAGCAGTATAGTATTAATCTCAAAACATGATGGCCAAGCAAATAATGTTTGTAATCAAACTTTGATGAGAATCTACGCAAGAGTAGTTGACAGAAGTATCGTGAGCAAAGAGAGCCAACAGATTGTAATCTGAACTCCTGAATTAAGTACTTTAATGATAGACCATCCATGAGCATAGTAGACTACTTGGTTGTGGACTTCGTATGTAAGACATGAAGTACAGGAGCAATAAATCACTATTTTAATGGAAATAACACTAGCATAGAACCTGTTGATTATTACAACCTTGGTTGGGTATTCATTTGAGTAATGGAGGCATGCATCAACAAACGAATATGGTGTCAGCAACTTCCTCATCCTTGTATAGAGAAACGTCAATCTGGCAGAAAATGTGCAACAGACAGCAACAGGCGAGGGCAGCACGACGTCAAATAGAGGCTTGTTGTTTGTGGGAGTGCAGACGTCGAACTTGTTCAACGGCGACGAGGGAGGGACGAATCTTTTGTACTGTTTTCAATCCTTGAGCCAATTTTGCTACATATCATCAAAAGAACCAGCCGTTCAGAAATGATTCATGGAAGACCATGGCTAACTTGAGCTTTGAGGAGCTCCATATTTCAATTGCTTTATAAATTGAAAAAGCAGAGCCAGGCGCATTTGTAACTCCAAACTCGGCCGATATAAATGCAAGGGTTGCAGTGCTTCTCCGAGAACTATCAAGATGTTCAGATCCTTTTTCTATTTCATTGATATAGGCATCCTGCATGTATACATCATTGAAAATGTTAATGGTGTTAGCAAAAATTAATCTCATGTATTTGAGCCTTTGCCGAGATACGTAGATATAATAGTTTTTTATAATCTTGCATCCATTTAGAAGATGATATTTGCCCCTCTGGAGAATGCCACGATCAGTGTCAGTTACCACCAAAAATAGAACTTTCTGTGAGACTAGCTAGCGAGTCCCCATTCGACTTGATGCCAGGAGGAATGGCCAAGCCATGGCCACAATGCACACCGACCGTTTCGCCCCCTTCTCGTCACCTGAGGCATCCTTAATTATTTGAAAGCATTAAAGAAAAGCGTTACCTCGAGACTTACACGAGTGTTTTTTTTCCGTGGTGCTGAATGACCGCGCTGAAGAAGCAGGGGTTGGGCTGCCCTCAAACGGCTACGGAGGAGCCAATGTGGAAACGGAAAATAGACGAGGCAGACGAAGTGATGATTAGACCCTCAACATATCGCAAATATTGGAGAAAACTGATTGCATGTAGCAGAAAATTTTGTTTGTTGTGCCGTGGGACAACGACGATGAAGCAGATGACTGCGCCTTCATTGTAAACTAATAAGTACTTATAGAACCCATCAGATTGAAAACGTGACAAGTCTCCATATTTCCGGCATCTTTAGACTTCTAACGTCTTGCTCTCATAACAGATATTTTGATTGCGCGGTTTTGGGAAAATCATCGGAGTGATTTCTCAACGCCTTTTGCTCGCGTTCTCACATACGGCGCCAAAATGTTCCAGTGGCAAAATCCCCCCACATCAATGCGGCATCATAAATCACTCCCGGTATAAAGAACGAGGACGTTGAACATACCTCCTCTAATGTTTCTTCCTATAGCCCGGCGATTTCCTGCAGAGAATAACAAATATCAAAGGGCTCGCCGGGAAAGCCTGATGAGACCACTTCGATGCCTAAGTCAGCATGGAAAATAAAAGTCAAGCATAAAAAATATAAGAGAAAATACAGTAAAAATAATGATAGTAGAGCCTCCTCCCTGCTTTCATTTGTTCCGGAGGGGAACATTAATTGGTATTAAGGAATATTAAATAGAATTAAATGGAATATTAAAGTCTCATTAAAGTATTAAATGGAGCATTAAGAAGTGTCTTGTAAGCTCTATTGCAGCTTCAAAGAATGAGCATGAAACGAAGATTATCTATGGTATACATGAATGGAATGAATTCACAATGATTAGAAAATAAATAGTTATACACTTTTTTAATATTTTGATATCCACTAATTTTTATTTTGAAAATAGAAATTAAATTTGCGAATTGAAAGTATATTCATCAGCTATAATATCTTATCCTGTTGGATCTAGCAGGAAATCAAACTCATGCCCATGATCTTTTGGTCTTTACTGCATTAGAACATATACCTAGCAATTAAATCAGCTATATTTTTTGAAATTGCATACATTAGTTCAATTAAGCATTCGACTTAGCTTTGATGAAGGAGAAAAATTTTCAAATAAAGAGCAGAATGATCTTGAATGCCAAGGGAACTCTATTCATATTAAGGATTGTACGTGTTCAAAATCAAAGAGCTGACTCAGATAGAACACCTTCATCGCAAGCTGCATCATTCTACTACCAACTGAAGGATTAATCTCCAGGGCAGCTGTGAGTCCGGCCTTTTTGTCATCATCGTCAGCAAATACAAGAACTCAGAAGAAGAAGAACAACAAAATACCTTCTTTTTTTCTTTTTCAGGTGGTGAGTGAGGAGCAAGACAAGTATACGTATTCCTATGCTCCTCTTTCCTTTCCGAATCGGGGATAGAAATAACCCACCGAGGAATTCCTACCTTCCATCATCGCCTCCCTAAAGCAGATCTGGCACGATATAGCTCGAGCTTCGACGACTATTATCATTCATCACCATGCGATCCTCCCACCGACACACGGGCACCAATCCAAAAATAATAGACAGCAGCAAGACGAGTTGAATGCCTCAGCTTGCAGCGCGACGAGTTGAATGCCCAACCCTCGGATAAGAACAGTTTGCATAGGAGGCGGCAAGAAACCCTAACTCCAACTTGAAAAAACCAGAGCGGAAATTGAACCGGCAAATTACTAAGCACCTAGCCGAAATTCCGGTATATTCAAATCATGTACCTAAATTTTTAAAATAATATAATCACGTTCTCAATACTCGTTTTACCTCTCTTATGATTATTTTCCATACCAATCAATTATTGCAATGTCAATCAATTGGAAATAGTTCTGTATAATATTTCACCCATAGATTGTTACAATATAACAATCAATTTATAAAATTTAATGCTATCGAAAATGAGTTGAAAAATTATTACTCTTAATCTAATATATCAAATTGATTTTTAAAAGTATAAAGATATAAGAAGAACTAACTAATACATAAAATTTAGTTTCATATCATTCTAAACTTTTCAAATCCATTAACCAATTTTATTCGTATAGTTCTCATAATATATTTATACCCCTAAACATTATGCAATATATTAAGGACAATAATTTTTTAAACACATTAAAATTTTAATCGATTACTATAGTATAACAATCTATTCAAAAGAGCAAAACGAAATTGAATATTTTTGTTTAATTCGAATATCTAATTTTTTAATCGACTAATCTTCGACTAATCTTAGAGGTACCCAATTTGATCTTATAGAAGTTTTCTCACCAATCAATAAATTAAATTGAGAAATATTCATAGAAACTTATCCAAATAGTCAGCGTAATGAGAATTATTGTCTTACCCAAAAAAAAATCCCTATAATACATCAGAATTAGAATTCGACCAATTATTCGATGGACTTAACTATTGTATTATTATATGAGGCTACATTGTCATTTTCAAATTTAAACAAGTGATTTAGATATTCCATTACATGCCTCAGTAATTTTTTTATAGTTATTTGCATTTTTATTAGATTTCTTTATTTCTCTCGCATACTTTATTTATTTTGTCATTTATTTACCCTAATATTATTATATTTTACTATAAAATTTATAAAATAGAACTAAAATATCAGAGTTTACCAATGCAAAATCAAATCAGCTTGCTTTTTTTTTTTTTTGCCTGTTCAGGATTTGAGATTGGAATCTTAAACCTTTCAACTTTTCAAACGTGCCAATTTAGTTTGATCTTTTCGATACCAGTACGAAACTTAGGGAAACGATTTTTGATATTTTGGATCTTTTAGTTTTATATTTACAAGCTGTTGTTTCAATTGGAATATAAGAGAACTAAATGAAGTGCCTCCACACATATCTCACGCACCACTACACTGTTAAGCTTTTACCACGTTTGCCATTCCACAGATTAACATGATAATATGTAGCACGATTACATCTGTTTGACTGCTGTTATTGGAAAATAATAAGGAAAACTAAATGAAGCATCCACATTAAAACTCACGCACACATCTCAGCGTAATACAAAGTCTCAAACTAAATCCCAAGTTCGTATCATAACCTTCTGCACTATAAAGCATCTCTTTTCCCTGTAGCTTCACTTGTGGCCTCTGAAGTACATATAAATTTTCTGCAAGGAAATGCAGACTGATGAATCATCACCATAGCAAAATCTATAGTTGAAGCTGTTATATCTTTTGGCAAACGAAGACCACAAGTGCTCAGATACGAACATTGACAACCAAAAACACATTAGAGAAAATTCATCCAGACCTTGGAATTGTAATGGAAAGCATACACGACAAGAAAAGTCGGATAAATAAATATCTACAAGCAACATGAGATGTTCAATCTCACAAGTGATTAGTGCAAGTGAATAGCAGATGTTTGCATGAGTTATACAGGCTTTAAGGAGGGAAAAAAACATGTACTAGAAAAGGATTTGTAGGTAGTCATTTTTTGGTAGAAAGCAAGGTTATTTTCTAGTACAAACCTGAAGTACCCACAAACTTATCAGTGTCTCCAAGCAAAACAGCCCAAAGCCCACCAAGTAAAAGATCTGTAATCACGACATGTGTAAGCTTTTATGACCACTGAAGAATTTTGCGAATATACATTGCCAAGGACATGTCAGTATAAAAACAAAAAGATAAAATACATTAACAAAAAATATTATGCATCTTCTATAAACAGCAATGGTAGTAGCAAATAGAATCGGTATCCATGTATCAAATGACTCAAATATCTAATGTCAGAAGTATAAATGCATGAACTCACCCCAACTAACGCATGATCTGAGAAGGTATCAATTGCCGCCAAGATTCCCCTGATTAGACAGAAAGAAAATGACATCAACGATACTGCATGATCCTAACAGAGATTATAAGCTGGTCCAAATCATTGACATATCATTCAATCTTTAAAAGTGTTTTTCTTAGGGAAAAAAACAACCATCAAACCTTATCCAAGGAATCGGTTATATAAATCTTTCTACGCATTGGGCTCTCCCTACTATATAATCATTTATATTTAAATAAATTTTATCTTATTTTATTATTGTTAACTAATTCTTTTTTTTTGTCCTCGTTTGACATGGACATTTGTCATAGTTTCACATCGCTTATTTGAAATATTTATTAATCGTCTAAGTACATATTTGTACCATCTTAAAAGTGTCTCCTAGAATTTTTTCTCAATATATGCAATCCCGTTTTTCTCTTTAATATTTTCATTTCTTATCTTGTCAATTCTTGTATATCCACACATCCACCTTAACATCCTCATCTCTGCAACTCTTATCGTCTACTCATATGCTCGCCTCATAGCCCAACATTCAACACTATATAACATAGCAGGTGTAGCTGTCATTTTGTAAATTTTTCTTAAGAGGTCTTTTACGGCCACAAAGAACATCTGACGCTTTCCTTTATTTCAATCATCCCGCTTGTATTCTATATAAGACATCTCTTTCAATCCCTCTATCCTTTTAAAAAATAATCATAAATACTTAAAAATCTCAGTTATAGATAATTCGTCATCTCTTATCTTAATAATTGTCTCATTAAATCTAAAATTGCTAAACTTAAATTTCTTATATTATGTCTTTACTTTACTAAACCTAAAACCTTTCACTTCTAGCATTTCCTATCAAGATTCGAATTTAACATTTACTCTTTCACATGTCTTATCTACCAAAACAATATAATCTGCAAACAACATGCACCGCGGTACTGTATCTTGGATATGTTGAATTTATCCATTATTGGTATAAGAAGATAGCGCCTTAGAGTCGATCATTGATGTAAAACTCTATCTTTATAAGAAATATTTCAGTTAATCCGCTTGAAATCTTCACTCTTGTCATTCCATCATCATACATATCTTTAATTAGTTCAATATATATTATGCTAATGACTTTCTTTTCTAAAATTCTCCATATAATTTCTCTTAGGACTCTTATCATAAATTTTTTTAGGTCAACGAATATAATGTGCAAGTCTTCTTCTGTTCCCGATGATACTTTTCAATTAGTTGCTTGAGAAAATGTATAGTTTCTATTGTTGACCTTTCGAGAATAAATCCAAATTGATTTTTGGTCACCGTGATATCCTTCCTTAGTCTTTTTCTGTTACTCTTTCCCAAAATTTCATTGTATGACTCATTGATTTAATACCTTTATAGTTTGCACAATTTTGTACGTCTCCTTTATTCTTATATGAGGAAACTAGAGTACTTACCCTCTATTTATCAGACATTTGTTAATTGTCAATATCAAATTGAATAACTTTGTGAGTCATTCAATATTTTATTTCTCAAGACACTTCCATACCTCTATCAGAATATCATCTTTTCCTCCAAATGGGGTGCGAACCCTGGGACGCTGGGTTCTAGACTGCCCACCGCGAGCGCTTCCTGATTTACCCTGGTGACCGATGGGAAACTTCCGTGGGGCCGGGCCGGTCACCCCAGGTTCAATTTGTCTGCTGCCTGGTTCATTATTTTCTATCAAAATATCATCTAGGCCAACTTTTTTTTCCATTTTACATCCCACTTAAAGCTCCTATGAAAAAAAAAAAAAGTAACAAAATAATTTCCCAACTTTCACTACACTTTTCCCTTAACAACAAGCAAGAGGGAAGGAAAAGACGAAAACTTTCTTCCTAGTTCTATATTTGCTTCCATCCAATTTAGGATGAAAAATCACTTCACATAAAATGAAGCTCAACTCTGAGATAAAAAATATATTTTTTTCAATTTTTTAAATATTTTTATCTTTGACAAATAGAATTTTAAAATTTTTCTGAGGCTAAGAGAAATTCTACAATTAGGTGCTCCAATATTTTCCTACGGAATAGATGGGAAAGGAAGCCGATAGAGAAAGATTGGGGTTTATTGGAAGGAAGAAAGAGTTTCATTAGATTGCTTTATTGTAGGGAAGGAAAGGAGGAAATGTAAATTCTAAAAACTATTTGTAAAGAACATAAAAAAAAAAATCAAAAATATATTTTTTTTGTTTTGAGTTGAAGCTGATGAAAACCAGATTTAGTAAGGTATTCAACACAATCATATAAAGACTTTTCATGTAATTAATAGGATATCCATCTTCAACTCGTGATATAAGCATCAGGGGTATGGGTGAAGAATCTGCATATCAAGGCCAACATGTCCATCTCAAAACTAGACCAGTCATTGGATCAGTTGAGTGGTATGTTCTATTAAATGATATGCCCTATCAAATGAAAGAGATTCATACCAATTTGCACCGATTTTGTTTTGATTTTTCTCAAATTATTTTCTGATACATATTGTCATATTGATATTATTGCCTTGTATTTTCCGATATCATTCCTTCTTTGTCAATTACCATGTGGTATATTTTATTTATTTTTCAGATGATCAATAATGTATAGAATATATATGGTTTCAATGAATACGAATGTGAGAACCACTTTTGCTAAAAGTTTCCTTGATCTACAACACTCGTCTAACTCCCTTTATTCTCAACACAATCATCTTAGACCACCGTTGCTTCTTTATAGCAATGTTGATGAGCAAGTCACCTTTCCTTGTGTTTTTGGTTAGAGGAGACTGGAGAGGCCCTAGGATGATCGTGGTCTTCCTTTTCCTTTTAACATCACTCTCCTCCAAGTAGATTACTAGCTCCACTATTTCCTATAGACAGTCTCATCAGTAGTTCCGTTGGTGCTTTGTTGCCGCAACACCTCAATTGCCAACTAATTGTTTCCACATCAAGCTGTGCTTTAGAATTCTTGTTAGCCACTCCTACCTATGCCGTTTCCTTTTGAAGTTTTCCAATCATCCCATCAGGCACGCAGATCACCCACGAGCCATATTGATCGTTTGATCTAGGGTTATGCAGTAATTCAAATTCCGTGATTACATCTCAAATATCCATCTCCTTGTGTCTTACGCATATCACCCATGGACCATGTGGGTCATCCAATTAACGTTAAGTGATAATATAGGCTTCATGGACGTGTCTAAATATCAGATCATCCTAAAGTTTGTGCACATCATCTTGAGCCAAATGTGTCATCCCGTCTAACTTTGGTACTCCGACAAAATTGATCTGTGTTCAATGCAAATTGAAGAAAATTCCAACAAATCCAATTTGACGGGTGTTTAAGGAAAAGGGTTCACCCTTACGCCAATTCCGTTCTGATTATTCTTCAACTGCTTTCCGATTCATATTGATATTGGAACCTTGTATTTGGTGATACTCTTCCTTCTTTAACAATTATCATGCATGGTTTTACCTCCTTTTTTTTTATGGATGATCAATGTATATGATTCAAGTGAATAAGGTTGCAAGAAGCCAAGAACAACTTTTCCCAGAGGTTACACGTTCCTTGTTGAGTTTGTTCAACCAATTTAATTAGTTGGCTCAGGATAGTGTTTTTACAAATATGAATACATGATCTACCGCCACTAACTGCAGTAGTTGTCACTCTCCTAATCTCTTCTCTAGCAAGTCACATCAAGGCAGCCTCTCCTCTCCCACCAAACTTTGCTTCTTGACAAAGCTCTTCTTCACCAGCCTTTTGTCTCCTTCCAATCTCCTTGGCAAAAAGTTAACAGACATCTCACTCAACTGTACCACCTAGATATTGCTACTCTTGCTACTTATTGATCTCCTCTCTTTTTTCACATCCGATGATGCTCTCCTATTTGTTGATCAGAATAAAAGCATGGAAATGGAGCATAAACACTCAGGATCTCACCTCATCTTCAAATATACATATAGATTTAGGATGAGGATATCAATTGATGGGATTTACTCCATATCTTCTTGTTGTAACTAATTTGTAAGCAATGGAAAAAGTTTGTGATGTATATTTCATATTGATTGTCATTTTCTTCAATCAGTGACCTCATTTTTTTATTTGGTTTTAAATTTCAAGGTTTTGAAAGGTTTTCCAGCTTTGATCGAATTTGACCTTTTTAATTCCAGTTTTAACACTCAACCAAAGGCCATGTTCAAGTTCCCAATTTAGGTCACACCTACCTGTTTTGTCCGGTTTTGAAAACAGTGGTGGGTTGGAGACATAAAGCTAAAAACTAATTGTTGCTGAAAAAAATAATATTGACGTTGAAGGACAAATGGCTAAATACTTTTATCTTCCCTAAGGAATCAGTCAACTCTATGCCATGTTAATATCGAGCATCTAGTCACCCCAAATCATAAATACTACTACCTAGAAGGAAATTGGCATCCAAATTCCTAAGGATTTTTTTTTAAAAAAAACATCCTTGAGAGAGGTAAAATATGAAAGCTATCCAATTCCAGTGTCCTTTATCATGAATTGAAGTAGAAATTTTTACTTACGTTAATGATTTCCCATGGAATACAATTGGAGGAGCGATGGCTGCGAAAATACAAAAGCCAATGTGGATCTGCACATGCAGTTATGACAATATAAACAAGACATGAAAGGGTGAACGAGAAACACAGAGATTTGTCAAATGCAGTTACCAGATAGAAGAAGAAAAACCAGCTGAAACTAAGTGCACTGTCAGTCCTGCTTGACCAAAGAAACCGCTTAGTAGCAAGAAAAATACGTGCCAACTTAAGTAGCTCGAAAGTACAGCAAATAGAACACAGAATTCTGGATCTAAAAATTGCAATGTTACAAATTCAATTTTGAGGCATTAGTATTAGAACTTGTTTTTTCTCACTATCATGATTTAACAGTTCTTGCACCCTTCTATCTGTGGAGATTTAAAGCAAGCATCAAGAAAACTGTCATTTCAAGTAAAAGGTAGCACAAATTGTGAGGAAACAGAACTAAGGTTGATGACTGTAACAACTCAAAATGACCATAGAAATTGGTTAACAACTCAATTGTTTTCGCCAGTATATACAATGCCATTGACCAAGAACCAAACAAGGGGATAGCAGAACCCTATTTCAACAAAGACAAAGGAAGCACAATGAAAGTGGTAAGCCTTGGCAAAGTATGCTTCACCAATCACCATGTTGGAACTTGCAGCTAACAATGCATCTGGGTAGGTATCTTCAGACACAGACATGTCAAACATCCAAAAAAAACTCAATTCTGTAAATTCTTAATGAACAAACTAGCTTTATGAAATTCATTCCAAAGTTTATGAACATTCACTAATCACCGTGTTACCAAATTGGATTTATGAATAAATAATCTCAAATTCGAACAGTATAGAGGCCACAATATGGTAGGCTAGACATGGTACATAGCAACCATTCAAATAAATTAAATTTTGAAAGTATAATTTATTAGTAATAATTATATTATTTTTTAGCAGTTTAAATTGATTGGTAAATATGAGTCATTTAGTAAGTAAAAATACAGAAAGACCATTTAACCAATATATATACTTGTTAGATCAATTCTCGGGATCAATTTGTATTATATAAAAAAAAATTACAAAGCAAAACTTAATGAAAAAGTTGAACTAACCATGCCCCCATAGATATATCACCCATATTGGATCAATTTTTTGTCAGAGCTGAACTAGACCAAGATCTGTGCAAGCTCACCCTAATTGTGCCCTCTAGACTTACATTTGGCTGTTGTTTGATGAATTCGAAGTACAGTTAAATGGATCAGTATCTGATGATCATTTAAGTGAATTTAGAATAACCAGAAGGGCAAAGCAATTGAATTGGATTGAGAAAAAAAGGTTCTGTTTCCAACTAGAAATTTGAACTATGTGTATGGGTTAGCTACATGTTAAAGTTAATTGGTTAGTAAATTGTCATAAAATCATCTTTCCTCCTGTCATTGGATCTCCCTAATTTTTTCTTATATAACTATTAAAGACAAGAAAAAAGATAATAAAATTAATACACAAGCAACATAACAAAAAAAATATCAGCATGATATACAAAAATATTTGGAGAACTTTATAAAGCCAGGACTTACAGGGTGAGCTTTCTTTTTTTTTCTTGAGTAAAAAAAAATTGAGCCCTTGACCCTTTTCGTTTGGGAAATAAAATGAAGGCCCACAATAGCAAAATACATTAGTGGGGACAATTATGTACGTGGTTTTACATAGGCCCAGTTATAAGGTTAGCATTTCTTTTTAATCAATATTGATTTATGGCTTCCATAAGGAACTAATTGCAAACAATCCTGCCCCCAAGGCTATGATGCAGCGGAAGGGCGACTAGTTGTCTCCCAAACACCCGCGGTTCGATCCCTAGCTACGGTGAATTTGCAGGAATTTTTCCTCCAAATGAGATGCACAACCGTGAGACATTGAGCTTCTAGACCGCCCACCATGAGTGTTTCCCAATTTATCCTAACGGCCGGTGGGAACTTCCGTGGAGCCGAGCCAGTCGCCGTTCGATGTTACCCAACCTGGTTAATCATTTTTTTTAAATTGCAAACAATCCATCTACACAGTTGGATAATTAAGAGAACAAAATAAAGAATATTATTATCCATACAACAAAAATATGACTTAGAACTCTGTGGTCTGAAGATATTATCATCTGATGCTAATAAAATATGATTAAACAAACTTGAATACAGCTACAATATAACCAACATGTTGAAGCAATGCCTGTGTACAGATTGGCATATTACAGAGATTATAGGAGCCAACCTCATTGCACGATACAATGGTCTGTACCAAAGCACATAGGAAAGAGGGCATCCGAGCAAAGCATAGATAACCGCAAGGAAAAATATTTTAACACCTGTATATGAAAGCATTGCATATATAGTAAGCATGCAGCACAAACAAGGTAGAAGAAATAAGTTAACTGTGCAGTGAAAGAAAGAATATAGCTCATAAGAATCTTTACCTCCCCCTCTAATCCAGCAAACAATCACAGCAATAACGTTCCATGATAGACAGAGAAGAATTCCTATATCACATGCAGAAAATGTACTTTCAACTTGTGTAACATAATAATTAGATCATTAAGCAAGAAGCCCTAAATATTTCAAAACCTGAGCATCAATTGAATTACTGAAAAATTTTCCAATCTAAGGATGCTCATCATTAATAACAAAATAATTTCACAGAAACAAAATTATCAAGAAAATAAATAGAAGCTTGTAAAGCAGAACAAAAGTATGAATTCAATTATGTGATACACAATAAATATACCCACTTGAGGATTGACATCCATCTCAGACCCAAACTGACAACAAAATGTTTAAGCCACTTCCCCAAAATGTTTAAACCATGTTAATAAAAGCCAACTTATCTAGAAGCTTATAAATCTCCTTTATCAGACCACATCTCAATATGCGGGATTAAATTGAAGTGTTACATTAATTCACCATTGAAATGCTTCATAAGAATTCCAAATGTTCTTATTCCGACTTATGAATATCAAAATTCAACTAGGAAAAAGAGTCAAGACCTTGAGTTTGTTGGTTACACAACAAAGAGAAATTTGACATATTATATAAATTCAGGTGGTAGAAGGGTACTACTTAGGAAACAAATTCTAACAAATTTTACCATGACAATTTTGTTAAGAAAAAGAATATGAATTTAAGTAATTGATTATCAAAATGCTTCATAAGAAGTCCAGGTGTTCTTTTTTTACCAGCGAATCGGAAACACTGATAAACTAGCCAACCAAATGTCATCACTAACAAGTAACAAGATATGATCAGATGGTTCATCAATATAAATAGTAGCTCGTAGTTCATTAACTCCTAATATTATATAAAGGACCTCCACTAATCTTAGTCTTCCAGGGGCAATTACAAATCTACATTGTGAGCAAAGAACAAGCCGATTAAGGAGTCAACAGAACAATATAATAAAGAAAACATCTTTGAGCATACTTCTTATCCATACTTCACTAAGAAAATATATTTCAATAACAGACAGTATAATGTTGATACTTGAAAAAAAAACAATCTGATTTCCAATAATTTTATATCCTTGAAAAACTAACATATGGAATTAAAAAGAGAAGACTTTACTTACAGTTGGATAATAAGAATAAGATATAAAAATAAATAAAAAAGTGTTCAACAATCAGCAAGCAAGTGCCAGTAGAACTTAAAAACTAAAAAGAAGCATGTAGCTCATGCAGACAATGAAAAAACTTAAGATATCTCGAGTATATACCTAACCAACTAGCAAATGCCAGGTATTGCAACCTCTGAGCATGGACAGGGATTTCCTTAGATATATCATGATGAATGATAGGGAAAATTGGTGGCCAATTTTTTTCTTCAATAGTAACACCAGCTGAATTCAGAGGCATTAACCACAATCAGTAACAATGCACTATTAGTTAACATAAAATTTATCTGTACCCTGTAAGATGGATTATCCACATACCTCTTGTCAATGAGTCCTCCCTTCTTTTAATATCCTATAGTAGCATATATTTAGTTTTAAAAAATGATTGAGAAATGAAAATGAAAGAGATATTTGATCATTTGAAATTTTGAGACACTATATTGAATAAGAAGTGATAGTAACAAGACAAAAAAAACAGTGAAACGATGAAACATAAAGAGAAAAAAAGGTATTGTTCGTAGAGAACCATTTCCCTCTGTTTTAGGTTCTCTTCCCATGCGGCAAGTTCCCTCTCTCTCTTCTTAGAATCCTGCATCAGCCACATAAATGTGTTATCTTGTCAGGTGATAGCTAACACAGACTACAATATTAAAACATGATTCTCACATTCACATTGTCCAATGGTATGTTAACCGTCGCGTCATTTTTGTTCCCAAATCCAAATGCTTTCGATGCCAGTGTGGAAATGCGAGAATTAGATCCAGGAGCAGTGGAGTTCTGCAGAGAAAGAGCAAAACACATTAGCGTAAAATAACATCTTGCGACGCAAACTCGCATCTATCAACAAGGCAAAAACACAAAAATGTTTCACAATCCACCAAACATCAAACAGAAACAATCACAAAAAGAATCTTCTAGTCCTGACTAGTATTTCAACCTAGATCTAGATTGTTAACAAGGGCTTTCTTGAGAATACACCAACACGAACACGCTACTACCGATACGGTAGACAGATCTTCCGGCGCCAGTAAAAATGCACTAAAATTGACTAATGACACCCAAAAATTAGAAAAAAAAAATGAAGAAAAAAACAGAGACAGTACTTACTGCGAACGGGTTCACGTCCTCTTCGTCGAAGGGATTGGGATCTCGAGACATGGTTTAACGAGATCTAAGAGAAGAACCTCCTACTGGATGCTACGAGAGGATTGATTCCGAGGCGGCAAGCCTCCCTCTCACTCTCCTTGCTGCTTTGGTGGTTCTGCCTTGGCGGTGAAGGTAGCCGACGGAGGTCGGAGCACCGAAACGCCGCGTGGGTATGCTTTGCCGCTGAGGCAGCACTGCACTACCACGCTTTGTTTTATTTAGTTTTTTTTTTAATGGCGGTTCTCCCTTAGGACCTTAAACTTACCAAAATGCCACTGCAACCGCGTGCAGGTTAGACGTCTGCCTTGGGCTCGGAGTTTGGCCGATCCACCGATGAGGGTATATTAGTAATCTCGCTCAAAAAATTATTCGCTGTCGTCTATCTTTATACTGAGTTAGAGGCATCTTTATTTTAATAATTTTTTATAATCAAGCTATACAGTCGATTAATTTTAAAGTATCGATATTTAAATTTGTTTCTCGTCGAAGAAAAACTCTCTTAAATCTCTTAATTATCTTTTAAAGTATCGATATTTTAATAATTTAAGTGTAGATAAAAAAAGATTATAATAAAAAAGTATCATCATATTATATATTATATTAAAAAAATTCAATGGAGACTCCTGAAAATAAAAAGAAAATAAATATAAATATAAAAGATGAATCCAACGCCTATTAGTACGTTAAAAAAATATTTAGTTTGTAAAAAAACTTTTAATTATATTACTTTATATGATTCTTTTTATTATATTATAATATACTTCTCCGTTGAACTTTAGTATTAAATCCTTTATTTATATTATCTATTTTTTTATATTTTTTTTAGAGATATCACTAACGCTGAGCCACCCATGGTTGGGTCTCATTTGGGCTGACATCGTACATTCACGATTCGATCCCCGACTATAACATATTTTATAAAAAAAATTTAAAATAAGACGTGAATCTTAGGACGCTAAACTTTTAGATCATCCATCATGAGCGCTTCCTGATTTATCCTAACGGCCGATAGGAAACTTTCATGGTTCAGATCAGTCGCCCGAGGTTCGAGGATACTAACCTCGTTAATTATTTTTTTTTCTTCATTTGGGTTGACATGGTAAGGCTCGGTTTGGGCTACATTCGGCGCGACTCATGTCGAGTAAAATTTTCGAAAAACAGATCATTATTGACCAACAATGGCAACCTCAATCTAAGTCCTTTGGCAACTAATTGCGTCTTTATGGCATGGACTGATGATTAATATGTAAATGTTATCATCTTAAAGTCTGGGAGTCAAAATTTGACAAAATAAGTATGCCCGCCCTCCTCACTCACTAATCATAGATTTTATTATTGACACTCATTCGGGGTTGGATGTCGAATCCTCCATTCGAATTGAACGAAATTACCATCCCTAATTGAGTATTTCTTGAGTAACTTAGTTATTTACTCCAATTCCCTATGTTGTCGTGCAAAATCCAGATGCAAAGCCAGTTTCAGCTAAAGCATTAATTAAAAGATGTGTTAGAACATAAAGGAGCTAAAAGAGCAAGTATAAACCTACATTAGTTGGGTGATTACAGGCAATTAATGACTTGGATTAATAGGTTTTCTGATACAAACTGAAAATGACTTCAAAAGCACATCGAGAAGTAGAGTTAGACATAGCCTTAGTCCCCCAAAGAAAACTTTTATTCATTTGTAGATATTAGAGTAGATGAAAGGTTATCAGCAACCCAAGCTACCAAATGGAGTGGAAATACATTTAAAGTTCATTATCCAATCTATGTCACAGTGCAGTTTATGGATCAAAGTTTATTATGCAATCTATATCACAACGCGATTAGTAGATCGAAATTCATCAGTAGTTGATTCCTAAATCAGAGTCAGAGAGAGTTGGCTCTAGAGTAGGTTTTAGGTTTATCTATCATTTTAGATTCCTAAATTAGAACCATAAGTAATGATGGAGTCTTGATGATAAGTAGGCTATTAGAATATTTGGGGGGAAACCATAGATTCCAAGTTGTTATGCATTGCTAAAGGTTGTTTTTCTACTTGCTAAATTTATGGAAGCAAAGTTACAGTAGTCTATGAAAGCAAAGTAATAGTGAATGTCATGTCCTTAGAGCACACTACAAAAAAATTCAGCTTTACCGACGAAATTTACTGACCGAATTCCGTCAGTACAAACCATTCTCGACGAAATTCCGACGGAAAAAATATTGACGGAAAATTATTCGTCGGGGGTAATATTTCCGACGGAAAAATGGGTCCGTCGGAAAAAAGAAACGTACCGACGGAAAAATGGGTCCGTTGGTAAAAGAAACTTACTGACGGAATTTTTCGTCGGTCAATACCGACGGAAATACAATTCCGTCGAAAAATACAAAAACCGGGACGAAGAAGATTACCAACGGAATCTCTGTGTCCGTCGGTAATCTTCGACGGATAACAGTAAAATTCCCGACGGAATCTCAATTTCCGACGGAATCTGAGAATCCATCGGCGATTTATCGTAAGCCCAGTTTGATATATTTCTGACGGAATTTTATTCCCGTCGATATTCCGTCGGAACGTAATAAAAAAAATTGAATTAATGGTAAAAAAAATATTTTGATTGAAACAAATCCATATGACAAAATAATATAATTTGCACCAGAAATAATCATTGAAAAAAAAACAATATATTAAAAATGACTAGTTTGAAAACAATACAATAATACCCGTCAAGTACAATACCGAAGTACAATACATATTACCAGTCTCCAAATGCATACTGAAGTACAATACAAGTCAAGTACAATAATACATGCTTGCATCCAATCCTAACTGAAGTATTTTCAATAATACAAGTCTACCAGCAACTGTTTGTCATCTAATCTTCTAACCTTCCTTGTTGTTTGTGATAATAACACCTGTAAATCATCTGCAACATGAACGATATTATAACGATTCCTCTGAAACATGTGAATCACACATATTAGATTAATAGAAACCAACTTGCTAGATAAATTTAACCAAATAATAACAACCATTTGAAGCATGTGAAGAAGATAGCAACATGCATGGGTTTGAATTAAAACAAGGACAAAACATAATACAACTCATCTCAAATTTATATGATAATCAGGAAGCAAAAACTAATTAGACCTCTGGCTTTATAACTCACCTATAAGGATGTCTAGCTGTATCTATCCAGAGTCCTGAAAAATAAAAAATATAATTTATTAGTGTAAATAATGAATAAATAAATTTAACATAGTTGAAATAAAACACGTGTCATAGTTTAACTTATACCTTAAAAAATTCTACTCGTCTATGCCTGTTGGGTCTTGAGTATCCTGTGACTCAAAACCGTGTTGCGATGATTGTGTTGGAGGAAAATTAGCTATGACCGCGTTCATATGGTCCACCAAAGCTTTATGCCTCCGTTCGTCCGCCGCTCTCTGCCGTTGCTGATCGGCTATCCAATTACTCATCCTCAGATCCATGTCGGCAATTTGAGAGCGCAGTTCATGATTTTTCTGACGTAAAGACTGCATCTCTGAAGAAGCGGACGAAGAGGCACGCCCCCTGGGCATCCTCAGCCGATCGAAGGCAACTTTGGCCTGTGAGCCAAGCCCGTAGAGGGTGGAGTTTTTTGTCCGTCCACCGACAATATCATAGTAAATCTCATTCAGCTGGTCGGTGGGCAATGCCTGTGGCTCCCCCCTCTATAGAAAGCTAAGATGCCTCGACCACTCTATTTATAATTTGATCCTGTAAAAAAATATTAGATTAATATTGAAATTAAATTATCATATTAATAAAGATAAAAACAATTAAATAAATAATAAAAATAAAAATTGTACGTGTATGGTCTGTGATCGAGAATCGACAAAAGACCCATCTTTCTTCTTATGGGTCTTCAAAAATATCTCCATACAAGTCGGCTGGCGAGCAAGATCTCGTTCCAATTTATAAAAAATTATTAGAACCAAATTATACGAGTATGATAAATGATAAATATAAAATTTACTTGCATAACTTTGAATTTACTTACCAAGTCTATTGTATGCTCGACAATAGACTTCGATCCAGATGAATGTCGGGCTGTTCCGGTGCTCGGGCCACCTGGCTCTGTATTTCTATTGGCATGAGCCTTCTCTGCATTTTCTTTCCATCTTTCTTCAGCCCAGGTGGCCGTCCATACACCTCAAATATCGGCATCAACATATGGCGGTCGCGTCGCTTTTTTCCTCAAATAATACATATGGTCACGATACAACTTGGCACAATATGAATTCCAAGTACTTTTGAATTCTGCCTCGTGACCATCCTCCCATGTATATTTTTTCTGCAATACAATTTATTAAAAAGAGTTTATTCAAGTATGTATTAGAATATTATGTATTAGAATAGTAAATATATTAAATATACTTACGACAAATTCATTATAATAAAAAGTCTTCGTCTCCTCGTCTACATGTCTCCATGTAATGCCAGCAGCGCAGGCTCTTTCTTTAAATTTGCTAGTAATATAACTGGATACTCGGTGGCCTTCAGGATAAAACCTGCATATAAATTATATTATTTTTTAAAAATTTATAATAACTAAACTTAAAGTTATTAACAATCATAATTACTTACGAGTTTCCAAGGATTTTAAGAGTCTTGTAGCCACGAAGTAGAACTGGCTGCTGACCTGGCTGATGATCGTCCTGCTGCTGTGCCATAATAGTATCTGCACACAAAAATTACTAACTTACATGATAAACATGATTACAGACATGATCATATAAATAAGAGATAAAATTAGTTTTAGTTGCAACATCAAAGGTCAAGGACCCTACATTCCATAAATCAATCGACTCAGCAATCAAAGGTTAGAGGAAGATATCTATCTTCTCTTTCGGATTGGTTGGACCAGGAATCAGTATAGTAAGGAACATAAATTCATCTTTCATGCACATCCATGGCGGTAAATTATATGGTGTTAATATAACTGGCCAAGAAGAATATTGTTGTCCTGATTGACCAAATGGTTGAAATCCATCTGCAGAAAGTCCCAATCGCACATTACGTGGTTCCGTATTAAATGAAGGAAACACACTATCAAGATGTTTTCAGGCAGGGGAATCACATGGATGACACATTACACCTCCATTGTGTACATGCTCATGATGCCATATCATGTGACTAGTTGTAGCAGTAGATGCATATAAACGTTGAAGTCTTGCGGTCAATGGAAAGTAATACATCACTTTCCAAGCAATTTTTTTCTTTTTCTTCCCGGGTATGCGAGTAAGAGGCTTATAACGAGGATGACAACATATTTTACATCCACTCAGTTCATTGTCTTCATTCCAAAATATCATGCAGTTATTGATACAACAATCTATCTTCTCAACTGGCAAACCTAAACCGTTGACCAATTTTTTGGTATTATAAAAGCTATCAGTCATTATGTTATCAGCAGGAAGCAACTCAGACATCAATTGACATATGTCATCGTAGCATCTTTCTGAAAAATGATGTTCTGCTTTCAAATTTAATAATCTTGCGGTAGCTGAAAGTTGCGAATGACCAGAAGGAATGCCTTCCCACAATTCTCTTTCACTAGCCTTTAACATTTCAGATAATTATTGATATTCTTGTGTTGGTATATCATCTACATGAGAAAATTGAACAACATTGATTGCATCCTCAACCATTGTTTGCACTCCAATATTAGTTGTTGTATCAGGTGCAACAACATTTATATCAGATGTCGAACGAGCAGAAGGTCCAATTGGTTCGTACACATAAGGTTCTCCGTGACAATACCAATTATAATAATTTGGCACAAACTCATTTCTACATATATGAACTCTTACAGTGTCCTCATCACGAAAAGCTCTGTTTCTGTATTTTTTTGGATTACACGGACATCGTAATTCTGAACCATTCAAACATTCAGGATGACTTTTAGCAAAGTTCATAAAAGTTTCCAGCTCAGAAACAAAATCATCTCTGATAAATCCCTTATCTAATCGATTGTACATCCAAGCTTTGTTTATATATATTTTTGCCTAATAAAGAGTAATTTAGTTGTAGGATGAGAATATCAAACAAATAAAATTAAATAAAACCTATATCAAAATTTCATATTAATTACATGTTATAAATAAACTACCAAGGTAACAACTAGCAAGATAACAAGTAAGATCAATGTATATAAACAGTGAGAACACGTACTAGTAAGATCAATCTAAGTAAGACAATTTATAATAAATTACTAATTTACACCAGATAATAATAACAAAAATAAATTTAATTAATAACAAAAATCTAAGTAAAATCAATCTAACACATAATGTAAGCATTGCAACCAAACTAAAAATAAAATATATACCTTAAATCAAGTGCACGTCTGGAAAGGAAGCAGCAACTGCAGTTACCTATATAAGTACAAATAAAATAATGTTAATAACAAATAATGAAGTATTAAGGTAACGACTTGGCCAACCGAAAGCCAAATTACTACGACAACCGCCCGAGATACGAACGGACATTATCCATCCCAATGGGCCGCCGGCCCAAATAGCCAAGCAGCGGGCAAAATGGGCCGCTGGCCTTCCGGCAGGCCCAATTGGGCCTGCCGGGGTTGCGAAGCCACTCGGCCGCCAAATTGGCTTGCCGGAGTGCCAATTGGCACACCGGCTAATCATCTGCCAGCCAGTGTAGGGGGCCGGCGTGGCCCATGGCCGCAGGGGCACGTCGGCGAGTCCCCCGGGCCGCAGGGGCACGCCGGCGTCCCCCAGGGGCGCCGGCGTGCCCGCAGGGGCGGCGCCGTGCCCCCAGGGGCGCCCGCGTGCCCCCAGGGGCGCCGCCGTGCCCCCAGGGGCGCCGTCGTGCCCCCAGGGCCGCCGCCGTGCCCCCAGGCCGCAGGGGCACGAAGGGGCACGCCGGCGTGCCCCAGGCTGCAGGGGCGCAGCGGCGTGGGCACAGGACCTGCGGCACCGACGCGAGCGAGCGGCGCCGACGCGAGCGAGCGGCGCCGACGCGAGCGAGCGGCGCCGACGCGAGCGAGCGAGCGAGGAGAATTGAGTGGTGCTTACCGACGAGACGAGGAGGATCGAGCAGCGCCGACGCGAGCGAGCGAGGAGAAGAATACGCGTGCGTGAGGGAAAAATCGTCTGTGACCTAATTTTACCCATGGTCACCGACGGAATACCAACGTATCTAATTCAGTCGGTAAAATTTTCGCACCGAATATTTAGGGCACTTCCGTTAGCCGCCGAAACCACGTTTCCGACGGAATAGTGATTTCCGTCGGAAATTTCCGACGGAAATCACTGTTCCGTCGGAAATTTCCGACGGAAGCCCATGTTCCGTCGGAAATTTCCGACGGAAAGCACTGTGACTTAACTTCCGTCGGAAATTTCGGACGGAAGCTTTATTCCGTAGAAAAGTTACCGACGGAAAATTTATTCCGTCAGTATATTCTGACGGAATTGAAATTCTATCAGGACAATACCAACGGAATGAATTTCTGTCGGTAATTCCGTCGGTAATCCTCAATCTTCTTGTAGTGGCACTCGTTTTAGTTACCTACAAATCTATTATTATGCCACATATGCTGGTATCATACTGATCCCGGGTCAGTTTACGTGTAGTCTGGCCCAGTAGCCTGGCGCCTAGTCAGAAGGAAAGTGGTTAATGAGCTAGGAAGGCCCGTCGGATAGGCGTCACTCGGGTCAAGGCCCCTGATCGGACGCGTGGCGGCCCACGCTCTTCAGAATCGGTCCGACCCAAGCTTAGACGCTCATGCTCCTATACCCCTCCAGGTTTGGCTCCCCGCCGACGCGTGGCGGACCACGCTCCGGGGGTAAGCCCGAACCGGAGGGGGCGTTACTCGACATCTCGTCATTCAATGCCCCAGTTGGCACCATCATAGGCCCTCAGCCGAACTCGTCATTCAGTGCCCCAGTCGGCACCATCATAGTCCCTCAGCCGGTCTCGTCATTCAGTACCCTAGTCAGCACCATCATAGGCCCTCAGCCGGTCTCGTCATTCAGTGCCCCAGTCGGCACCGCCATAGGCCCTCAGCCGCCTCGTCATTCAGTGCCCCAATTGGCACCCCCATAGGCCCTCAGACGACCTCGTCATTCAGTGCCCCAGTCGGCACCCTCATAGGCCCTCAACCAACCTCGTCATTCAGTGCCCCAATCGGCACCCTCATAGGCCCTCAGCCGCCCTCGACAGGCAGTGCCCCAGTCGACACCTTCATAGGCCCTCAGTTGGCCCTATCAGGCAACACAACCACTCCTTGACACCAAACTACTAGAAGTCGTACGGGGTCGGCGCAGGACTGAAGTCATCTTGGTCTCAAACGAAGGGTATCATGCTGAGGTATTGATCTTTCTGCCATACCCTGTCCCCCCGTACCACGACCACCTACACTGGTGTCAGGCCGAGCGGCACCAAAAGGCGACAACCATTAAGTTGACAGTGCTCCTTTCCTTAACCCTGTATGCACTACTTTATCCTGGCACCTCTGGCCATGCATCACCTTGCCCCCGCTATATGACAACAGGTGACAGGTGAGGCAGGAGCTATCAGCTTCCTCGGCTATATAAACCTCCTCACTTCGCATCTCTCAGGTACGCGCAATAATGCATTTCCTACTGTTCTATTGCTTTCCATTGCCACCATCGAGTACTGACTTGACCGTCGGAGTGCCTGGTCGGGGACTTTTCCCGGCGGGTTCTAACGGTCTTTGTCTTGCAGGCTAGGAGCGAACCAACTCAGTAGACCAGCTCAGCGATCTCGCGCTCCCCGGAGGCTCATCCAACTGTAGAGACGTCCAGGTCGCTTCGCGACAGGATCACATACTATGCCATAGAGATGTTAGACAATGCTCATAACAAATCCTCAGATGATTATCACACAAGCATAATGAGAATAATGTCCCAATATGAAGTTTAGGAATAAATAAATGGAATAAAATCTACAACAAGTTTTTTCTCAAGACATTCAAAATTACAGGAGACTAAATGTACAGAAAATCAAAAGAAAATCATAAACATTGTGTAAAACTTCAATCCTAGTAATTGTGTTGTCTCTAAGTTACGCTATAGTACTCTTGAAAACTTGTCCGATGCTAAGATTAGAGGATAATATAAGTAACAATAGTTGCAAAATATGTATTTTTCAGAACACTGATAGGAGCACCTCTTACAAATTATCAAATAATAAGCCTAGATGAAAAAATTAGAAGAACTAAGGTGAATAAACTAATCCATCTATCAAGTTTATCCATCTCTACATAAATGTTAAACTTTGTTAGAAATTTCTATATTCAAATTTCAAGTGGGAAACTCTTGCTTAAGAAATAGTAGTGAATCCTTTCCGCAGAAGATCTCATTATTTACTGGTAAAGAGAATCATATGCTTGGTGGCAGCTTTCACATGCATGCTATTAAGTGTAGTACTAGCTAGCTAGCCTACCTAAGATTTGATGAACGAACACAACTGTTTGACTCAAAAACTAATTAAATACTAGATATAATTTGAAGAATCAAATTTGTTGGAGAGGATAATGATCTATAATGCAGTAATAGTACTATTCCTATGCTGCTGAATGCTCAATTCTGCTTCTTCTGCATGAATGCATGCGATGAACATGTTGTGAAATGCAGTATTGGTCTAAGATTTGATGAACCAATAGAACTGATCAACCTAGAAACTAGCTAATTTGATTCATAATGCATTACTACTCCAACACGTGATTACTAATGGAAGCATACCCCAAGTGTCTATAGCTATAAAACCACCAGGTGAGAAGAAATTGACCACACGCAGAAAGGTAACCATGGACCAATATGGTTTTCAGCCTGGTGTAAGGTTTTCAGTCATTGACCACCAGGTGAGTATGGATGTGAGAAAAATCAGTGGCAATTAAAAAAGTGCTATATTAGTATAACCATGTATGAAAAATTGCAATTAAAAATCTCCAACCATGTTACTACTCTACAAACTTATTTTGCACAATAAGCAATCAAGAAAAAATTTAAAGAACAACTTAGTCCATGATAACTCATGTAATCTTCTGAAAATATGATATGAACCAGATGGAATGATGTTTCTCTAAGATTGAAAGTTGCCATGAAAGCATTGAAATCATTATCATGCCATGTTAGCCTCAGCTATTTGAAGTCAAATATATGAATTTTGCTGAATATTACTAAAGGCAGAAAACCAATTAAGAATTGTGTCACAAGGCAACTTATTGTTCCAAAATTTATCTTTGCTATACTTGTGGAAATTCCAAATGAAATCAAATAAGTATGCAGAATAATCTTAGCAAAGACATACCATTCAAACGACAAGGAACAAATGAGCTTTTGTTTGACAAAAATTATTAGTTACTAGAAAACATACCTTGATTATTTCCCACAAAGATTGTTTCTTCTCTTGCTTGTCATATATTCATAAGAGATTATACATTTTTAGTACATTTAGTATACAAGAAACAATTATAATAAATATTCACAACATTCTTCCAAGTCTCATCACCATTGTGATGACTGAGAGGATCCAATAAAGAAACAACCTCTTTATGAGGGTGGATAACAGTCAAAATCTAATGAAAACTCTATATATACACAATATTAATACATGTAGTCAAGCAAGTATTTAGCAAAGAAAATTGAGTGTTTCATCTCTGTTTTATATATCCTATGTTAACTGGAACCAAAAACTAGTTGCACTACAAGAAATACTGAATTTACTGACGGACGTACCGACGGAATATGAATTCCGTCGGAAATTTCCGACGGAATTTATTTTCCGTTGGAAAATACCGACAGAAAAAATATTCCGTCGGTATATTTAGGTGTGGAGATTAATTTCCCGTCGGCAAATAATTAAATACCGACGGAATTATTATTCCGTCAGTATGTTCCGACGGAATTATTGTTCCGTCGGTATGTTCCGGCGGAATATATTTTCCGTCGTAATATGTATGTGATTAAGTTGGGAAAAAAATTTCTGAGGATTGCCGACGGAACTTTTCCGTCGGTAGGCACCGATGGAACAACATTTCCGTCGGTCTTCACCGACGGAAACCACGTTCCGTCGGTACTTACCGACGGAACGTGATTTCCGTCGGAAGTCCCAGTAAAATTTTTCGTTGCCGCCGAAAATTTAGGGTTTGGCGGCTTCGTTTGCCACGTGGCAATAATACCGACGGAAATTTGAATTTCCGTCGGTACATGTGGATTAGTTAGGGCACGCTTTGTTTTTTTTTCACCCACGCGATCATTCCTTCTCCTCTCTATCGGCGATTGGCGGCGCGGTCTCCTCTCTGCGGTCTCCTCTCTTCCCGTACGATTTCTTTCTTCATCTCCTCAACGCCACGGCTTCAGTATCTCTCTGGCGGCCGCGGCCGCCTAGGGCTTCGGCGCTGGCCTCCGCGGTCGCCTTGGGCTTCGGCGCTGGCTTCCGCGACCGCCTCGCCCGTGGCTGCTGGCGGGCGCAGGCGGGGCTGCCGCCTCGGCCGTTGGCGCTGGCGGCCTCAGGCGGGCCATCCGCCTCGGCCGTGGCCGCTGGCGGCCACAGGCAGGCCATAGGCCTCGGCCGTGGCCGCTGGCGGCCACAGGCGGGCCATAGGCCTCGGCCGTGGCCACTGCCGGCCTCAGGCGGGTCAGCCGCCTCGGCTGTGGTCTCTAGCGGCCGCAGGCTGGCCACCCACCTTGGTGGCGGGCCAGCCGGTTCCTCCGGGCTCGCCGGCGGCCTATTTGGCACGCCCGCCGGATAACCGGCATGTCGGCAGCCCGTTAGATACGCTAGCGGCCCATTTAGTACACCAGCGGGCCACCGGGCACGGCGGCGACCCATTTGGCATGTTGACGGCCCAGTGGCCGCACCCGCGGCCCATTTGGGACATCTGCAGCCCAATTGCCTTGGCGGGGGCAAATTAATTTGATTTATTTGTTAATCGAAGTTTGTAATGATTTGTTATTAATTAAATTTAATTTTTACTCTTGTAGGTTACTCCAAGTGCTGCTTTTCTTCGGGACGTGTATATCATTTCAGGTATATGTATTTCTATTTGATAATTAATTTATTATGTTTATAATATTTAATAGAACAATTAATTTTGTTAGTAATTTACGATTTAGATTGATAATTTCTATAATTGATAGGAATTTGAAAATAAGGTATTTTATTTAATTAATATATGTTTAGAATTGTAAGTATTAGTATTTGGTTTGATCATTCTAAAGCTGAATTACACTTTATCAGGCAACAATGTATATGAACAAGGCTTGGATGTACAATCGATTAGAAAATGGATTTATTAGAGATGATTTTGTTTCTGAACTTGAACATTTTGTCAATTTTGCTAAGAGTCATCCAGAATGTATGCATGGTGCCGAATTAAGGTGTCCGTGTAATCACAAAAAATGCAAAAATAGAGCCTTTCGTGACGAGGATACTGTGAAAGTTCATATATGTAGAAATGGATTTGTGCCAAATTACTATAATTGGTATTGTCACGGAGAACCCTATGTGTATGAACTAATTGGGCCTTCTGCTGGTTCAACTTCTGATAGACATGTTGTTGTGCCTGATTCAACAACTAATATTGAAATGCAAACAATGGTTGAGGATGCGATGAATGCTGTTCAGTATTCTCAAGTAGATGAAATACCAACACATGAATATCAACAATTATTTGAAATGTTAAAGGCAAGTGAAAGGGAAGTGTGGGAAGGCATTCCTTCAGGTCATTCCCAACTATCAGCTACTGCAAGATTATTAAATTTGAAAGCAGAACATCATTTTTCAGAAAGATGTTACGATGATATATGTCAATTGATGTCAGAGTTGCTTCCTGCTGATAACATAATGACTGATAGCTTTTATAATACAAAAAAATTGGTCAAAGGTTTAGGTCTACCGGTTGAAAAGATCGATTGTTGTATAAATAATTGCATGATATATTGGAATGAAGACAATGAACTGAGTGAATGCAAAATATGTAATCACCCTCGTTATAAACCTCTTACTCGCATACCAGGGAAGAAGAAGAAAAAGATTGCTTGGAAAATTATGTATTATTTTCCATTAACTGCTAGACTTCAACGTTTATATGCATCCACTGCTACAGCTAGTCACATGATATGACATCATGAGCATGCACACGAAGAAGGTGTAATGTGTCATCCTTGTGATTCTCCTGCATGGAAACATCTTGATAGTGTGTTCCCTTCATTTCATATGGAACGACGTAATGTGAGATTGGGACTTTCTGCAGATGGATTTCAACCATTTGGTCAGTCAGGACAGCAATATTCTTCTTGGCCTGTGATATTAACACCGTATAATTTACCGCCATGGATGTGCATGAAAGATGAATTTATGTTCCTTACTGTATTGATTCCTGGTCCAACCAATCCTAAAGAGAAGATAAATATTTTCCTGCAACCTCTGATTGCTGAGTTGAATGATTTATGGAATGTAGGGTCATTGACTTATGATGTTGTAAGTAAAACTAATTTTACATTACATGCTGCATTATTATGGACAATTAGTGATTTTCCAGCATACTCGATGTTGTCAGGGTGGAGCACATCTGGAAAATTAGCATGCCCATATTGCATGAAGGAGTCTGATGCATTTTCATTACCTTGCAGTGGGAAGGTATCTTGGTTCGATAACCACCGTAAATTTTTACCTGTTGATCACCCTTTTAGGCGAAATAAAAAAAATTTCCCAAAGAATGTTGTAGTCAGAAAATCTCCTCCAGTGATTGCTTCAGGTGAAAATATTATTGAACAAATTGACAGTTACGGATTTGTACCAGTTTCTGAACCTGGTTCTGATGACATAAATAAGTACATTGTGAGGATGTGCAAATGTGGATGGAAGAAAAGATGTATATTTTGGGATTTACCTTATTGGAAGTATCTGCTCATTCGACATAATTTAGATGTTATGCATGTTGAAAAAATGTCTTTGATAATATCTTCAATACTGTGATGAACGTGCCTGGAAAAACTAAAGACACTGCAAATCACGTGAAGAATTAAAAGAGCTTGTTAACAGGCCAGAATTGCATCAGGATGAAATATCTAATAGATTTCCAAAGGCTTGTTATACATTGGACAAAGATGGAAAGCAAGCTTTATGTAGTTGGTTGAAAGAAATAAATTTCCAGATGGGTATGCTTCTAATTTGGCTAGATGCGTTGATATGAACAGATTAAAAATGTTTGGAATGAAAAGTCATGACTGTCATGTGTTTATGCAAAGATTGATTCCAATAGTTTTTCATGACTTACTTCCTCAAAATGTCTGGGAAGCACTCACAGAATTGAGTCTATTTTTTAAAGATTTGACAGCAAGGTGTATTATGGTGGATGATATGGTTCGCTTGAAAACAGACATTCCTCTCATATTATGTAAGTTGGAACGAATTTTTCCTCCTAGTTTTTTTGATTCAATGAACATCTACCAGTGCATTTACCAATACGAGG
>JAGFNQ010003256.1:491867-634659 GCA_024364735.1 Boesenbergia rotunda | reverse complement strand
TGGTCCCAAATTTGTGAAACTTAATGTTGGGACATGGCACGCAGGGCCCTTGTTCAAGAAGAAGACAATGGACTTTTACAATCTTGAGCTAAGTGACACAAATGTGAGTATCTGTATTTGGTTGTACTGAAGTTTTATGAAATGGTGTGTTAAGCTATTCCAAAGATTCTTATATTTTTGATAATTTCTTGATATTATGTCTTGGTTTGTTTAGTTCAATTCTTGCTACAAGGATAGAAGGTTTTCTTTTGCAACGGTGAAAAGTGCTTCTTATCTTGTGTTCCTCTCTGTTTGTGTCATCATAATTCCTCATTTCCTATCCATTCATCTCCAGTTTGTAGTTTATCAGAGATGGAAATGAATTTCTTTCTATCAGAACAAAATAAATATGAGCTTAGACTTTCAGTGGACCTACTAAAGGAGGGAAGACAAATACTGTTGATGTACTGAAAGAGCAAGTGTGTACATTTTTTTTTAGCCTTCAAGGCTACAGATTTAGGTATTTCAAATATGTTTAAGATCTGAAATTATATCAAAGTACATAAAATATCTCAATCCATTAAATTCTTTGTAGATTTGTTCATACCTTGGCGGTGCTAACTGGTACCAAAATTATCATATTTTTCTTCAAAATTGTCTCAGTTACCTGATCTTTTTTTCCAATTTCATAGATGTTATTAGTTTGACATTCAAATTCTTAAGAAAAATAACACAGGAAGCAAGACAGCATAGATTTTAAAAGATTAAATGCTTCCTGTTAGGACTTGTGAATTTTGATATTTTAGGAATAGTTGCCTCATGGCTGCTTGCCCCATTGCCTCGAACTAGTGCACTTCATTTAACCGTAGAAAATCTTTGTGCACTGTTCCCAGAATCATGCCAACAAATTCCAAGGTTTTTTAAGTTTCTTTGCATTTTTGCTTTAGGATTAGCGATGCAAGTTGAGAAGTTGGTCTTCCTTTTTGGCTAATCAGTTTGCCGACTTTTATCTTGCTTGTTTCTTGATGATGAAAGATGGCTTTATGCAGGTTGTGGATCACACAACACATAATTTTCGGAAGAACGATAACGTGGTATTCGAGATTGATGATTGAAGAGTTTTTTTTTTCATGGAGTACTACTTTCTAAGTCCCATTATCTGTATTGCTTGTATGTATGAACGAATCGTTAACTTGCCTACTTAATCATGTGTCGGTTCAAATAAATGTTCGGATTACACTGGATGCTGGTAGTTGTATTCTTGATTCCGTTGTATGCTTTCTGTTCATGCTGGCAGTAGTCGATCGTCCTTGAATGCACACTAACTAGGGAAAATGCAACTTGTGTTTTTAGCATGGATGGTGAAGTTTTTAGCATCATGTGTTTGTATGGTGCTGCTTGGACTCACCAGAAGGATTGTGTTTTCAAAACTCAGCTGCTCCTAATGTTCTTTTTAATTCCTTGCATGACTTTTCTTTTGGCTAATAATTCATTACCAAGAAAGATGCAGCTTGTGATCTTTAGTGTTGGTGAGTAATAGCTGATATAATTTGGATTTTTTGTCTGATCGCATAAATTTTAAAAATAAAATAAGAATTTAAAAGAGAAAATAATAAGCATGAATTTATTATTTTTTGAATCATGACATAATAAGAATAAAATAATATAAATCGAAAGATAACGAACCTGATTGAAGAATTATTATTCTTATCGCAGTGTTATCGACTTGATCCTCGTGGAAAAAGATGCAGCGGAAAGGAGAATCTTTCGAGAGGCTTAGGGTTGACGGCGCCGAAATAATTCTAGGTTAATAGGAAACCAAGAGCTCTGTCAAGATGGATCCTCTAAACCCTTGGGGACCTCTCCTTTATATAGAAATCCAATCTGTTATCAGTCCATAGATAATAATAGATTGGTCTAAAAGGTTCTATACATTGAACCCACATCCAATAATTCGAAACTCAATAAACATAAGTTAGATCACTTTAAGGGTTTAGATTGTATTTACATGTGTAACTTACAAATAAGCCGACTTAATAGGATAATAATATCCAACAATCTCCCACTTGGACTATATGTGAGTTGTATGTTAAATACAAGTAAAATTTTAGTTGATATCAAACTTTATGGGTACTGTATGATCGATGCACGTGAGAGGGGGGGTGAATCACGTGACTTTAAACAAATTTGAGCGCTTTAAAAAGCGTGCACAGCAGAAATGAAAGAAACAAAAAAAAAACAACCACAAAAACACGAACGAGTTTTTACTTCGTTCGGAGCCTTCGGCGACTCCTACTCGAAGGCCCAGGTCCCTCGGACCTTTCCGTTGGGCAATCCACTAAAACTCTCTACCGGAAAACCCCGATAGAGTAGGCGAGTACACAAGAATTGAAAGTGTGACAACCCCACACTTTCAAGCAATAAAATATATATTAAAAATTAAATTATTTTTACCGACGTCCGGAGTAGGTCGACTCTTTCGGGGCAGCGGGACGTCGTCGGCTCGAAGTGAAGCGATTCCGGAGCAAGGCGCGAGCGTAGAAGAACTTCGAGGCGTTGGAAGAATGGGTGTTTGAAGAAGAGGGTCGAGGGCCCTTTATATAGGGCTGGGGGCGCCCGGGATGCTCGGGGCGCCCCCCCACGTGGCTTTCGATCCGGCGAGCCCTCTGGTCAAGTCTGATCTCTGTTTCTTCGGGATCATCTTTGACTGGGGCGCCCGGAGCGCGCGGGGCGCCCGGATTGACCGGTCAACGCCTATCTCCTTGGCCTCGCGAGGGCGAGCTTCGGCAGCTGGCAGTGAGGTGGCACTGGGGGCGCCCGCAACACGCGGGGCGCCCGAAGTGCGCGGGGCGTTTGCTCGACTGACTTTGGGTTGACTCTGGGGGCGCCCGGAACATCTGGGGCGCCCTGCTCAGCTACTGCCTCACTCCCTTGAGGCTCTCTGAGTTGCAGATACTCCTTCCTTTGGTCCTGCATCCAGGGTTAGTCCAAAATACAGTAACACATAGTGTTAGATTGTACAGCCTTAGCTGTCTTGGTTCTGACTTTGGTCTCCGAAATGGAGCCCTAGGTCGAACCGACGCCTACTGTTCCCTCGACCGGGAACACGTCCTCACTGGTTCGTTCCTCCAGTGACTTACCTCATTTACCTTGTGCAGCTCTACTTGACTTCTTGACCCACCAGGACTTCCTGCCAAGACTCAACCACCTTGGTCTTCCTGCCAAGTCTCAACCAACTTGGTCTTCAGCCAGTTGTCAGGTCCCGCGGACCCAACTGGACTTCCTGCCAGGACTCAACCATCCTGGACTTCAGCCTGGTATCTGGTTCTAAGTCTTTCATCCCTGCACACTTAGTAAAGAGGTTAAACACTAACAACCCTAACTTTAACCACTTTGTCATACATCAAAACCCGAGTTTGACCGTTAGTGCAAACTGCACCAACAATCTCCCCCTTTTTGATGTATTGACAACTCAGGTTAAAGTTAGAAAAAACAGCAGATATGAACTTGCATACACATGCAAATAATATTACATAAGCATAGGTATAAAAGTTGCAGCACACAAGAAAGCAGAATTAACTGTGAAATAAGCATGCTGTTTGCAATTTTTCTAACCCTTTACCCTACTCTCCCCCTTTGTCATTCATCAAAAAATAGGCATAACAATTTTAAGGGAGTAGAAATATAGACTAAGTGTTAGAAATAAACAGGTCTTAAATCTTAGATCACAAAGAATTTTTCTTCCAAAATATCAATCTTAAAAAAAATGTTTTTAGGGAGTAGTTGGAATTCCCTCTCAATCTTTATCAACTTTTATCAAAATTTTCAAATGTGTTTTGTCAAAAATGACATTTTGAAAAAGTATTTTGACCTCAGCTCCCCCTGGACTAAGTAATGATTGTGGTCTCTTTTCACAATAAACTTTTGAAAAACAAGTTTGAAAAACCCATGTTTAAATTAACTTTTGAAAGACAATAAACTTTTGAAAAACAAGTTTGAAAAATCCATGTTTAAATTAAATTTTGAAAGACAATAAACTTTTGAAAAACAAGTTTGAAAAATCCATGTTTAAATTAAATTTTGAAAGACAATAAACTTTTGAAAAACAAGTTTGAAAAATCCATTTTTTTTTTCACAAGCTTAATTAGTTAAACCAAACGTCAACTTAAGCTTATCAGATCAGTCCTAGTCTATGACACACATTCCTATTAATCTTCTTAAGTTGCTAAATTCAGATTCAGGAAGTGGTTTGGTAAATATATCAGCTAGGTTAGACTTAGATTCAACATGGTTAAGTTCAATTTTTCCTTTATTTACATGATCTCTGACAAAATGGTGTTTGATTTCTATATGTTTGGTCCTAGAGTGGTGGATTGGGTTTTTGGTTAAATTGATTGAACTTAGGTTGTCTATAAAAAGTTTGACCTGTTTAAAATCTAAGTAAAGGTCCTTTAGGGTATGCATCATCCAGAGTAGTTGGGCTACACACTCACCCATAGCTATGTACTCAGCTTCAGTGGTGGATAGGGCAACACAATGTTGTTTTCTACTGAACCAACTAACTAGTGAGGGTCCTAGAAGCTGGCATCCACCACTGGTACTTTTTCTGTCTAATTTACAGCCAGCATAGTCTGAGTCAGAATATCCAATAAGCTTAAACTGGGTTGTTCTAGGGTACCAAATTCCTAATTTTTCTGTTCCTTTAAGGTACCTAAATATTCTTTTAACTAGGGTTAGGTGTGACTCCTTAGCACATGTTTGATACCTAGCACACATACTAACTGCAAAAAGAATATCAGGTCGACTTGCAGTTAAGTAAAGTAGGCTTCCTATAGCACTTCTATAGTACTTAAGGTCAACAGGTTTGCCTTTTGGGTCACTGTCTATGGTTTGATTGGTAGCCATAGGTGTCTTAATTTCTTTAGCATTATCCATTCCAAATTTTCTAAGTAATTCTTTAGTGTATTTTTGTTGATAGACAAAAGTACCCTCACTGGTCTGTTTTATTTGTAGCCCTAAAAAGAAAGTTAATTGACCTACTAAACTCATTTCAAATTCAGTTTCCATTATCGTTGTGAAATCTTGTAAAAAGTCTGAGTTAGTTGAGCCAAATACTATATCATCTACATATACTTGGGCTACAAAAATATCATTTTTTAGGGTTTTGACAAATAGTGTTGGGTCAATTTTGCCTTGGTTAAAACCTTTTGAAACTAAGTAGTTAGACAGTCTTTCATACCAGGCCCTAGGTGCTTGCTTAAGTCCATATAGGGCTTTCTTAAGTCTAAAGACATAGTCAGGGTGTTCTACGCTTTCAAAACCAGGGGGTTGACCTACATAAACCTCTTCTTTAATTAGGCCATTTAGGAAGGCTGACTTAACATCCATTTGAAAAAGCTTAAACCCCTTATGGGCTGCATAACTTAAGAGCATTCTAATGGATTCAAGTCTAGCTACAGGAGCATAGGTTTCATCATAATCAAGACCTTCTACTTGGCTAAACCCCTTAGCTACTAGCCTAGCCTTATTCCTGACTGTTTCTCCTTGTTCGTTAAGTTTATTCCTAAAGACCCATTTAGTTTCAATAAATTTCTTGCCTTTAGGTAAGGGTACTAAGTCCCAGACTTGACTACGTTCAAATTGGGCTAACTCTTCCTGCATGGCTATGATCCAATCAGGGTCAAGTAAGGACTCTTCTATAGACTTGGGTTCAATTTTTGAAATTAATGCAATTTGACTAAGGTTCCTAAAAGCTGATCTAGTCTGAACCCTTAGTTCTGGATTACCTAAGATTTGATTAGTTGGGTGGGCTGAGCTAACTCGTACAGTTCTGGGTTGGTTAGGTTCAGTTTCAGGTGTGGGTTCAGTTAGATCATCGTTTTGGTCCTCAATTGGCCTTTCATCAGGGTTAGTACTGGATCTAACAAAGTCAATTGGTTGGTAGGTGGTTTGATCAGAGTTATTTGGGTCAGATTTTTCATCAAATTTTACATTTGTAGTTTCTTCAATTTTTAGGGTAATTTTGTTATAAACTCTATAGGCTCTACTGGTAAGGGAATAACCTACAAAGATACCTTCCTCAACCTTAGAAGTAAATTTTCCTAAGTGCTCTCTAGTATTTAAGATATAGACTTTACATCCAAATACTTTAAGGTATTTAATGTTAGGTTGTTTGTTATAATAGATTTCAAAAGAGGTCTTTCCTAGGTTTTTAATTAGAGTTATTCTATTTTGTACATAACAAGCTGTACTAACAGCCTCAGCCCAAAGGTATTTAGGTAAGTTGTATTCATTAAGTATTGTTCTAGCTGCTTCTTGTAGTGTTCTATTTTTTCTTTCTACAACTCCATTTTGTTGAGGTGTTTTAGGGCAAGAGAATTCATGATGGTAGCCTTTTTCTAGACAAAATTGATTAAATTTGTGATTTTTGAATTCTCCGCCATTATCGCTCCTAAGTCTTTTGATTTTAATCCCTTTTTCATTTTCTGTTAATTTACAAAATTGAGTGAGTATATCAAACGTTTCATCTTTATTTTTTAAGAATTTTACCCAGGTAAATCTTGAATAGTCATCTATAATTACTAGGCAGTATAGGTTACCATTAATTGATTTAACCCCATGTGAGTCAAATAGATCTAGGTGAATTAATTCCAGAATTGACTTGGTTTGAGTTTGATTAGTTGGTTTGTGGGTTGACCTAGTTTGTTTTCCTTGTTGACAAGCATTACATAAGGTTGACTCAAGGTTAGATAACTTTGGTAGGCCTCTAACTAAACCATTTAGTTTAGGTAGTTTTCTGAAGTGAGTGTGTGAAAGTCTCCTATGCCAGAGCCAAGTCTCATCCTTATGGGTTAAGAGGCAGTTTTCTAAGGGACAGGTTAACTTAATTTCATAAATGTTATTGTGCCTAAGTCCTCTAAGTGTGATGTTTGGGTTGTCATTGTGTTTGATCAGACATTCATTGGATAGGAACCTAACCTTATAACCAGTGTCACACAATTGGCTAATGCTTAGTAAATTGAAGTTGAAATTCTCAACAAGTAATACATTTGTTATTATGAAATCAGACTCAAGTTCAATATTGCCTAGTCCAATTACCTTAAGTTTACCGTTGTTTCCAAAAGCAACGGTCCCTAGTCTTTTGTACTTGAGTTCTGTAAATTTGGTGGGATTCCCAGTCATGTGTCTGGAGCATCCACTGTCAATGATCCATTTATTTTCCTACAGTTAAGTACAGGTTTAGACCTTAGGTTGAGTTTTTGAAAAAAAATCTAAGAAGATTTAAACACTTGAGTTTGAATTTTAATTTGAATTTTAATTTTAATTTAGATTTTATGTTGATTTTTTAATTTTAATTTGAATTTTAATTTTAATTTTATTTTGATTTTTAATTTGAATTTGAATTTTAATTTTATTTTTATTTTTAATTTGAATTTGAATTTAAATTTTATTTTTATTTTGAATTTTAATTTTAATTTTATTTTTATTTTTAAATTTGAATTTTAATTTTTTTTGAATTTGAATTTTAATTTGAATTTGTATTTTAATTTGAATTTTAATTTTAATTTAAATTTTATGTTGATTTTAATTTTAATTTGAATTTTAATTTTAATTTTATTTTGAATTTTAATTTTAATTTAAATTTTATTATCCTTATTCATCTCACTTGGTCTAAGTCATCAATCAAGGGAGTCCTATGATATTGTGAGATGATTTTGATTTTGTTTAGAAAAGTTAACTTGACCTTTAACAAGTAGTAATTTAAAAGTACACTTCAATAATTGGCTTCCAGGCTATGGCGAGGCACAGTGGCCTTCTTTTGCCGAAGCCTTATTGGAGCAACAACCATTTTCTAGGCAAAGCCGCTTAAAGAAGTTGGACTTTTAACTTACTCATTGAAAGCCCTGTTACTAAATAGTACAAGAGTCAAATTAACTTTGAAGCTAGTCCTAAGTGCCCACCTGGGCGGCGGCTGATTTTAAGGTGCCAACTAGTTTGGAGCCTCCCCCTAAATTGTAGACTGGGTGTCTAGGGTCAATGTAATGGATGTCCCTTTTTGGGACATAAAATTGATTCTGACCTAATTGCTTTGTTAGATAAGCTTTCGGAACCCACGCTTTTCGTTGATTTTTGCGGGGGTGGATAAAGGAGATAAAAGATCTTTGGTTCGATCTTGATTTATATCCTATCCCAGATTTGTTGTACATGCCCTTTTGTGATCCAAGAATAAGGTCAAGGTTCTTGGATCGGGTTGTGAAAGTTGCTAGTAGATCCTTAAGTTTTAGGACTTCGCCCTTTAGGGTTGAGTTTTTAGTTTCAAGCTCAATTAATTTTTGATTTTGAGTTTGTTCAGTTAATGTTCTGGTATTAATTAATTGCTCCTTAAGGTCTTGATTTTCCTTAAGAAGCTGGTCATTTCTAGATTCAGATGCAAGCAATTTTTTATTTAAAACAGAAATAATTTTAAAGAACTTTTCATTTACTGAATCTAAATATACCTTAGTCGAGTCGTCCGAAAAGAGTCCGATCTCTTGACTCGACTCATATTCGGAATCTTCGTCGTGCTCTGAGTCTGACCCGGGTCCGGTTGCCATTAGTGCGAGATAGTTTGAGTTCCTTGGTGGTTCATCGTCGGAGTCGTCTGTGCTGTCATCCCAAGTGGCTTGAAGAGCATTCTTCTTCTTATTCTTCTTGGGTTGATTCTCCTTTTTGTAGGGGCATTCGTGTTTGAAGTGTCCTTTTCTGTTGCAGCCGAAACAGGTTATTTTACTTTTGTCTTCACTACTGGTAGGCTTCATTATCCTCTGGAGGTCCTTTCTTGAGAACTGGCTTTTCTTTTTGGCGAAGACCTTTCTTACTAGGTTGACCATTTGTTCCTCATCATCTGAGTCTGAGTTTGACTCTTCTTTTAATTCTTGAATTTTCTTGTTTAACTTACCATCTTTTGAGGAACCTGCAAATAAGGCAAATCCTTTCTCGGCCTTGGCGTTAGTCTGTTCGTGCAGTTCTAATTCACAAAACAATTCATCTAAATTAATTTTAGAAAGGTTCCTAGAAATTTTATAAGCATCTATAATAGATGCCCATAGTGAATTTCTAGGGAATGCATTTAAAGCATACCTTATGATGTCTCTGTTTTCTTGTTTGTGCCCAATTAGGTGAAGTCCATTTAGTATGTCCTTGATTCGGGCGTGGAGTTGGCTTGCAGATTCTCCTTCCTGCATTTTTATATTAAATAACTTATTTAAAAGTAAATCCCTTTTTGTTACCTTGGCATCAGAGGTGCCTTCATGTAGTTCAATTAATTTGTCCCATAGCTCCTTTGCTGAGTCGGTTGGTCCAATTCTATTTAGCTCCTCTTTGGTAAGTCCGCACTGGAGGGTGTTCTGGGCTTTGAACTCGGTCTGAGCCTTTTTCTTCATCTCTGGGTTCCATTTGTCGGGCTTCAGTGGAGCATTATTTCCCTCATCCATTGGCGGTGTGTAACCTGTTTGAACTGCAAACCACTGATCCATGTCGGTCTTCAGATAAACCTCCATCCTTCTCTTCCAGTAGGGAAAGTCTTCCCCATTAAAGAGGGGAGGGCGGGCAGTGCTATAGCCTTCACCTTGAGCCATCTGAAATAGACTACACAAAAACTTGTCCCAAGACTAGGTCTTGGATTAGTAGTGTGGTAGAAAAAGGAGAAGAGAGAGAAAGAGTGACTCGAAATGGTGTTGCACCAAATTCGAGTAAAATCAAACGAACGGAAAAAATAATCCAAATCTAGGCAACAATACCTAATTTAGATCAAGTGTAGCGAAAAACCAAAACTCGAAAAAAATTGGATTTTCCCCGGCTCTTATGGTGGTTGCACCGATACAGAGCGTATCTGGCTCTGATACCACTTGTAGGATCAATGCACGTGAGAGGGGGGGTGAATCACGTGACTTTAAACAAATTTGAGTGCTTTAAAAAGCGTGCACAGCGGAAATGAAAGAAACAAAAAAAAACAACCACAAAAACACGAACGAGTTTTTACTTCGTTCGGAGCCTTCGGCGACTCCTACTCGAAGGCCCAGGTCCCTCGGACCTTTCCGTTGGGCAATCCACTAAAACTCTCTACCGGAAAACCCCGATAGAGTAGGCGAGTACACAAGAATTGAAAGTGTGACAACCCCACACTTTCAAGCAATAAAATATATATTAAAAATTAAATTATTTTTACCGACGTCCGGAGTAGGTCGACTCTTTCGGGGCAGCGGGACGTCGTCGGCTCGAAGTGAAGCGATTCCGGAGCAAGGCGCGAGCGTAGAAGAACTTCGAGGCGTTGGAAGAATGGGTGTTTGAAGAAGAGGGTCGAGGGTCCTTTATATAGGGCTGGGGGCGCCCGGGATGCTCGGGGCGCCCCCCCCCCCACGTGGCTTTCGATTCGGCGAGCCCTCTGGTCAAGGCTAATCTCTGTTTCTTCGGGATCATCTTTGACTGGGGCGCCCGGAGCGCGCGGGGCGCCCGGATTGACCGGTCAACGCCTATCTCCTTGGCCTCGCGAGGGCGAGCTTCGGCAGCTGGCAGTGAGGTGGCACTGGGGGCGCCCGCAACACGCGGGGCGCCCGAAGCGCGCGGGGCGTTTGCTCGACTGACTTTGGGTTGACTCTGGGGGCGCCCGGAACATCTGGGGCGCCCTGCTCAGCTACTGCCTCACTCCCTTGAGGCTCTCTGAGCTGCAGATACTCCTTCCTTTGGTCCTGCATCCAGGGTTAGTCCAAAATACAGTAACACATAGTGTTAGATTGTACAGCCTTAGCTGTCTTGGTTCTGACTTTGGTCTCCGAAATGGAGCCCTAGGTCGAACCGACGCCTACTGTTCCCTCGACCGGGAACGCGTCCTCACTGGTTCGTTCCTCCAGTGACTTACCTCATTTACCTTGTGCAGCTCTACTTGACTTCTTGACCCACCAGGACTTCCTGCCAAGACGCAACCACCTTGGTCTTCCTGCCAAGTCTCAACCAACTTGGTCTTCAGCCAGTTGTCAGGTCCCGCGGACCCAACTGGACTTCCTGCCAGGACTCAACCATCCTGGACTTCAGCCTGGTATCTGGTTCTAAGTCTTTCATCCCTGCACACTTAGTAAAGAGGTTAAACACTAACAACCCTAACTTTAACCACTTTGTCATACATCAAAACCCGAGTTTGACCGTTAGTGCAAACTGCACCAACAGGTACAAGATACCCTTATAAATAATCTGGTCGATTAACTTCATTGGTATAGAACTAAAGAGGTCATAGCTACTGTATATGATCGTAACAAGCCCCAATAGTAATCACAATACCAATGTCATTAACGACATAGATCAAGATGTGGACGTATAGAGTGGAAATTACATGAAATGTGATCAATACATGTGAATTTTCAACTGGTCCAAAGTGACCTAAAAGAGTCTGATCATATTTGCAAATACCTTATGCTAAACTATAATAGCAAATTATAATCCAAACTTTATGATTCCAAAAGAAATCTATATCATATTTACAAATACCAAATGCTAAACAACAGTAGTAAATCATAATATCATATTCATAGTGTCAAACAAACATATGAATTCCCATTAATATTTTGAACCTTAAGTACGTACAATAATCGAAATAAAATATTTGTCTTTATTAACTTAGAGTAATAAAATAAATACAGACTCCCACTAGATGAGTTCTTCTCCCATAAGAAGAACTCTCATATCTACAGCATGCACATCAAACACCTTAGGCACCAAGCCTTTGGTGAGTGGATCGACCAACATGGAATCTGTGTTTATGTGCTCTACCATGATCTGACGACTTTGAACTCTCTCTTTAACCGCTAGAAACTTAATGTCGATGTGTTTGGACTTCGGTGAACTGTGGTTGTTCTTGGCATAAAATTTTGCGGATTTATTATCACAGTAAATCCTCAGTGGCTTGTCAATGCCATCAATGATATACAATACTGTGATGAAGTTCCGCAGCTAAATCTTGTGATTGGATGCTTCGTAGTATGCTACCAACTCTACTTCCATGGTAGAAGTGGCTACTAACGTCTGCTTGACGCTCTTCCAAGATACAACCTCCAGCAAGCATGAAGATATAGTCTGAAGTGAACCTCCTGTTGTCCAAGCATCCAGCAAAATCGGAGTATGAATAACCAATTACCTCCGGGTGATCTAACCTCCGATACGTGAGCATGTGTCTTTTAGTTCTTTACAAATACCGCATCACTCTTTTAATTGCTTTCCAGTATGACGATCCTGGGTTATTAATATATCTGCTTAACATCCCAACTATAAATGTTATGTCTGGTCGAGTGCAAACTTGTGCATACATGAGACTTTTCACTGCTGATGCATATGGGAATTGTTTCATCTCCCTTATTTCAAGTTCAAGTCATGGGCATTGCTTCAAACTAAACTTGTCACCTCTTGACATAGGTGTGTCACTAGGTGTACAGTTCTGCATGTCATACCTTATAAGCGCCTTCTCAATATAGGCCTGTTGTGAAAGTCCAAGAATGCCTCTTGAACGATCACGACAGATCTGAATGCCTGGAATAAAAGATGCTTCACCAAGATCTTTAATTTCAAATTTACCAAATAGAAATAACTTGGTTTCATGTAGTAGACCCTTATTATTGCTCACAAGTAATATATCATCCACGTACAGAACATGTATAACAAACTTGCTCCCACTGAACTTGACATATATGCACTGATCAACGGGGTTCTCTTTAAATCCAAATGAGATAACCACTTGATCAAATTTTTGATACTATTGACGGGACGCCTATTTTATACCATAAATGGGCTTCTTTAATTTACATGCTAAGTGCTTTGAGTCTGAGGACTCAAAGTTCTCTGGTTGCACCATATATATAGACTCCTTTTTGTCTTCATTGAGGAATGCAGCCTTTAAGTCCATTTGATACAGCTTCAAATCAAAATGAGCTACAAGTGTTATGATTACCCTAAGGGAGTTTTTCGTCGACACAGATAAGAAAATCTCCTTATAATCAATGTTTTCCTTCTGAGTGACTCCCTTGGCAACAAGATGAGTATTATACCTTTCGATATTGCCCTTCGAATCTCATTGGGTTTTAAATATCCATTTACAACCAATAGGATTCGAACCTTTAGGTAATTTGACAAGTTTCCAAACGTCATTGCCTGCCATAGATTTCAACTCTTCTTGCATGGCGTTAATCCACCTTTCAGGATTAGAACATTGTTTGACTTCTTGAAAAGACGTAGGATTACTTTCCAACCCTATATCAAAATCATGCTCTTGGAGATAAACATAATCACGAGAATTCATGCTTCTCCGTTCCCTTATGGATTGTCTTAAGGGCACTTGTGTTTGAGGTGGTTGAGGTATTTACTCATCAATATGAGGCAATACTTCAATTTCAGTCGTAGGCTCCTCCAATTGCATTGGAGATGTCATAGGAATATCCTAGTTCACTACGCTCACTGGATTGTAGTATTTATAATGTGCCGATATAGTAACCATACCACTACTGATCGCACTAGTAGTAACTATAGGAGGATCGTCAACGCTTTCCTCAAAAGATACTGTCTTAATTTTATCACTTCCACTGTCCTCAATTAATTTGACATTTCCCGTTTCGAAGAAGGATCTATTAGAGGGATCATAAAATTTATAGCCCTTTGATTTCTCAAAGTAACCTACAAAATTGCAGCTAACAATTCTTGAATCCAATTTTCTTTCATTAGGCTTGTAAGGCTTAGCCTTAGCCGGACAACCTCAGACATGTAAATGTCTAATGTTAGACTTTTTACCCGTCCATATCTCAAATAAGGTTTTGTTACCGTCTTACTAGGTACTATATGTTGGGACCGGTAGGAGAGCTAGAGTGGGGGTGATTAGCTCCGATTTTGCTTGTTGATGATTTGTTGTGGCGGAAGACTTGAGCAATGCTAACACCTCTATTTTACTTGGTATCCACCTCCTTGAGGTGACTAATCCAAGGGCCCACTCTCCTCACTCTCTCATTCACTATGAAAGATCTCCTTCTTGAGGTGGAGAAACCTCTTACAAGCTTCCAAGAAGATACAACAAGAATCCAAGCAAATACAAAATGAAATCTTACAAGATTTACAATGATAAGCTCTCTCTTTGCTTTGCTTGCTATCTTCAAGCTTGCGATCGCCTCTAGAACTTTGGAAGTGCAGCAACACTATGCCCCAAAGCTTCTCTTGAAATGGCGTAGAAGGAGGAGGAGAGGTGTCGAAGAGCTGCCGAAGCGATGCGCCTCAAACCTGCGTGAAAACCCTATATACCCGACGCCTAGGGTTTCTGAATCGATTACCCAATCGATTACCACGTCAGACTTAGCCGTTCAACGGCTAGTTTTTGAACCTTAATCGATTAGCCAATCGATTAAGGATACCCTGAATCGATTGCTCAATCGATTCAGCTCCTCTCTGTGCTCTCACATAAAACTGTCATAATCGATCGCCCGATCGATTACAGGAGCCCTTAATCGATTGGTCAATCGATTTAGGAAAGACTGAATCGATTGCCCAATCGATTCAGCCACCTTCTGTTCTCGCAACTCATTTCTCCCAATCGATCAGCTAATCGATTCGCGCCTTCCTTAATCGATCACCCAATCGATCAAGGAAGCTTCTGTTCGCGAGAAACCAACCCCCAATCTATTACCCAGTCGATTGGTCCCTTGCCTAACCTTTGTCAACCTTGACCAGTTAGAACTTCTTTACCAAGTATCTGATCAACTCTTTGACCAACTTGGATTTCCCTTGCCTAGCTCCCAACTAGGGCTTAACCTGGTTCCCAACCAAATTCGCCTAACCCCCGAGTTAGGTCTAGTCTCTCGGTAGACTTCCACCTTACCAGTGAGCGATCTCCTCGATCCACCTGGACTACACCTAGTCCCACTAGGTGTGCCTAGTCCCACTAGGTCTTTTCCCGTGCCAGCGTATGATCTTCCTGTTCCACCTGGACTTCACCTAGTCCTACTAGGTGTGCCTAGTCCCACTAGGTCTTTTCCCATGCCAGCATGTGATCTCCCTGATCCACCTGGACTTCACCTAGTCCCACTAGGTGTGCCTAGTCCCACTAGGTCTTTTCCGTCAAGTCTCCAGTCAACCTTGACCTGCTTGACATCATACGATATTCAAACATCGTATGACATTCAAACATCATTATCAAACATCGAAACATCCAACCTTAGGCTTACCAAGCTTACCAGACATAAGCTCACCCGAGCCCAGTCAAACTAGGTCAACCCTGACCTACCAAAGATTGCACCAACACTTTATTGAAAAGATAAACTGTAGTCTTGAGTGCCTCACCACACAAAGACTCCTGTAGAGAAGTGAAAGTCATCATACTTCTCACCGTGTCTTTTAGGGTTCGATTGTGACGCTCAGCTACACCATTATGACTGGGTGTACCAGGCATGGTATATTGAGGCATAATCTCACACTCAGCAAGGTAATTTACAAAAGGTCTTAGACGTAGTTCACCTGATCTATCATATCGACCGTAATATTCTCCTCCACGGTCGAATCAGACAACTTTAATTTTCTTACTCAGTTGAGTTTAACTTCGTCTTTGAAAATTTTGAACATGTCCAAAGATTGTGACTTCTCTTGAATAAGAAACAGATAGCCAAATCTAGAATAGTCCTTTATGAAGCTAATAAAATATGTGTATCCATTCCAAGATGCCTTAGGGAATGGTCTACAAATGTCCGTATGTATTAGCTTCAAAACGTCACTACAATGGCTAGCCCCTTTGTTCCTTTTGTTAGTTGTCTTCCCCTTAACACACTTTATGCAAACATCAAAGTTTGACATGTTAAGTGAATTAAGAATTCCATGTAACATTAACCTTTCTAGGCGTCGTTTGGATATATATCCTAAATGCCTATGTCATAGCATGGAGGAATTCTCATTGGTCAATTTACGTTTCGTACCTATACTATACATTATTACATTGTCAATCGTGGAAGTAAAAGTGTTTAATTTATAAAGCTTATCAACTAAGGAATCATTGTCAATCAAAATTGAATTATAGAAAATATTAAACATTTCATTTCCAGATAAACAAAAATAACCTGATTTGTCCAAACAAGAAATTAAAATAAGTTCCGTCTGAAAGACGGTACAATGAATATATTCTCTAAATCCAAATAGGCATCAGATCCTAAATAAAGTCTAAAAATACCAATAGACTCGACTACAACCTTCTTCCTATTCCCCGTATAGATGTATCTTTCACCATCAAGCGGAAGTCGGCTCTCCTAAGACAACCCTGTATAGTGACACTTATGTGAATAGTAGCATCAATATCTATCCACCAAGTGTTAGTGGGTATAATAGCTAAATTGACTTCTAAACTAATAAAGTTGAGAAGTTTGTCTCTGGAATCTGCAGTTAGCTTACCTTTTCCTTTGTTATTTATCCTCTTTCGCTTCTTGCTCGTACTTTGAGAACCAGATGCTAAGTGAGTACTCTCTGATGTCTCAATCTTCAATCTCCCCTCCTCTGGCACGCATTGAGCAATAAACTCATTTAATGTCCACTTTTCCTTTTGAGTATTATACGATATCTTAAAAGGAGTGAGCCGTGCAAACAGAGACATTAAGACGAAATACACTAACATACTCTCGGACATATCGAGTTTTAGTACTTTTAGACTTATCGCTATATTGGACATCTCTATAATGTACTCCCTTATGTTTCCTTTACCACTGTACCGCATGTTACCAACTTTGTAAGAAGTGTGGTAGTCTCTACCTTTTCATTTGAGGTGATTTGGTCTACCAGTTGGTTAAGGAAACTTCTAGCATCTTCTGTCTCTGTGATTGAGCCCTTTATTTTTGTCGGTATGGAAAGCTTCATGATGCTTAGACTTATGCGATTTGATTTCTTTCACAGCTAAAATTCAGCCCTCTGCTCTATAGTGCAAGTATTGGTCAAAGGTGGGAGGGCGATCATTCCTCAATGTATAGTCTAAGTCTATACAGCCTAAGACTACGACCACGTATTCTTTCCATTCAGAAAAAATTGAACCAGTTAATGTTGGTTGTTATTAATGTTGGCAGTTTCAGATTGCACTAAAATTAGAAAGAAAATTTTATTTAAGTTCACGATTTAACTAAAGTCAAAAACATATAAACATATAGAAATATTATGTAAATAAATAAAATTTAAATGCATATGAATAGACTCCTTATGAGATACCAAATACAACATGACATTTTAATCTGTGGATTAAAATATAATTTGTTAGCGGTACTCTCTGATATAACTCAAACTTTAATTAGTCACACAATGTGTCTTCATTTGGGTTGACCCATTGTGCGCATAATATGACACTTTATATGAGTTATATATTGGTTCATAGCATACAACAATTTAATCTACCACGCAATATGTCTTCATTTGGGCTGACATATTTTGTGCATAATCAGAACAAGAAATAAATTTTGTTCAACAGTTGTAAGCTATCTTGAACATATATCTGACATAAAAGTAACCTTCCTTTGGGTCGATTGCTCTTAGCATAGATATACGTTTACCAATACAAAATGCACTAAATATGTTGGGACCGTGACCGTTTGCTAGAGGGGGGAGGGTGAATAACACTTTTCGATTCTTCTACCTACGATGTTAGCGTGCGCAAGCGGAAACAATAATAACACAAATAAACAATGCTAACACCAAACCTTTTACGTGGTTCGGAGATGACGCTCTTACTCCACGGCTGTCCGTAAGGTGGACGATCCCTTGATCCTTCCGTGGATCACTCCCCGGATGTCCTCTGGCTAGCTCGTGTAGCTCCTTGTGGGTGGAGAAACCTCGCCATAATCCCGAACACACATCTGAGCTCTTAGACTATTATTTGGTCTTTAACCAAAGCCAAATTCGTCAAGAGTGTAACGACCCGACCCCTCGGCCCCTTGGGCGGCCCATTTGGCGGCCCAACTGGCGACCCCTTATGTCGTCAACTGACGACCATCGGCCGTGCCATTACTAACTAGGTCTTCCCACCCCTGGCCAGTAGATTTTTATCTTCTCCAGGATTCGAACTCTAGACCTCCAGGCTAAGTACTAAAGTTTAGGTTAATTGCGGCGGTTCTTCCGTCATTTTTTTTCTATTCCTCACATAAACAAAAAAAATATAGAAAACAAATCTATCTTAAAATTTTCTTATAGACTTTTCGACAATTATAAAATTATATTATATTAAGAAAACTTGATCTAGCATACAAACAATTAATCAACTAAAAAAATTTAAACTTTATTGTCATAAAAATGATGAAACAAAGTCAAGGCTCTGATACCAATTGATAGAATTTGGATTTTCTCTTAACCGCATGAATTCTAAAAATAAAATAAGAATTCGAAAGAGAAAACACAAGATATATATGAGCATGGATCTATTGTTTTTTCAAATTATGATATAACAAGAATAAAATAATATAAACTGAAAGACACTTGTCGCAGCGTCGTCGGCTTGATCCCTGTGGAAAAAGATGCAGTGGAAAGAAGGAGGAGAATCTTCCAAGGGGCTTAGGGTTGACGGCGCCGAAATAACTCTAGATTAATGGGGAACCAAGAGCTCTGTCAAGATGGATCCCCTAAACTCTTAAGGATCTCCCCTTTATATAGAAATTCAATCTGTTATCAGCCCATAGATAATAACAGATTGATCTAAAAGGTTCTATACATTAAACTCGCATCTAATAATCCGAAACTCAATAAACATAAGTTAGATTACTTTAAGGGTTCAGATTGTATTTACATATACAACCTACAAATAAGCCCACCTAATAAGGATAATAATATCCAACAATAGTTTCTTAATTAGATCCAATTAGAACCCTTCATGTCATTAGGTTGTCTATCATCTCGCATCATCAGATCCTTGGAAACAAAGAAACCCTGATTCTATTATAATCATTCATGTAGTAATTGTGTTCTTCTAATCCCATCTTCAGTTGCGCATTAAATTTGCATCCTTTTTTACCTATTGCAGATTCTACAGGCCAGACACAACCCTTCGACTAGCCACTTGAATCTCATCTGATCTGTCCTGGAAAGGTAACACTATCTTCACTTCATATTAGATCTAGAGATTGTATGTTTCGAGTCACCTCTCATTGACTCACCAATTGAAGCTCATCCAATTCTGTAGGTTGGACTGGCATCTGATTGCACTTTTTCTGTTATTGCTCTGGTTCTATCCTGCAAAGGTGAGACTATCTTCGCTTCATAATTGATCTAGTTCGTCAAACTATTTACTTTAACCCATCTTGAGAAAAACAAAATCCTTCTTAATGCTATGCTTTACTTTTACTTTGATTTTCCCCCTTTAGAAAGAAACCTGGTTTATGCTTTGCATCCAGCATAATGATTTTGCCATGCCATGGGCACATAATCTTCTTCCATGCTTGTCTTCTTGTTCCATTGTTCGCAATCCTACTCGCCCTTATTGACCTGTCAGTCGTCCAATTCTTTGATATGTTCGACTCAACCTATCTATTAATGCAGCCTCGTCGCCTATCTATTCATCTTGTTTGATCAATCCACTTAACTAATTTTAAATAAATTAATATTTAATTCCATCAAATTAATGAATGATATTGTTTCTGATCGAGAAAAAAGATGTTTAATTCCATCACATTAAGTCAAATCCTAATGACCATTTCCTTATTATGGTTTCCATGTCACTTTGTATATTAAAGGAAGAAGATTACTTTTAATTTCTCTTGATACTCCTACTCCATTTTATTTCTTTCATTTTGAATTTCTCTATGATTAATTTTCTATATATTTATGACATTATGATATCATTGATAAATTTTCTACTTTTATTTTTCATGAAAATGACTTCTATATTATTACAAAATATACTATCGGATATGCTATTAAAAAAATGATTAACGAGATTGGATAAAATCATATCAAACTCGCTCACTTTTTAGTCATATCAAACTCAAAATTTAGTGATAGAGAGAACATGATACGTTCTTGATTGTCCACAGTGTTGCAGCGTAGCTATTGAGAGGGCTTTATTTAGTACATAGCGTAAGATCTATCAACTTACCTCCTAACAAGCTCTGGATAGATAATAAGATTGTTCTGCAATCATAAGCCGAAGACCACATGTCCTAGATTGGAGAATAGGGATCATATGAATAATAGTACATAGTAATGCAATAACGTGATCAAACCAAGAGGTAGAGTACCTGAAGGGTGTCTAAACAGATGCTGCCACATTGGTCAATATTTGGATGGAAGCATGGAGTTTTAAACTTAACTAGAGGTTTAAATGGATAGTCCAACGGGAACTTTAGTGACAGTTTGTAAGACAACCCTTCATGAGGAGTCCCTTTGCTTCCCTCAATGGTACCTATCCAAGAGAAGATATTTTCACCTTCTGGAAAGGCTGATACTCCTGTACCTCCACTCATCTGTGGATCATCAAACACAAAGAAAAATGGGGAAAACAAAACTTGTAAATAGTGATCTTAGCGGTAGGGCCGAGCAAGAATGCAAAAATATGTTCAATGACTTTCAAATGTAATAAAAGAAATAAATTTTCATTCAAATGATTAAACTTAAAAAAGAAATTTAGAGCACTCTTTTTCCTTAAGTTCTAACTATTGAAATTTCTAAACAAGCTCACACCATCTGAATCAATTTTCTCTCATTCTATTATTTATTAACGCTACACCTAATTGCTCTGAACAATTTTTTATCCATTCCAGTAACTCCACTTGGCAACATTCTCATTTGTGTTAAATTGTGTTGTTTTCTGTCATTGAACATGATTTGTTTTGTTATTTCATCTGATAACCATGCATAAAGACAGACCTAATGAGTTGACATTGATCTATACCTACAACGGTAGGAAAGCCATTGATCACACTTCAAAAGTTCAACCATTGACAGTGACATTATTGTTGATACCTATTATATTATTAATGCCATAAATAAATATTCATCTATTCTGTAAAATTAACTACAATAGTTCTCTAGCTAGGAAATCAGTTATAAATTCTAACCGAACACATCTCATGACAAGAAACCAAATTGATACATAAAAATGTCTTCACTCTTATCGTCCCCTCAAAAATTACCAATCTCAAAAGTCGAAATATCATTTCAAATTCTCTGCATGAATAGCATAACTTGTATATGTTTTCTTGCTCCTCTCAGTTGGCTGAACAAACTTTTAAGGAAGCATTGGGTGATGGCATCTGGCTTTCGTTGTTGTCTGGTACTATAGTCTCTAGTGCACAATCCCTCAATTACAGGGATTATAGTCTTGTTCCAACAGCTCGAAGAAGATGGTTTATCCTTTGAACTACCTTGGGATAAAGTTTCCGCACTCTTCAACTATGCCAGATTGCTCGAACAAGTAAATGGAACCGAAAAGGCAAGCAATTTCTACCAACTAATTCTCTTCAAGGTTTGTACCTTCTTAACCCATTCTTCTATTCACTTTTTCTAATTTTTTTTCTCCTGTCCGTGGACAAGCAGTCTTTTCTCGGTGAGTTGGTAGTCTGTCCTTGAACAAGCCTATCTTTTACACCATAGTGAGTACCTTTGTTGAAGGACTAAGTTTGACTGTGTAAATGTGAACTTCCTGCTCATGTGAATCTGGGTTTTATGTATTTTTCCACTATCAAACGAGAGAGTAGTGCAGATACATTGAAATGATATTTCCTGCTCCATTGTGAGCAATGCTTTTGGATCACCGTAGCTACTTGTGCCTGTCTTCTGTAACTTTCAGCAGGGTGTATATTTATTGGTGCACTGGTTCCTTATAGTGTCATTAGTTTGTGTCATAGTTCGTTATGGTTTCATGCTAAAGGTGGGACCAAGATCAGCCATATTGCCATTGCAATGTTTGTTTCATCAGATTGGTGTTGCGTATGGTTGTTCCTAGACTGTGTATATTTATGTTGCAGCCTTTCTTGTCACCCAAACTTATTGGTCATATATGAGTTCCTCGTTTCTTCCTTACGGTCAACATTAGCATTTCATCTTTGTTCATGAAGCTAATGCTAATACCATATCTTTTGTTTATTTTTCTACGTATCTAGCATTATTCGGAAACTCTGAAGGTAATTGTATCTCATTCTTACTTTGCTAATTGTGGAGGAATTGTCAATTAATACTTAGTGTTCTTTCAATTGCTACTTTTGACTCTGTGAAACCAACTCTATTAAGTTCTTGTTATCTTATATTTAACAATGTTTATTTACCTATTCTTTCTACTTCCAGTATCCAGATTACGTGGATGCATATTTGAGGCTGGCTGCCATGGCAAAAGCACAAAATAACATTCAACTGAGTATTGAATTGGTACCTTAATAATTTGGCTCATTTGATATTTGCATGGTCAAACCATTTGACTGATTGTTTGTATGTACTAGATAAACGATGCTCTCAGAGTAGATGATAGATGTTCCAATGCTCTAAGTATGCTTGGTGAACTTAAGATTGATGACTGGATAAAAGCAAAAGAGGCATTACGAGCCGCTAAAGATGCAACTGATGGAAAAGATTCTTATTCTACTCTTGCCTTGGTATGTTACTTTTTTTTGTCCATTGACTAGACTATAGTTTCTAATAACTTCCGTGATTATTCTCATATTACTTTTTTTTGCAGTGAGTTGAAATGCAAAATTTTTTGTTGGATTGTAGGTTCAAGAAGCAGCCTCTGGAACCATTTTTGTTCAAATGCCAGATGTGTGGGTCAATTTGGCTCATGTCTACTTTGCTCAAGGTCATTTTGCATTGGCAGCAAAAATGGTAACATATTACTAATTTTCTTTAACTTTGTTTGTTTGTAAATATAGCTTGACGAGATATTTTTTTCAGTATCAAAACTGTTTGCGAAAGTTCTATTACAACACCGACACCCAGGTTCTTCTTTACTTGGCACGAACTCAGTATGAGGCTGAACAATGGCAAGAATGCAAGAGAACACTCCTGAGAGCCATTCATTTGGCACCCTCAAATTACACACTCCGGTTTGATGCAGGAGTTGCAATGCAAAAATTTTCAGCTTCAACACTCCAAAAGTCAAAAAGGACTGCTGATGAGGTCTATACAAAATATCTCTTTTCTCTGGGTTTAATGACTTTGCCTAAAGATCCTCAACAATAATCTTCACATCTCATAGCTTCTTGCAGCAGGCTTTACATTTTAATCTTAGAGAAGTTATCTCTGTGGGAATGTTGAATTTATTAGTAGTCTTCTGGGAATACTAGGCCATACAAGGGAACGATATATGCCATGAACCAGAGGCTCTCTAAGAGTTGGTGTTGGCACGCATGGTTTACTTTCTATTTAATGTAAATTCATTGTTTATGTTTGATGGGTTGGTTTGGTGCTAAATTTATTTCAGACTATTTCTCTTTTTGTTGGTGTTTGGTTTAGTACTGAAAGAATATCACATGCCGTATATGTCTATCTAATGGGCTTAGCATGTTTAAAGTTGTAACATTAATATGGTGAATAGCTTGATCTAATGGTGGTCTTTATGTGTTGTTAATCTCCATCAGGTGTGCTCCACTGTCTCTGAATTGAAGAATGCAGTCCGTGTACTTAGGGAGTGTTTGGGAGAGCTTTTACTTCTTGAAAAGTGATTCTTATAGTGATTATCTTGAAGTTAGTAAAAGCTAAAGTAAACAGTGTTGGAAAATAGAAGCCAAAAATTGATACAAGATAAAGTTTGAGTGTTTGGGAGAATAATTACTTCCAAACTTAATTTTTAATTGAATGACAATAATATCCTTAAACTATATAAATTAATCATTTTTTAATTATTTAAATATAATTTCGATACTATCAATAATTTGTTCACGTAATTATTATTATATTTTAAATAGTGATATAATTATTATTATATTTTAAATATAGTATTAAAATTAATTTTTTTATAATTTGAATATTTGAAAAAATATATAAAATTAATAAAAAATAAAAAATAAAAAATAATATAATTTATATAAATATAATATATATATATATATAATTCTGAAAATGTACAATATGATTGAAATTTTATAAAAATATAAAATTTTATTTAAAAATAAATATTAGTACAATATGATTGAAATTTTATAAATTCTATTAGAAATTATTAAAAACTCATATATAAATAACATTTAACATTATAAATAATCTCTAATAATATTTATAAATATTTTTCGTCAAGTGGCAATCAGGTAAAATGTTATATTATTTAAGGATATAAATATTATTTTTTAGTGTTATATCATAAATAAAAAAGCAGAAGCAGATAAAAGCATCAAATTCTTGCTTCTAACTTCTGAGCAAAAGGAATAGAAGCTAAAGCAGAATCTAGCCTTCCCAAACACTCAAAAGTGATTCTGTGTAGCTAGAGTCTAAAAAGCAGGTAGCAGAAGCTCTCCCAAACACTCTCTCAGTCACTTAGCTGCAGTTTCAAGCTACCATGTCTACGGATTTGATGAGAAAAAACGTGAAACACTTGCTTGAAGTTGCTAAGGTTCATTGCGAAGCAGCAGAAGCTGAAGAACGACAAAATCGTTAAAGACTGGAAGCTGCTTGGCAAATCTTTGGCGGAGGAAGCTCAACGCAAGGCTGAAGAACAGAGGAAATATCTGGTAAATTATTTTTTATTATGAATTTTGATCTCTGGATTTAATTTTAGCTTAAGCACTGATTTTGGAATATTTGAAATCCGATAAACTAGATCGAGAAGAGAAAGCAAGAAGATGAGCTTAAGCAAGTCATGCAACAGGAGGAAGATTTTGAACGCATTAAGGTATAAATTTGAATTTCACAAGTATTTATGAATTTTCTGTTCAGATATTTCCTCCACTTTTGGTGTTTTGGATCAGTCATGCCAGTCATGGAATTCTGTATTTCCATCCATAGAGAAACTAATTTATCAAGAATGATGTTCTTGTTCTTGCAGATGCCTTTTTTTCGATTTCTATGCGAACAAAGGGCCATTTACTGGTAAGGATTTGCCCCCTCAAGATGGAGCTCCTGTGGAGATTCCAATCTTGGTCTTTAACAATTGAAATCGAGTTCGCGGAAGGGGCTTAGTCAAGATATCCGCTAATTGATCTTCTGAGGAGACATGAGTGACACGGAAAGCTCCACTTTGTACTTGATCCCTAATAAAATGATAATCAATCGCAATATGCTTCATGCACGAATGGAAGACAGGATTAGAACAAAAGTGAATTGCACCAATATTGTCACAATAGATAACCGGAGCTGTGGGAATATGAACATCTAGTTTAGACAGAAGAGAACAAAGTCATCGTAACTTAGCAGCTGTAGCAGCAACCGAACGATATTCAGCTTCAGTAGAGGAGCGTGCAACCGTATGTTGTTTCTTAGAGGACCATGATATGGGATTGCTACCGAGATACACAATATAAGCACTAGTAGAGGTATAGTCATCCTTATTGCCAGCCCAATCATCATCTGAAAAAGCATGAAGAGAAAATACCGTTTGACGACGCAATGCTAGACCATGATTAGCTGTACCAGAAAGGTAGTGAAGCAAGCGTTTGACAGCATTCCAATGATCAGTAGTGGGTCGATGCATGAATTGAGACAACTTGTTAACTGCATATGCAATATCAAGACGAGTAAGGCACAAATATTGGAGACTGCCGACAATGGTTCGGTACTCAGAAGAATCAGCTAATGGAGTTCCAGAAAGGGTTGTAAGTATTGGCTCAGTGGCAAGAGGAGTGGTGACAGGTTTGGCCCCTGTCATATTTGTACGAGAAAGAAGATCTGTGATATATTTTCGTTGAGAGAGAACCAATCCAGTGGAGGTAGGGACAACTTCAACACTAAGAAAGTAGCTCAAATCTCCAAGATCTTTAATGGAAAATCTTTTGGCTAGAAGGCTGATAAACTGTTGAACTGCAGTAGCATTGCTGCCAGTAAGAATTATGTCATCGGCATATACGAGCAGATAGATTAGAAAGCCATCATTGTTGAGGATAAAAAGTGATGTGTCTGCATGAGAATTTTTAAACCCGGAAGCTATAAGAAATTGTCGTAGTTCATGGTACCAGGCTCTTGGTGCTTGTTTAAGACCATAAATAGCCTTGCGTAACTTGCATACATGTGTCGGCTTATCACGATCAATAAACCCCGGTGGTTGTGCCATAAAAACATCCTCAAGGAGATGACCTTGCAAAAAAGCATTGTTGACATCAAGTTGACGAAGAGACCACCCACGACTAACAGCAAGACTGAGCACCAAGCGAATAGTGGTAGGCTTGACAACAGGACTGAATGTTTCATGATAATCAATACCAGGACGTTGATTGAACCCTTTAGCAACAAGTCTCGCTTTGTACCTGTCAATAGTGCCATCAGGTAAATGTTTAATTCTAAAAATCCATTTACAACCAACAATATTCCTTGTTGAATCAGCCGGAATAAGTTTGTTAGAATATGAAAAATTGAAGGGCCAAAAGGTAAAAAGGGGGAAATTAAGGGCTTATATTTCATTAGGTGGAAGTGTGGGGGGCTTTAATGCAAAAGACCCCACTTATAAACACTCCTTTTGCCTTGCGCCGCAGCCAACACCCGATTCTTCTTCTCCCTTCCGTGCCCTAGATCACAGCCAACGCCTCCTTCACCGAGTTCTCCCACTTCTTATCTCTTGCGCACGAAGCCAACCCGAGATCGAGCCCTTGACTTCTCCTCTGCCCATCTTCTCACCTTCGCCACTATCCTCTTCTCTTCCCTCCCGCATTTGGCCATTGAGCGTGTGGTCGTCGGGGATCGGCCGACATCGGGCAAAGCTCAGGAAGTTCACCAATCGAGGATGACCGGCTGGTCTCGATCTACTGGGATTGGATCTAGGGCTATTGGGGCGATTTCTCTTCTTGAGCGATCTGAGCAGAGGCGTTCGGGTGTGTGTGATCTGAGGTAAGCTTTTCTCTGATCTCGATTCTTGCTTGGCTCAAGGTTGGTCGATCGTTGACCTGAAGCTTCCATTAATAGGTATTGGTTTCACGGGAGCAAGGCTTGAGATCGTCCCTACGAGGTCTGCTACGTTGCGTCGGTTGATGGGTCGCCAGGTAAGAGTTATCGTTTTGGTTTTGATATTCTAAAGTAAGCGCTTGAACTCTCTCGATCTGTATTTAGATCTTGTTCTGGGGGTTTGAATCGATTTGGGATTTGGAATGGGTTGATTTTGTGTTAGCTCCTCTGATCTTGGATTGGATAAAGCACGTGAATGTTCTGTTCTGGGATTGTGTTCTTGTTCTGGTTGTGATCATGATCCTAGGGATTTTAGTTGCTTTCAGTATTTCGATTGATATCCTTGCCATGTGTTGGTTGTTCTGTTTAGGTGGCTGAGTTCTTCTGTGAATGAAGCTTTGACAAGGAGTTGACTGCTGGGCTTTCGTCCCCGGTTCTGCTTGGGACGCGAGGGGAGCGACTAGCAACTTAGGTAAGGATCATAGGGTGGATGCGGCTTTGAATTGGGTTTTGGTGTTAGCTGAGCCAATGCTACCTTTCTGTGAATTGATCTTGTGAGTGTTGTCGATTTGAGGTGTTATTTTCCTTTGTTCTGATTGAGGGATCCTCACTGTGAGCTCCACATCTTTAGTAGGTATCAGTAGCATGATCGGATTCTGATTTTGGCTTGGGATGATTGAATGTTTCGAATATGTGTTGATTAGAGTAGTTCTGTTGTTGATGATATTTAGTTGCCTTGGTGGTGTCTCTGAATTGCTTACTATCGTGAGCTTGAGTTGGGGATTTGGATCTTGATCGTGATCGGATTCGGTGTTGATTGGTATTGGTTATGATTTAGAACTCCTCTGATCAGATGGGTTAAACTTACACTTGAATGATTTGGGTTGTTTCCCGAGTGCCCTTAGTGAGCGGTGATGCTGTGAGATGGCTTCCCTTGTACGGGTCGGACTAGCTTGGATCCTGAGGGTGTATTCATTTGGAATCTCAGTGGTTCTGTGATGCTATGTGTATGAGCTCGATGAGTACTGAGTCTGGGTTACTGTTCTAGAGAAGCAAAGGGTTGTATCAACTTGGATCTAGGGTTTGGGATCTAAGTTAGGTACAAGGTAAACTTTAGATAAATCTTATTTGGTACAGAGGTTTACTTACGTTTAAATTGCTTAATGGCATGTGTAGTAAGATTAGATCATTTAATTAGGATTAATTGTTAGAATTAATTAATCCTGATTAAGTAGGTGGTTATGTGTTAGCTAACTCTCGTATGAGATGGAAGCTAACTTGTTATGTATTTGCATGCAGGGTCTTGACTGGATTTCTTATGGCTTGGATCGTATTTCTGGACGGGGGGTTCTTACGCGCACAGACTCCGTCATCTTGAGGCGGGTACCTCTGACTTATCTCCTAGATAGTCACAGCTTTATATGCTTGATATGCTAGGATTAGCGATAGGGTGTTATTTGCGTGTATTTGTTTTCCGTTACCATGATATATATACTAGACCTGATATGTGATACTGATACCTCCTAGGATTTAGGATATGGTGCATAATTATATGTGATCCTTGCATATCATGTTGATGTAGGTGGATTAGATAGTAGATGCTGTGGTGACTGACGTCATGCATCATCGTGCACCTTGCATCACTGTCGACCAGGGGCCCATTGTTGGGTAGGCTAGGTCGACAGTCATACTGACCTACCCATACGGCCACTCATGGGTTAGTGGTTGACGGAGTATGGGTAGGATGCCCTGTGCTGCTCCGCTCAAGCACTCATGGGTTAGTGGATCGGAGCGTGGTAGCAGGCAGGGGTCCCTCCTTGAGTTGCCCTAATACCAGGAGATGAGAGAGATTTTTCTCCCCCATATTACATGGGGTAGGTGTAACACTCAGATAGAGATATCCCCCAGTTCTACGGATGATGACCGGAGGTAGAGAAGGCTACCCAGGTAGGTCATGGGGTAGGGGTGTTACGCCGGTAGCATACCGTCTACTCGATCGCTCTATTACCCGGGGTAGGGATGGCTTCCCGGATGGGTCGAGTACGGATGGAGTCACAGCTCTACGCCGGAGGTTGGCTTCCCGCTCAGCTTCCTCCCGTATACAGGTGACGATGTCTGACCGGCGACAGAGGTGACCATGTCATTGCACCATGTGCATACGTATTTCTTTACAATTGCTGTATGTGGTTGTTGCACATGATTTACATGCACATTCAGGAGACCCTTTTCCATGGTCTTGATGACCCTGCATCGCTGGTAGGTTTGTTCTACTTCTCGGATTTGCTTTATTTAGTATGGATAGTACCTGTGATATTTTGATAGTTGTATCTCTATTGCTAGCTTAGACTATTTTGCATATATATGAGTTATCAGCTGAGTTCTTTGAACTCACCCCGTAGCTCCTTGTTTTTATTTCAGGTTGATCGCCAGGAGGGTCCAGCTGCCAGTCCCATCACCTTACGTCGAGATGTTTTCTTGATTTATAGTCCCTGTATTGGGTGTCGGTACTGTGTATTTGCTTTATTATCTTCCGCTGTGTTCTTATTCGATTTGGTTGTACTTTTGTGTGCCGTGGAGGCCCTTGTGTCTTTTAACTTTGTTGTTAGTCATATCGGTATGCACGTCTTCCTTGGTTTTGTACGCTAGTTTGGTGTTTTGGTCTTGAGTTTGGGAATTGTCCGCCGGGCGTGGGGGAAGCTGGCCGATCCGTATCGGTCGAGCGACTCCTCGGGGCGTGACAAAGTTCCCACGTTCCATTCTGTACAAGAGCATCATACTCCTCAGACATTGCCTGACGTCATTTAGGATCTTTGAGAGCTTGGGTCACCGAGTGCGGCTCAGTATAATGATGTAAGGGGATGGTAGCGGTAAGATTAAGTTTTTGAAGAGGTTTATGGATATTGTTTTTGGCTCGAGTGGTCATTGTGTGAGTATTGGTGGGTGGGTTTAGGAGAGAAGGGTCTGAGGAGAGAGACAAGGGAGGGGAGGGTTGTTCTTGTGTGCTAATGGTGGTGTAGCTAGCCTGTTCAACAAAATCAGATGAAGGACTTTCGGTAATTGGACATGGAGATAGACCTGAACCAGGGGGCAAGTCAGTTGAGGGGATGGTGAGTGGCACAACCTTGGCAGGAAGATATGATGCTGATGGAAACCAAGTTGAAAGTGTATCTGGACTGGGACGATGAAGGTGAGTTTGGATGGATTTGAACGGAAAAATAGATTCCACAAACTTGACATGACGAGATATGTAGGTTTTGGAAGTGGAAGGATCAAGACAGAGATATGCGCTTTGGGTGAGGGAGTACCCAACAAACACACAAGGGATAGATCGAGATTCAAGTTTGTGACCAGAATATGGGCGAAGCCATGGATAGCACAAACAACCAAAGATGCGGAGCTTTGTGTAGTTTGGTGGAGAGTGAAAGAGAGACTCATAAGGAGAGGAAAGAGAGAGTGTGGGTGTGGGCATGCGATTAATGAGATACACGGCAGTGGTAAAGGCATAATTCCAGTATGTGATCGGAAGTGAGGCATGAGTGAGGAGAGAAAGACCGGTTTCAACAATGTGTCGATGTCGTCGTTCGGAAAGACCATTATGTTCGGGTGTATGTGGGGGAATAGTAAGATGAGAAATTCCGTGTAGAGATAAAAATTCATCTAATGCTTGATATTCTCCCCCGTTATCGGAGTAAAGAGTGACAATGGAAAATTTAAAATAATTTTCTACTAGTGCCTTAAAGCGTCGAAAAACATCATAGACCTGAGATTTCTTCTTTAAGGGATAATACCATGTGTAACGTGTGAAATGATCAACAAAAATAACATAATATTTGAAATCATCAATAGAGTAAACAGGTGAGGTCCAAACATCGAAAAATATAACTTGTAAAGGATAAGATGAAACAATTGTAGATGTAGAAAAAGGAAGCTTGTGACTTTTATTGCTAAGGCATGCATTGCAATGAGAGTTTTGTGACATAGAATAAGGTATAGACATGGTTGATATAATATGCTGAAAAATAGATGATGATGGATGTCCTAATCTAGAGTGCCACTCAGACGATGTGGCTTTTATTCCTGAAAAGGCAATAAGCGAAGAAGACAATTTTGAAGAGAAGGTTGGCCACTCATAGATCCCATCTTTAGTATTACCCGTCAAAAGGATTGCCCCGGTGCTGAGGTCTTTCACATGAAAAACAGTGGGTAAGAATTCAATAGAAACATGATTAGTATTGTAAAATTGGTATATTGAAATGAAGTTCTTTTTCATGTTAGGCACACAAAGAATATTTTGCAAATTGAAAGTGCGAGTAGGAGTAGGAAGAGTAGTAGAACCAGTGTGGGTAATTTGAAGACCGGAGCCATCACCGATCAGAACGTCATCAGACCCTGCATAAGGAGTATGAAGCGATAGATTATTCAAGTCCATGGTGACATGATGTGATGCTCCACTGTCAAGCATCCATGTGGGGTTGTCGGTTGTCTCAAGAGATGCAAAGTTCGCACGCGGTTGCCATGGTGTAGTAGGACGTGGAGCCTGTAATTGTGTTGTTGGAGTCAGTGAGGGTTGAGCAGCGACAAGTCGAAATAGAGAGCATCTTTTGACAGTGTGTCCTTGAGTACCACATCCTTGACAATATCCAAGATATGGGCGTGGTGGAGGTCGATCATTGCGTCGAGGATTGGATTGTTGTCTTTGATTGTGAACGGTGGTTGTGGAAGGGCGCCAAGAAGGAGGAGATGGTCGCCACAATTGATTATTGCGTTGATTGACAAGATTGGCGGTGACTGGAAAGGGTGTTGTTGATGCGTGCGATTGTTGGATAGATGCCTCCTTGTTGATGAGTTTTTCATGAATTTCATCAAATTAGATAGATGTTTTACGAGCATTAACTGCATCAATAATTCCTTTGTATTCCTCCCCAAGGCCGTCAAGGATCTTATCAATGATATCTTCATCGTCAACAGGTTTTCCCAGAAGTGCAAGTTCGTCGACCCGATTTTTGATGAATTGCATATACTCAGAGATCGTCTTGGAGCCCTTGACACAATTCTTCAATTGATCCTTGATTTGTTTGATGTGACCACGAGACGGTTTTGCATAGGTATTAGCCAAAGTAGTCCAAGCCTCACGAGAAGTGGTAGTACGAGCAAGAAGAGGTTGGATGGGTAGAGAGACTGCACCAAGGAGTGCGCTGAAGAGAAGACGATCCTGCCGCTTCCATGTTGAGTAGGCAAGATTTGCAATCAAGTTACATTGACGGTAATGGTTGTTGCAGGACTCGGATGAGAACCATCAAGAAAACCATAGAGATCATATCCTTCTAATAGACTTCGAATTTGGAGGCTCCACATGATGTAGTTGGAGGTGGTCAACTTTGTGATGTTTGTAGTGTTGACAGCAACAAGAGGATTATTTGGCTCTGGTAGATTTTGAATGGTGGTATGAGCAGTGGAAGATGTAGAGAAGTCTTCAAAGGCCATAGAAAGAGTTTTGAGAGAAGGAGAGAAAACAGGTCAGAGTCGTAGCTCTGATACCATGTAGAAATAACACAATGACACCACACCTTTATTTCTCATAAAAGTGAGATATATATAAAAGTATAAGATCGGGTTGATTTCCCAATCATAATTAATAAAATATTCTAAAATTAATTACCTGTCTAATCTATGAGATTTGCAATTATTTCAGAATATTTACAATTCCACTATAGGAAACTAAATAATTACGCAATGAATTATTTCCTCTAATATGTCAATTCCACTATAGGAAACTAAATAATTACGCAATAAATTATTTCCTCCAATAACAAGTTGTCCTCGAGGATCTTTGCTTTATGAATTATTGAGAATACCAAAGTTGCTGATTTAATAAACTGTTGCTATTTTGTAAACATCAGTTTTCCATCTTAACCAGGAGCAATTGAAGAATTCCACCAATACTTCTGCTAAACGACGGGAGAGAGAGAGATCCCATGGTGAAGATGAAGAAGCTGGCGATAGGAAGAGGAGAAGAGGTGGTGGTGGTAGAAAGAGGAAGGAGAAAAAGACTAAAACTCGATTTGAGGAGGAAGCTGAAATGGAGTATGAACATGATGATAATGAGGATGACACCAATACCTTCAATTATTATGATGATGACGGAGCAGACAAAGCACATAATGACCTTACTGCTGCTGGTCTTGAAGATTCTGATGTCGATGATGATCTGGTAAATCAATTTCCCTCTGTTATAGAAATATTGGCCTGATTTGTATGCCACTAATTATTCTTCCAGTTACAGTTAAAGTCTATGAGTAAATAATATTTGTCATTCCCCAAATGATTTTATCGTAACAAATTTGTATTCACTCTTGGGTCTCTTAGGGTATCAATTCTTCATTTAATCGAAAGAGAAGAACCTTGTCTGAATATGATGATGATGATGAGCCACTGGAGAGACCCAGGGGTGTTGAAACTGATGATGAAGCTGATGGAACTAAAGGGAAAGGTGGTTCTGGCGATGAGGAGGATAATGACTAAATATATGGTTATACTCTTGCAACTGGTAGTAAAATACTGAAAGCAAAGAAAGAGTTTTGCTGCTAACCATCTTATCACCCTAAGACTGTAAGTCATAATTTTAGCAATGATGCAATTTTTGTAGGAAACAAAAAAACTTTGACTTTTACCTGCTTTAAAATTTAAATCATATGGTCAAACTTGATCCATTGAAACAGGAAATTAGGATTTTAACAAGCTAGAAAAGAATGCAACTTTTACCTGCTTCAAAACTTAAATCATTTACTCAAACTTGATTGATAGAAATAGGAAATTAGGACACTGACAAAGCTAGAAAAGCATGCTTGCTACAGAATCTGATATTGAACTTGCTACTGTTTTGGGGAGCTAACACTTTTTATTTTGAAATTTCTACTTACATAATTTCACCATTTTTCTCATATGTAAAGTTCATATACACATAAATATTTACACTGTAATATATTCTATCATAGTTAACAAGTTACTAGGTTAAAGTCCAACTTATGCATTCAATTCAATAGTTACTATTTTCCAATTGTTAGAATAGAAGTTATACCGTAAGAAAATTATCATTATCCTAGAGTACTAAGGTATAATTCTAATTCGAGAAATAAATAGAAATGAGCTGGACATGTTTAAACAATTTATGGATAAATTACACAAGTTGAATCAATGAAAATATAAGAGCTAACATAGATAATTTTATTTGGTAATATCATAATTAGAACATTATCAATGATAGACTTACTTCAATTTCATCATTCCCAAATAGTTGGGAGTTATAACCAGCAGTACAATCTCACCTTGAATTAATTCCTTATTTTAAAACACGAGTTAGCATTTTCCTCTAATTTGATTTTGCAACTTGGAAGTTTTTCCTGCGGTTAGTGTTATTAAATGTCCTACCAAAACTAAAAAATCTCATTTTGTGCAGAAGACGAGAAGAAAATTGAGCCTGTGAGTGCTGCTGAATACATGCAGACAGATATTATTATTATTTTTGTATCATGAAAAATGTTGGGTTGATCAATTGCATATATCAACTTGGTTTGGAAAATTGTTGTAGATTATGGATCTCTCTTTTTTTCAGTTGAATAAATAGGCAATTAGAAACAGATTTATATCATATAAAATGAAATGATCATATCCTTTTTAAGCACTTCGATGATTTGCTGCAAAATGACTGGCAACATCAAAGCCTATTTTGTTGAATCATTTTCATCTTTTTCTATTAATTTGAAATGGTCAATTAAAAAATGTTTGTTTGGATTTTTTTTTTTATAAAAAGCATGATTTCATACATAGAGATTTGGACATTCTAAAATAGGAAAACAAATTTAGAAGAGGTTTATTTCTTTTCCTAACACTTTCTTAAATCGCTTATTAGTATTTTTTTTGTTTTTAATAATTTTTTAGTTGGTATTAGATATTTCATTTATGTCGAGTAAATTTTAGGATGATTAATTTCTAATATTTTATCTATGTAAAAAACATTCTTATTTCATCTGGTTGTTCGACAGATATAAAATTTCCCAATACTGAATTCTAGACTTGGTTTCAGATTGTCCTACTTGATACTTATCAAATTATAGTCTGATAGAATTTTTATCATCATGTATTTAATATTGTATTTTATAATGATATTTTTATTAATTTAATAAAATATCGTACGGATATTGTTTAAATTTTATGTTTTAAAAATTAAATATCAGCCTGTCATGGCACGTGCTAGCACGCGCAACACCAAGTAAAAACAAAAAATGTACATAGTTTATTTTGTCCATAACGGCTCGCTTTTGGCGGCAGCTCGTCTCCCATCGCTCGCTTCCGCCTCCGCTCCTCCTTGTGTTCTTGCTCCAAGAGATCGAAGGTCTCATCGTCGTCTCATTGTTTTCCTCTTGTGAGGTTCGATTTCTCTCATGTGTTTCGATCTGTGCAAATCTTTCTGATTTATGGACTTCCAGATGCATTCTACTTTATCGCCGTCTTCGCCCACGATCATCACGCTAAAGCCCATCGAGGCGACTCCGGAGAACTTCGCCCCATTCGGCCAGGTTATCTCCGCTTCATCCGAAAGAGAAAAATTCGGACCTCAGGACGCGCAGTTGGAGCTCCATCGCGGCATTCCCAGGTACGAACGATTTATGGCTCTTTGAGTTAAAAGTTTCTGCTGGATTATCGTTTCTGGTTGTTTCCATGGATTTTTCTTTTGTTTATGGAAGCTTGAATGATTGTTTGACGTGACCAGCTGATAACTGTAGTTTCAGATCCAGAAGTTCATTCTTTTGGATCCGGCATACAAAACAGGAAAACGAAGATAAGTGGATTAGCTTGAGAAAATAATGAAAGTCTAGGCTATGTTCCGTGATAGTCTCATACCAACATAAATAAGGGATCTCTGATGTCTTTTGTCCTCTAAACTTATTGATGAACAGGTTGCTAGTTCTTTTAATACTACATATCCAGTCCAATTTCTGCTACTCACGGAGGAAATAAAAAATCTATCAACAAAAATCTACCCAGTAGATTCTAATTATTGTTGTTTTTATTTCTATGTCTATGCCCCCTCATAGCTAACATCCTATGAGTTGAAATCCATGCACCTATAACTCTAGCAGCTATTCAGGAATCATGTTCATCCATCGGATGCATTTGTTCACAAATTATCAACCTTGTTTTGAGGGAGGATCGGGTTAATATAATGAAGCAGACAAATCCACAATACAATTCTCAAGCAGGAAAAGGGACCAATTTTGAGTCCTTTGCACTCGTTGTATGGTTGAACAAAAACCTCCAACTCGTGGAGAGTCAAGGTTTGTATTAACTTTATGAATGCAGATCTAGATCTATGTATCATTTAGGGAATATGATTTAAATATATTAAGGTCCAGATCTATACCATTGGTGGAGATTCAAATGCATTTATTGAGTGGTTTTCCAACAGGCATAAGATGATTGACATTAGTGAATTTGATTTGCTAACATGAAACTGAGGCTTTGGCTTAAGAAATATCATGCCTACCCAATGGACGAAGTTGTGACTGTTGTCATAAATGTGACTGACTACATAAAACATCTATATATTGTGTTTAGTAGGTGATTTGATGTTAAAGGGCCTAGTTGGCTATGGATAATCTCAGGCTAGACGCTCAATGTACATCAATGGACTTGAGCTGGATATTTGACATGTGATCATTAAATCAAATGAAAACTTATGACAAGGTTCTGGAGATCATGATGGTTCTGAAGTGCATTATCATGAAAGGAGGAAAAAAACTAAAGTTCCTCAAGCCAGTTAACAGTGATTTGGTTAACCTAACAACGTCACACAAAAAGGTATTTAAAAAAGAACAAAAGAGATTTTGGCAGTGATGGTTAATATTGGTTACAAACTAGTGCCTGTAGGTACATTAAGTTTGTAATTTTGTAATAATAGTATAGAAAAAAAGATATTGTTAAGATGGAGAATAAAGCTAATTCATGTTTTTGAAGAATAAAACTATCTTTTTCTTAAATATCAAAGCAATAATAGTCTGTAAATGTTATGTTTAGTACCATATTGTTGTCTTTGAGTTTTGATTCAAATCTTTAATGTGTACAAAAACGCACTTACCTTTATACCTAACTCTATTTTATGCACTACCAATATGATTATGTTGCTTTTTGCTGTTTTTGGATCTCAACTAGAGGTACTGGGAGAATTACTTAATTTAAGCTCTATTTCTTGATACTACTTTTGTATCTATCGGAAAATAATTGGTATCGCACATCAGCAATCTTCCAGCCACTCAAAGTAATATCCTCCTACTAGTCCTCCCTTTCCTTTTTCATTTGACTAAAAAAGATAATTTAAATGTTGTTGACAGGTTTTACATCATGAAACTAGAAGATCAACATCTTAAATTTGATTCCATCACTCATCATGCAAGCGTTACACAGTGTCTTGGCTCAATTGGTGGTGACGAGTGGTATATAGTTGTTGCTAAGCCATCTATACTGAAGGAAAGTGAAATTGGAAATGAGGATGGAAGAAAACCTATTAAGGCTCGCTGTGGACATTACTACATTCCCCCTAATCCTAATGAATTTTGTGCTTTCCGATTTTCTGGTCCTAAATTTGTGAAACTTAATGTTGGGACATGGCACGCAGGGCCCTTGTTCAAGAAGAAGACAATGGACTTTTACAATCTTGAGCTAAGTAACACAAATGTGAGTATCTGTATTTGGTTGTACTGAAGTTGCATGAAATGGTGCGTTAAGCTATTCCAAAGATTCTATATTTTGTTAATTTCTTGATATTATGTCTTGGTTTGTTTAGTTCAATTCTTGCTACAAGGATAGAAGGTTTTCTTTTGCAACGGTGAAAAGTGCTCCTTTTGTTGCGTTTCTCCTCTCTGTTTGTGCGATCATAATTCCTCCTCATTTCCTATCGATGCATCTCCAGTTTGTAGTTTATCAGAGATGGAAATGAAACTCTTTCTGTCAGAACAAAATAAATATGAGTTTAGACTTTCAGTGGACCTATTAAAGAAGGGAAGGCAAAGACTGTTGATGTACTGGAAGAGCATGTGTATATCTTAGCACATTTTTTTTAGCCTTCAAGGCTACAGATTTAGGTATTGCAAGTATGTTTAAGATCTGAAATTATATAAAAGTACATAAAATATCTCAATCCATTATATTCTTTGTAGATTTGTTCATACCTGGTGGCTCTATCTGGTACCAATATTATCATATTTTTATTCAAAACTGTCTCAGTTACCTCCTTTTTTTTCCAATTTCATAGATGTTATTAGTTTGACATTCAAATTCTTAAGAAAATTAACACGGGAAGCAAGACAACATAGATTTTATAAGATGAAATGCTTCCGGTTAGGACTTGTGAATTTTGATATTTTAGGAATAGTTGCCTCATTGCCACGAACTAGTGCACTTCATTTAACTGTGGATAATCTTTGTGCACTGGCATGAACAATATGCCATGTTCCCAGAATCTTACCATCAAATTCCAAGGTTTTTTAAGTTTCATTGCTTTTTTTGCTTTAGGATTAGTGATGAAAGTTCAGAAGTTGGTCTTCCTTTTTTGCTAGTCAGTTGAGAGGCATTACCAACTTTGTCTTGTTTGTTTCTTAATGATGAAAGATGGCTTTATGCAGGTTGTGGATAACACGCCACATAATTTTGGGAAGAACGATAACGTGGTAGTCGAGATTGAAGAGTGAAGAGTTTCTTTGTTCATGTGCTACTACTTTCTGAGTCCATTATCTGTATTGCTTATATGTAAGAACGAATCGTTAACTTGCCAACTTAATCATGTGTCGGTTCAAATAAATGTTCGGATAACACTGGATGCTGGTAGTTGTATTCTTGATTCCGTTGTATGCTTTCTGTTCATGCTGACAGTAGTCGATCGTCCTTGGATGCACACTAACTAGGGAAAATGCAACTTGTGTTTTTAGCATGGATGGTGAAGTTTTTAGCATCATGTGTTTGTATGGTGCTGCTTGGACTCACCAGAAGGATTGTGTTTGTAGTTCATTAAAGTTTAACCTTTGAAAAGCCGGCAGCTGGATATGCTTTCCAAGAAAGATGCAGCTTGTGAATGTTGGTGAGTAATAGCTTCATAATTAGATCCATTTAGAACCCTACATGTCATTAGGTTGTCTATCATCTCTCATCATCAGATCCTTAGAAACAAAGAAGTCCTTGGATTCTATTATAATCATTCATGTAATAATTGTGTTCTTCTAATCCCATGTTCAGTTGCGCATTAAACTTGCATCCTTTTTTACCTATTGCAGATTCTGAAGGCCAGACACAACCCTTCGACTCGCCACTTGAATCTCATCTGATCTGTCCTGGAAAGGTAACACTATCTTCACTTCATATTAGATCTAGAGATTGTATGTTTCGAGTCACCTCTCTTTGACTCACCAATTGAAGCTCATCCAATTCTGTAGGTTGGACTGGCATCTGATTGCACTCTTTCTGTTATTGCTCTGGTTCTATCCTGCAAAGGTGAGACTATCTTCGCTTCATAATTGATCTAGTTCGTCAAACTGTTTCCTTTAACCCATCTTGAGAAAAACAAAATCCTTCTTGATGCTATGCTTTACTTTTACTTTGATTTTCCCCCTTTAGAAAGAAACTCGGTTTATGCTTTGCATCCAGCATAATGATCTCACCATGCCATGGGCACATAATCTTCTTCCATGCTTGTCTTCTTGTTCCTTTGTTCGCAATCCTACCCGCCCTTTTTGACCTGTCAGTCGTCCAATTCTTTGATATGTTCGACTCATTCGACTCAACCTATCTATTAATGCAACCTCTTCACCTATCTATTCATCTCGTTTGATCAATCCACTTAACTAATTTTAGATAAATTAATATTTAATTCCATCAAATTAATGAATGATATTGTTTCTGATCGAGAAAAAAGATGTTCTATTTGAATTCTCTCTTTCGCCATGGCCGACAGGATAGAAATATTATTTTACTTAAATTGCTATTTATTTTTCTAATTGATGTATCCAAACACTCAGATAACCGAAATAAAAGGTCACAGAACCAAGTCTACTAGGGAGCTTGAGTTATCCCTGATCAAATCTCAATCGTTGATGTGAATAACGGCTGAGATAGTCTACAGGTACGCCATTCATCGAGGACAATTTCATTTAACCCCCTTCAAAATTTAATTTATTTTAAAAATGCACTCGACAGTTCAAAATCACTTTTTTTTAAAAAAAATCACTTTTTGGAAACTCTGTCAATTTACTTAACGAAAAGATCACATGGCAAGGGCATTTTATTAGCGATTAGGAGGTAGATACTAGAAGTACAAAAACGTGAATGTTTTCACGAGGGTAAAACTAGAAGGGCATTGTTAAAATATAAATTTTGAGAGGTAAATTGAAAAAGTTCCTTGCTAATTAATTGCACCAAGACATCGACTCACTCCATAGGGCGCGTCGGCGACCATCAAACGCTGCAGTCTCCGCCACCTCCTCTGGCCTCTGCACCGGAATCCGATGGTTCCACACAACAGAGGCCACCTCACCTCCTCCTCCCGGAGGGACGTGCTCTACTGGTCTTAAGAATTTCGATCTCTCACTCGATTTATCCTCCAAGGATTTGATCGAGTGTATTCTCCGTTTCAAGATTCTTTATTTTTATTATTATTATGTTAGGGATCTGTGATGTGGGTTCTGGTCTCGGCAGCTGCGGCCACTGCGGCTACGCGTTGAACCTGAGCTCGTCGGATCGCGACACCGCTAACATCGGCGCCGAATACGGGAAGTCCATCAGGAAGGGCGTCGTCGCCTTCGCCGTCATCGATCAGAGCCGGTTCACCCATGCCGACGAGCTCCTCTGCCTGCCCTTCTTCCGCTCACCCCGGTCCTGGGGCCTCCGCCGCCGCCGGACACGCCTGCTCTGCCGCGGGTGCGACCATCTCATCGGCACCTACGACAACGGCTCTGACGCCGTTTCGTCGCCCTCCGGCGGATCCTCGTCGGAGAGCAATGACGCGGACAACACGTCCGGAAATTTCCGGCGGTACAAGATCAGGATCGGCACCTTGCAGCCCTCCGACGACGACGCAGCTGCGCCTTTCTTCACTTGACACGGAGGAGGATGTTCTATAAAGGCCCTCTTTGTTTTAGTAATTAGTCTGTATATGCAAACGTTTCGCTCTAGCTTTTGCTGATGTTAATTTATCTTCTTGGTACATATTTATATTTCCCCTGCTTGTAAATGTAGAAATCGATAGTTTCTGCAATTAAATATATGCATATACTTTGTTCATAAGTAATAATAAAAATTTCCTAAGTTTTCAACATACTCAAAGGTCTTCGATAGCATATCCGATCGCATATTTTGTAATAATATACAAGTCATCTTTTCATTAAAAAAAATGTAGAAAATTAATCATAGGGAAATTCAAAATGAAAGAGATAAAATTGAGAAGTATCAAGAGAAATTAAAAGTAATCTTCTTCCTTTAATATACAACGTGACATAGAAACCAGAATCAAGGAAATGATCATTAGGATTTAACTTAATGTGCACAAGATCATAAAATGTCCAACTACTCCAACCGTTTAGTGTAGAGTAATATTTCCTTGTCTTTAGAATTATCAGGCATGAATGACAGGGAGTCAGGCAAATATGCTTCCGTTTCTCCCATGTTGTAGTAATCAAATTCAGGTCCCCTAAATTTTACAGACCGATCGAGGAAAAAGTAAACAGATACAGGCAGTTTTCTTAGAGGTTTGGATGGCGTACCGCTTGAACGAGACATTAAGAAAACTTTTGGCATACCGCTTGGACGAGACATTATGTAGTAGTCAAATACGTCAACTCACATACTGCTTATGGACCATTTTTCTGTAATCTGCGACAGATAACGATACAAGGGCCAAAAGTGTTACTGCTGCTGAAGAAAGTCTGAATTCCATTGATAATGTGTAAGAAATAGGAAATCTACTGAAGCTCACACCATAAACAAGTGACCATTACTTTCCTAAGGAAAAATTGTAACAAAATTGATTACCCACAAAAAATTCAGATTAGTGTGCTTGTTTCAAACCCATAAAAACATGGATAAGCGTCATAGCCTAGTTATCTGAACAAACTCACTCACTCACTAATTAGTCATGTCAAACTCAAAATTTAGTGATAGAGAGAACATGATACCTTCTTGATTGTTCCACAGTGTTGCAGCGTAGCTATTGAGAGGGCTTTCGTTATTGGGTTCTGTGACAACCAGTTGAGTAAAAGATAAGTAGCATTATTTAGTACATAGCGTAAGATCTATCGACTTACCTCCTAACAAGCTCTGGATAGATAATAAGATTGTTCTGCAATCATAAGCCGAAGACCACATATCCTAGATTGGAGAATAGGGAATAACATGAATAATAGTACATAGTAATGCAACAACATGATCAAACCAAGAGGTAGAGTACCTGAAGGATGTCTAAACAGATGTTGCCACATTGGTCGATATTTGGATGGAAGCATGGAGTTTCAAACTTAACTAGAGGTGGTTTAAATGGATAGTCCAACGGGAACTTTAGTGACAGTTTGTAAGACAGCCCTTCATAAGGAGTCCCTTTGCTTCCCTCAATGGTACCTATCCAAGAGAAGATATTTTCACCTTCTGGAAAGGCTGATACTCCTGTATCTCCACTCATCTGTCGATCATCAAACACAAAGAAAAATGGGGAAAACAAAACTTGTAAATAGCGATCTTAGCGGTAGGGCCGACCAAGAATGCAAAAATATGTTCAATGACTTTCAAATGTAATAAAAGAAATAACTTTTCATTCAAATGATTAAATATTAAAAAAGAAATTTAGAGCACTCTTTTTCCTTAATCTCGTTTGATTTACCTCCTCTAAGTTCTAACTATAGAAATTTCTAAACAAGTTCACACCATCTGAATCAATTTTCACTCATTCTATTATTTATTAACGCTACACCTAATTGCTCTAAACAATTTTTTATCCATTCTAGTAACTCCACATGATAGCATTCTCATTTGTGTTAAATTGTGTTGTTTTCTGTCATTGAACATGATTTGTTTTGTTATTTCATCTGATAACCATGCAAAAGATAGACCTCATGAGTTGACATTGATCTATACCTACAACGGTAGGAAAGCCATTGATCACACTCCAAATGTTCAACCATTGATAGTAGCATTATTGTTGATGCCTATTATATTATTAATGTCGTAAATAAATATTCATCTATTCTGTAAAATTAACCACAATAGTTCTCTAGGGAATCAATTATAAATTCTAACCGAAAACATCTCATGACAAGAAACCAAATTGATTCAATGTCTTAACTCTTATTCTCCCCTCAAAAATTACCAATCTCAAAAGTCACTTGCATAGAAACTGATTGGCCACAGATGGAGTAGACGTTTCCCCTAATTCACGAGGAAACTGATTGCAAAATTCACAAGCAACTACCAAAGAATAATTCTCAAACAATCAATAGTATCACACATCCGACAGAACCAAACAAATCAGAAATGCATAGAAATCTTGATTACTCATGACGAACAAAAATCCAAATGAAACAAGCAGCGACTTGTAAGATTTAACGCTATTTTGCTTAATTCCAAATAAAATGAGCAAACCCCCCATTGAAATCCTTAGACTTAGACAAGAGCGGGGTAAGAGAAGAAACGCACCATCAAAGCCATCAACTCCTTTTGAAGCCTGCAAGACAACGAGAAACGCCGATCCCCAATCCCATCAAATCACAGAGCGATCCAAAATTAAGCAAAAAGGAGGCAGAAATTTCGAAGAAAGGAGGACGGATTGTACCTCCGGGAGACGGAGGCAGTGTCGACAGGATTGGACGGGGGCTTTGGCTGCTTAGCTGAGGCCGCCGGCGACGGCGAGGCCGGCGATGAGTTGTCCACGTTCCGCACCTCCATCTCGACCTCCCACGCTGTTGCGTCGTCGACGTTCAGCCGAGAGAGATGACGATCGATCGGTGGATCCAACGAGAAGCCAACTCCGACCTCCAAATCGCGTCGTCGATCGAGTCTCGAGAAAGATCGCGATGAAGAGAGAGGAATTGTTCGGCCCGGTCGGCCGGTTAATAGGTTTCTTCCACTGGTGATAGGCCCGGTCGGCCGAACCGCCACGTGGGCTTCCTTCTACCATATCTTTTATAGAACAGAAAGGCAAACATATCTAGTGAATTTGGTTTGCTGAGTAAAAAATACCATAAATAGCATAATTACTATTAATAAAACTTTTAAATTATACAATAAACAAATGGCACTATAAATATATATGATATTATATTCTTTGAATGAGTGAATTGAATTTAAAAAATAAAAATTATAATTTTACCTATCCAAAAGTTGTAAATAATTCTGTTTTACAAATTAAACGTGAATATTTAATGAACTGACTTAATTAATGTCCACACTTTGCCTAAATGTGTTAAGTCATCAAATAAATTATATATTTAAAATTTAAAATTCAATTGTGGTATATTATGAAAGATTTCTTTCTTTAATAGATAATGGATCCATAAATATTGAGAAGTTTGGATACATGATGTCAATTTAAAAAATAAATGCCAAATTTATATAGAGAAGTTTGGTAATCGATTGTTTTAGGACGCTCTAAATCTGATTTTATCATTTTTTTTAAACTAAGAAGCACAATATCATGCCACCTTAAAATGTCAATTGATTTATTTATGTTTAGAAAAGAAAAGGAACGATATTGCATTTAAAGATATATTTTAAAACACAGAAAAAGACGGTTTTAAATAATAATATTCATTCTGCAACTTGACAAGGATTATGATAATAATTCATCTACTACATGTTTGACAAGATGGAAATAATTGAAAAAACAGCACGATAGTGTCGGCCAACTGAATCATAATTTTTTTTTGAGCTTTTTATTTACGAATAATATTTGAATTAATTAAACATACACCTTTCGATCTAAATCAATAAATATAAAATTAAATATATTTAACTCATCTCGATCTATTTTTCCTAATTTTAATATTCATTGAAGTTTTTTTTATTTTAATGTTAGTAGTATTAAATTAATTGCAACTCTGTAATTTCATTTAAGCACTCAATAGTTTTAGTTTCAACCTAAGAAGCTAATCAGCAATACAGTTGAACAAAATAACTTTCGTACTGTTTTACTTGGTCATTCTTCTAAGGATATATTTTTCATCTGCCATGGTTTGAATTTTTCAGTGCAGAAAGAAACACTTTGAACTTTCTGCATCTCTCAGGGGCCAGTGCTAGATGGTTTTCATCACGAAAGAAATAAAATCTCATTCAATTTACTTCAGTGAATGAATCATCATGAATAATAGAAAGCTCAAGACAAAGTCTTGTTGAAACTGACAAAATAAAACTTAATTGACATCTTTAAACTCAAACAGAACTTCTGACATTTATATATTTCCTCACATTCCTATATTCATTGGTCATTTTTCCAACTATAGTTTTCTGATTTAAGATCTCCCAGCTGTGTGGGACATTTAGGATCAAACCTTTTGCTGCAATTGGCATTGGCATTTTATCTTTCGGTAGATTTTCACTCCAAACATTGAATCGTGTTATTTGACTGTAACATCTTTCTAAGCTGTGTTATCACAAACATCGGGTGAATATTAAAATCCAGCTAATTCAGATTGCCTATGCTGTTGAGGAAAGTAAAATAAAGTGATATCTAGATAAGATCATTAATAAATGTGAAATGTTTTTTCTCACTATATAACAGTAATACCATACGCACAATCTTTTAATTGACAAGTGAAAAAGGTTCCCCTAGTTTAACCAACAACTGAGTATCATTAAGTATAATTAGGAAGTTCCAATTAAGAATTAGGAAGGTATTAGTTAACAATCATAGAGTTATTGCCAGTAATGTGGCATGTAACAACATGAAATCCTTAATGATGTGTGATTAGCTATCTCTGTTCAATGGAAGAAGATAATTTCAGAATATTTACATCAACTGATGTAAAATGGTAGACCACAACATACCATGAACAGCAATCAAATAATCAAGGCATCGATACCTATTTGTTGGAGTGTGGCAAGGTTGAGGCACACTTGATCTTGTCCAAAGGTTGATAAGGCTAGTAACTGAGCATATAACTTGAGGACATTTAGATATATAACCAACAAGGTTGGTCTATACATGAGTTTCCATATAACATTGCAGTCATTTATTATGAACAAACATAAAAAATTGCAAAAAGTTCTAAGCCAATTAGCACCCTCGAAAGGTTAGAGAGATAAAAACTCATACTTTTATAGGATTATCACAATTTAAGAAGAGATATCAAGTAAGGGTTGGTTTACTTTGATAGAAAAGGGAAAAGATGGAAAGGAGTGGGTGGAAAACTATTGATGAGATTTTCTTTCTGATGTTTACTTGAGACAAAACATGAAGAATGGAGATGAAGTTGAAAACTGTATAACTTTCCAAATTGAATGAAAATGGAAACGGTGAAATTTGTTGATATGATGAATTACCACAGATACCAGTTTCTCATAGATCTTCAACCACGCTACTAATTTTCTCTCACAAATGAAGTCATTTGATTGTTCATACCTATAATTACATTCACCCATAATCTTTTCATTCCTATTGCATTGATGTCAATTACTTTCCATCCTCTGAGGTAGACAAGAACGACAGTAACCTTAAACCTGATCCATCCTTCCTGCATGCCTATCCACTTAAAAACCACTAATAATTGTCAATTCCTCTATCTATTGTTTGATCATACTTGTTGAATATGATACTTGAGCCTATGAACGAGAAAGCAAATTTATCAACAATGACATCAATTGATCTTAAAAGTAGAATAAATTTTCAGCATATAGTTTGAGCTAAGATATAGCTTGGCAAACAATTCAAGGCGCAACATTTCGTTGGGAACCTTCATAATTTCACCAAATAATCGAAGAACAAACATAACCATAAAAGGAGGAGTTAATGACATTTAAATCGAGTTGTAAAACTGGATTCAGTTCAATAATTGCGAGGAATAAAGAGCTGATTAGCGAAGTGCAAGTGCAAGAAAGATTAAAGGGTACAAGATTCTTATCCCTAATTTTTGCAAAATACTCTTCCTTCAAACCCTAATTTCAAAGCAACAGCATACTTGATCGATCAACTGAAGAGAGGGCCAGAGGGGAAACCAAAGAACGATTACAGCATGTTGAAAAAAAAAAGAGAGAAAGAGATCGTGAAATTTTACTTGATTTTCCCGTTTCCAGCTTTCTTCCCAAGATCGAGCGATGGCGGATCAAGAACCGCCGGCGGATCGGATGCGGTAAAGCTTACCGAAGACATGGAGGGCGGTGACGAAGCCGATGAAGCAGAGGCTCATCGCCAGGACGACCGTGGGAGTCATCTTGAGCCCGGGCGCATCGTCGGTGTAGAAGCGCAACATGTTGCTCCCCCCACCTCCGAACCCCCCAGCCGAGCCCCCGCCCCCACCGCCGAGTCTCCGCCTCCGCATCCCGGCAGCAGCCGCTGGTGTCCCCCGCGGGCCAACCGTCGTCGGCCGCCCTGCACCACCCGCCGACGACGTCGCCTGCGACTGCGAGCTTCCTCTAGCCATCCTCCTCGAAATCGACGATGGATCGACGAAGAAAGCAACGATCAATTCTTTTTTCTCATATACTTTTCGTCTCTTCTTCCGCGTGAGACAAAAATCCACACAACATTAAGATCCGCAACCCTTTAACAACTCTAACACCTATCATCTCATAAAAAAAAATATGGAAGTCACATATCACATAAATTCTTACATTAACATATTCATTCTCTCACGTTCATTTAACATTCAACCCCCATTATTTGTGGGTCCACATACCACATACACATTATCTCACATATATATTCTCTCATATTTTCATTCTCTTACCTATATATTTTTTATTTTTAATTTCATTGCCAATTTAAATGATTATTATTTAAAATAAATAATAATAATATTTTTTAAATATATTTATCATTATTTAAAATTTAAATTATTATTATAAAATTGAAATGAAAAAGAACAACATTAAAAAAATACACTTGCATATAATTAAAAAAATAATATATAAATTAACATAAACCAAAATAATAAAATACTAATTTAGGGGTTGTTGTATTGTGACCAAATATGTTCAACTAAGTCAACACGAAATTGGTGATACACATGACTGTCACGTAATTGAGAATTTATCCGGAGATAATCATGAAATCCTCGATTTGAGCCTTGGACAGGTTATGCAGGTTCGTCACCTTCATCGTTGTACCAATTTATCACGTGATCCCCCTTATCTTCTACAATCATGTTGTGCAAAATAATACACGCTAACATAATATGTTTTAACTTTTTTCTATATCAATAACGAGCTAGATCTCTGATAATTGTCCATCAAACTTAAAGCACCTCAAATGCTCGTTCAACATCTTTCCTTACAGTCTCTTGTCTTTCCTTAAACAATCTCCTCTTGGGATCTTCTGGGCAAGGAAAAGTCTTCACGAAAGTAGCCTATTCCGAATATATTCCATCTGTTAGATAATACCACTTCTTATATTGAGTGTTGTTGACTGTGAAAATAATCTCCGAGGCATTTCCTTGCAAGACGTTATTGAATATGGGAGATTCAAACAACACATTAAGATCATTACGTGAACCTGTGATACCAAAGAATGTATGTCATATTCACAAATTTTGAAACGCGACCGCTTCAAGCACAATTGTTAGTGATTCATGTCCTCTTGTAAATTGGTCTTTCCAAGCAACTGGACAATTTTTTCATTCCCAATGCATGCAATCAAGGCTGCCTAACATTCTAGGGAAGTTGTGCCTCTCATCATGCAATTGAAGCAGACGTTGAACATCATCAGCATTTGGTCTTCTCAAGTATTGATCATCAAAGAGTTCAATCACATAAACGCAAAACTTGAAAAGATACTGAATGACAGTTGATTCACCCATACATAGGTACTCGTCAAGATGGTCGGTTGAGACTCCATAAGCTAATTGGCGAATCGCAACTGAGCATTTTTGTAGTGGTGTCAAGCCTTGTCTACTCGTAGCAACATCCCTCTGCAGAAAAAATGATGAACGACTCTCAAGTGCATTTATTATACAACAAAATAAATCTCTTCGCATGCGAAATCACCTTTGAAATATTTGATATGGATACACTGGATTTGTGGAGAAATAATCATTAAAGAGTCTCACATGCTCAGATTCACGATTTCTTTGGATAAACCATATTTTTCGCCATATCTCGTTATTACTTTGATATGCTTCAACTATTTGTCGGCTTTGTTGAAGATCAATGATATTAACTCATTCCCTGGATCATAACCTTCATCAACATCTTCAACATAGATTTCATCTTCACTTGTCAGGTCGAACGTTGTGTTACTTGAAGATTAAAACATATTTGGAGGAAACGAATTCAAAGTTAATGAAGAATGACGAATTGTAGAGCACAATGATCAAAAAATTAAGAATGAAGAGGAAACAAATTCGTCAACTACTTGGAGAATGAAGAATTATAGAACACAAGGTGTCTATTTATTTGTTCTTATCAACAACTATATTCTAACTGCAATATTACCACGGTTATATTTCAACTGCCATATTGCAACGGCTATATTCCAACGGCTAGTTTGCAACGGTTATATTAATGGACCTGAAATTATAAATGAAGTTAAGAAAATAAAATAATAAAAAATTATATTAATTTAAAAGGATAATGTTCAAAAATTATATTAATTGAAAAAAATAATAATAATTAAAATTTACAATAAATGAAAATTATATATTCCATCTCTTCTTAATCGCTTGACATAGATGTTGATGGATAATAAATTGTTCTTGTGTCATTTACGAGGTATCTTTCGAAAGGATTGCATATTCCTTTAATTGAACTTTGACTAAGGCAGCCTTTATTTTTATTTCAGCAGCTTTTGCTTTCATCTCACCAACTTCGAGTTGTTTTTGTTTCATTCCAACTTCAGTCATTTTTATGCTTGTATACTCAGTAAACTTTGCAAACATATTATCCAAATTTGTTGTCATACCTTCAATGTCTAATTTCATTTTGCCTTTTCTTTTTCTTTTTGCTGCCTTCTGAACCATTGAATGTGTTTCTTCTTCATTTAGGTCTACATATAGATTAGCATCTTGGTTAGATGAGGTGTTGCTTGCTCCCAACTCTAAGGTTATTGCCTTCTTTATGCTAACAACATGATCAACAGACTGTGGAGTAAACATTGGACAGACTTTTACTATCCTTCACACATGCTCAAGATTAAATACAATGTCATTATTTTCTTCACTATATTTTTCATACGTAAACCACAATATATCCTCATCACTGTGGTCGCTACGATACGCACTATAAACGCTATTGTAATTTACGTTGAAGTGATATACCTTTTTTTATGGTATTGTGCTAGTGCGATCGTATGATACTTGGATTTATGTTGGGTATACCTTGAGGACGATTCTCATTATAGTAGCTAGCAACACGACCCCAGAAAGCATTCATCTTCTCATCATTACTGATAATTAGATCGTCGCTAATAGTGACAAATGATCTGGCCAAAATTTCGTCTTCAGACTTACTCTATGTTAATCGTTTTCTTCTACTCACAGCGTCAGAATCCGCCTTCTCTAAATTAACAACTTCAATTGGAGATTCACGGTCGGACAATTGAGTCTCCGGAACAAAAGTCAGAGTAAATGGATCATTTTCCATCGGAGATATAAAAAGCATGCCAGTTGCAGGTGGATTGGATTGTTAATTTTGTGGATATGGATAATTAGGTGGATATGGACCATATGGGTTATTTGGTGGGTATGGATTATGTGAATAATTTGGTGGATATGGAAAATATGGATAATTTGATGGAGTTTGAGAATTTTAGGAAAAAATATTTTCTAACAAATTTCTAAAAAAGTACGATTCTTTTCTTCCATTTCGGAAGAAACTACTAGAGGTGATTTTTAGAGGGAGGAAGAAAGGTGTTTGAAGATTTGAATCAGAGTAATTGGGGGGGAGGTGTTTGAAGATTGAAATGAGAGTTGGAAGATGATGAGTATTCATAAATGAAAATTTATTTTTTAAAAAAATAGTCATTTGTGACCGTTTTATAACCGTTGTAGACGTTTACTAGCCGTGTAGGTGATCGTTGTCGATTTTTCATCGATTACGACTGCCCCAATCGATTATAGACATTCTCAATCGCAGTTCAGGAGTATCTAGAATCAATTGGGACACCTATAATCAATTACCCAATCAATTATGGGTGCCTCCACTGCCCCAATCGATTGAGGATGTCATATCACGACGCGATGAACGTGTTCAAATATCTGAATATGTTCCCCACATCAGCGCTTTAACGCGCTCGCTATAATAAATTTAACACGTGCGATCCGTTAATCGAGTGTTATAACCATTGTAGTTGCCCTTGCTCATTAGTTTACACAAACTTTTTACCTAGTAATTTATTGACATTTAAGATTCGGTAGGCCCCACGAACAATCTTTGACCGATCTCCGAGACACAGTGTTCAATTTCTGGGTACGTTGCGCAGGTCCGATCCGGCGGTGCACTTCATTCTTCAAATATCTTTATACTTCTCTAAAATATTTTAATAATCTTTTAATACTTACAATCATCGACTACAAATAATATGATTTAATTTATAAAAGAGTTTTAGGACTAAATGGCTGTTAGGGAAGGCTTTAAATTAACAACGTTTCTTGTTTTTATTCTCTTGACGTTAACTATGGAAGAGAAGCAAAATCGAGCACAGTCCACAAACATAAACAAACAAACCCAGCAAACAAGCCACAACAAACAACTCACAAACCACACAAAATTAGTAGCTAAGTTTTATTCAAGCGCATCGCCAACTGACTCTTTGACTGCTAGTTCATACTTTTAGTGGTAGTTACTTGTTCCTCGCCGATGGCAGCTTCATCCTTCAATGGCGAAATGCCTACCTCTGGAGGCCCCGAAAGGCGGCTAGCGTTTGCAGCATATATGCTGCTGTTGTAGTCGACTGACGAAAAGGAGAGGCGTCTATTGGCCCTGCGCGCCAATCCCTTCTCGGGAGTTTGAACCTTATTGCACGCTGGGCTGGGAGACCGCGATTTGGCTCTAGACGACACCGTAGATGCCATGTAGTTGGGATGGGTGAATGAGCTCGCTAGGCTTTCATCGTCTCCAATTGATGATCCTGCAATGCTACGCCTCCTTGGTCGCTCGGATTGGACACTGAACGTGCTCCTGGAGTCGCAATCCATGGAGCACCGACGACCTCTTGGGCTCTCTGATTTCTTTCTGCTCATGGCTGTTGGTGTCCTGGAGAACAGAACTGTAGGTGATTGCGGTCGCCTTGATTTCCAAGCTGCTGATGGTGTGCAGCTACTGCTCCTCACGGAAGCATGATCCTTAGTTTCCTTTGTGTTTTGTTTCTCCCATGGCATTGTGGCTGTCCGGCGTTCCAACCAGCTCCAACCCCATTGTGGATTGCTTGGGTCTGTGAATGTTGGAACTATAGATCTGGAAGTGCTCCTCCACTGAGAAACGAAATGGGAACAATAACAACGGCAAGTTTCAAAATAGTCGACAACACTAATGCCACAAGAAAGGAGCAGCAATATGCATCACCTGATGTGTGAATGCATAAGCTAGTGCTTTTTCTCTTCTGATGGCAGCTTCCTGTTTATTCGAGAGGTTCGCTTCGAATTTCTCTTTGGACTGAAGACTTACCTCCCATTGCTCGGGAATCTGTCATGGTAAAAGATGCCGCAACTCAATTGAAGTCATGAGGATCAAAAATCTTCAATATCAAATTAAGATAGCAGTTCTTCTTCAAACCCTTACAGGATGCACACACCTTTACATTCTCTAGTTCCTTTCCATGCTTGCGTTGCAGATGCCTCTGAAGAGCCTGGTTTTCCTCAATCATTCTCACCCGCCTTGATTGTATGACCCTCTGCAGTCGAGCCAACGTTTGCATGCATTTCAATGTGTTGGTAGTTTGAGATTTGACAGCATTTCCATTGAGCATTCTCTTCAACCTAACCAGTCCCCTCAAAGTTCTCAATTTTCTTCTTGCCTTGGCAAAATTTTCAAGAAGATGATACATTCAACCATATGCAACAAAAGACCAACCAATAGAAGAAATGTCAAGATAAAGAGTACAATAACAAAAGGACTCCATTTATTCAGAAACTATTACATGAATGTGAGAATTTACGCCTCCGAAGCAAAAGTTGCAGGGTGTATTGTCTATTTTATGGCGGTAGTAAACACTTATGTAGCTTCCTCATTGTTTATTTGCACAAGTTCTAGCGTTTGCTTATGATGGCCATTGCATCAAGACATCTTTATGCATCCATAAAGTTGTTTCCCCAAAGAGCTTGATAAATAACATTTACTATCAAAATTGGGTTGGCCTAAATGATAACGATACATTTAAACATGGGCACAAACCCTCAAAAATGCAGAATTGACAAATTTTAGCCATCAAGTTGTTTTGCCAACAACTTGATGAGTAAGATTTTGTATCGAAACTGTACTAAAATTAACCTAGATGATACAATATACTCAGACAAGGGCATTGGCGAATTGTGACACAATTTTGATAAGACAATTAACAGAGCTTAAGCATTGTTTTGATCAAGAATTGCTTTGACCATACAAATGGTAGATGTCTACGGAGAAACTGAGAGAGCAATAAAAAGGAAAGCAGAAAAATAAATGGTGTAAACTATACCTGATATCCTCGGTAAGCAGTCTGGATCTTGATGGCTGCAATCTCTTCTCTTGATTCACCTGTGTGCCTAGTTGCAGAAGTGGCAAGGTGAGCAACCTCCGCTGCAGCCTGAACCGCGATAGCTGCAGCTTCGGCATCAGCAGCACTGTGAAGTACCGCCGAGTCCGCATGCTTCCTCTGTTCGTCCCCTTTCTCTATCAGATTGGACTCCTGAACCTGAGCAAGAAGCAAAGGTCGAACAACACTCACAGCAGTGGTTTCCACTATTTTTTTGAGGGAAGTCAGTCTGAAGCTTTTGAATTATCCAGACTCACCTTTGGATTTCCTTGACAGCACTGGGGAGTGAAGGCTCTCTTGACAGCTCCAAACCACTTTCCTTTTCTCCCCATCTCCACCTTCTTCCTCGTACACAACTATGTTCCTTGTTAAATCACTCCTGTTAAAGGAACCACAAAAAATAAGCAGCAAAAGAAGAAGACGAAGAAGAAGCAAGAATAAACCCTATCTCCCATGTCCTACCGTAAACCACAAAGACTAGATGAAGAGCATCCAGATGAAAAGAAAACTTTTGATTTTCCTAGTTGCGGCAATTATCCTTTTTATAGAGGTAAAAGGTTTGAGATAAAGTCGAGTATCTAAGAAATTTTTACATGGTCTGAAACAAAAGCAAAAGAAAAGGAACAAAGATGAAGCCAAATATGTGTTTCCAGTTTAGAGTTTCGAAGGACACACCTATGACCAAAAAAGAAAAAAAAATCATTTTTATTACAAAAGATCAACTCTGAGGAAAGTTGAAACAAGTATTGAAAATAGCAAATGATGAACGACAAGGTACCGAAAACCTCGATGAGGAGAAGCCTGCAAATTTCTCTTACAACTGCGGAGTAAGAGATCGACAACTCAAAAGAACGACTTTGAAGAAGCAGAAGTGGGAGGCAAAAAGCAAAAGGGAATCGTATTGGCAGCAGCAAAGTGAGAAGCTTTCTATCATTACCCTGGTAGTCCTTGACAAATGGGGGGCAGAAGCAACAAAGGTCCTCGTTTGCTTTTCCAGAATGACGCCAAAGAAAAAGAAGAGGTCCAAAGAGGGAGGATTGGACACAGAATCACGGCAACGACCTCGATAATCCATTTTAACTTTGTTCCACTTCCTTTTCCACCGCCCATCGGACGAGAGGAAGAAATCGGAGACCTCCCAAAGGGTCAGATCTCGCATCGGCGACGGGAATGACGTAGAGGAGGCCGCTTCCCTCGCGACCTCCATCGCCACGCCCCTCACTGTCCGCCGGGTCCCACTTTGGCGGAAAAGTTGCGGGCCCCGCCTCCCCCGTCATTCGAGTTATCCACTTCGATTGCGTTGCGGCCGATGCCATTCCGTGCCTGCGTTCGCTTGATCGGTTTCTTCCTTCCGTTCCGTCGATTCTCGTCGGATGGGGCAACGGATTTGGGCCGCCTCCGTGGAGACATGGAGGTGGGGTCCCGTCTCAGGTAATGACGGGTCAACTCTAACGGGTGCGGTTGAGAAAAACGAAGACATTTTACTAAAATACGCCATTAATAATTCAGTAAATTACAAAAAACTCCTCAATCTCCATTTGATCTTTGCATGCACTCCCTATTTGATACATTCATTACATTCACTCCCTCATGGATTGAGTATAAAAGAGTGAAAATTGAGTATACAGTATAAAGATTTAAGTATAAAAGAGTGAAAATTAAGTATAAAAGAATTAAATTGAGTATACGGTTTCTTGATGTGGTGGATGCAACCTTACATACTCAAATTTTTAACTTTTATACTCAACTTTCTTCAAATAATACTCACAAAGTTGTCTTGTCAATCCCATCAGGGACTGCATGTAAAGAAAACTTTGAATAGGGATTGCATACAAAGGTGAATTTGAGAGTGGGGAGTTTAAGAAAATTTTCTCTTAATAATTTTGTTTTGCCAAAAAGCCTTCGCCAAAGTATTAATTTTTGTGTTAATTGGAGAAAACTCCCCAATCCCAAACTGACTTTTGCATGCACTCCCCATTTAATAAATTTTTTGCATTCACTCCCTAATAGATTGAGTATAAAAAACTGAAAACTCAGTATACATTGTAAAGATTTGAGTATAAATTGTTTGAGATTGAGTACTAATTTAAGAAATTTGAGTACAAAGTTTCGGTGACCCCTCATGTAAAAATTTTGATGTCGTGAGTATAAAAGAGTGAAAACTCAGTATACATTATAAAGATTTGAGTATAAATTGTTTGAGATTAAATTTGAGTATAAATTTGAGTATAAAATTTCGACGACCCCTCATGTGAAAATCTTGATGTGGTGGATGCAACCTCACATACTCAAATTTCTAAATTTTATACTCAAATTTTTTCAAATAATACTCAATCTAAATCAATTCATACTTAAATTTTGATAATATATACTGAAATTTTTACTATATACTGAAACAATATATACTCAAATTTTTTCAAATAATACTCAAATTTCTTAAATTAGTACTCAATCTCAAACAATTTAAACTCAAATCTTTACGATTTATACTGAATTTTTACTCTTTTATACTGATAAAAAAAATAACACACAAAACTGTCTTGTCAATCCCATCAGGGAGTGCATGCAAAGACATTTTTGGTTGGGGAGTGCATGCAAAGCCCACTTTGATGTTGGGGAGTTTTATCAAATTTTCCCTTAATTTTTTGAAAAATGATACGTAACAAAAAATTTTAATGAGAAATTCAACGAAATTTTTAATGAAAAATTCAACGAAAATAATGTGACATTTTTATGTACGTATCTGATTATCATTTGGGTATCGACGGTAGCATTCGATCGCCTCTTCGAATCAAGCTATACTCTGGAAGCATAATCAATCCGTCGAGGATCGTTTGAATTGGAATGTTACATCGTTCCCGTTATATTTCTCACTAAAAATTCTCACTATATCTCATTTTTCTAATTTTTTTACTAATAATACACCTTTACAATTTTTTCTCTCTAAAATTCTAAATTAATACCTTTCACATATTTAATTGAATTATATATGTATATTAATTCAAGGGAAATGATTCATCCAATAAAAGTGAATGTTAAATAAAAATTTTGACCATCAATCGATGATATATTTGACGTTCGATCGTTGATCGGATACTATCGACGAGCTTTGATTGTTATCCCAAATCAAACTATACCTTGGGAGATGGTGAACCCATCGGGATCATCGATAACGGTGAATCCGTCGAAATCAACGGTGAATGATACGAGATCGCATTGCAACGATCCCCAATGGATTCGCCGTGCCTCCTAGGATATAGTTTAGTTCGGGATGACGATCGGAAGCCGCCGATGATGTTCAATCGACAATCAAACGTCAAATATGTCGCTAATTGATGATCAACTTTTTTAGTGAGAGATTCAGTTTCACTATTAGTTATTTTATCACATAGCGTGTTAATTATTAAGACAAATTAATTTATATTATTCACATATTTGAGATAATTATATTCATTTGTATTGATCTTCAATTATTTTAAAAAACAACTCAATTTTATTAGAAATTAATTTACAGTTATTCTATGGTATAATGTGTAAATTATTGAAGTGAAATTTAAATTAGCTTGAGATCTAAAATTTGTAAATCAATAATAAAATGAATGTAAAAAAAAAAAAAAAAAAAAAAAAATAAATTAATATAGTAATACGATTTATGTGAGAATATAGTTGATTGGACGGTGTAAAGTTATCGATGGTGTCCGAACGATAATCGAACGTATGCATACTAAATATCATATTATTTACTGAATATTTTATTAAATTTTTTCATTGAGTATATCAGAGTTCATCAATAATATATCTGTCTAAGGGTGTTCCAAGTAGAAAAGTAAAAAATAGAATTTTTACGAAAGTGAAATAATATTGGGTGCCTTTTTGTAAAAACATTCTACTCTTTCCTTTTACCTAGGTCGATCCTGTAATCCCGTCAGCTTTCTCTCCCAGATCACCGTGCCGCTGCGCTGCCGCTGCCGTCGCCGCCGATCGGATACTGTATCGAGGAAGTTCGCGCTCGCAACCCAGGTGGGGCTCTCTTTCTTGTTTCTTTTTCTTCTTCCAGTATTTTCTTCTCGGTCATTTGATGCGCCTTCTCCTGATTCTCCTTCTGTTAAAAGCTCCTCTTTCTCTCCATGTTCCCTCAATCACTCAAAATACTAATATTAAAGGAACAATTTCGAATGGCATTGAATTTTGCCACCACTTTTTACAACGCATGTGTGTGTTGAGTGAATACCCGATTTTCAATGCTCTTACTTCGTTTTCATGACAATTATCTGTCATTTGTATTATGTAAGTCGTGTAGAATTAAAAATTACACCGCCTGACTCCTATGGCAAGTTGATATTTACTTGGTTGAATGATCATAAATTCAATATAGCCTGACAACTTCTCAATTATTTACAGATACTGTGCTTTTGTGAAATTGTATGGCATTAATTCAGTTATGCTGTGTGATGACAATTTATCATATACTTCTTTCTTTACAGATCTACTGTTTTTGGAGAGAACAATTGTCTCATTGTTTTCTTGTTTCATCATTTGAAGAGGGATAATAGATTGGCAAATCATATCATGGCATTGCAAAGGACCATCAGAAAACTAATCAACAGTCAAAATTACCTCCTTCCTCGAAGGGCTGCATTTCTCCATTCACATGCAACCAGCTTTGGTATCAACCAAACATACTTTTATTATGCTTCTCTATTTCCATGCCTAATTTCTATTTATGTGCTTAAATTTTATGTTCAATTCTGCAATTCCAATGAATACAAAATACAAAATTTTACAAAGATATCTTGGTATTTTTTTGATTTGTTATTGTTTTGAGACACATCTTTCTTAATCTTTACAGCATGAATTATTTTCCTTGGGTATTGTTTGACAGGATTGTGGCTAAGTTAATGTGTGACCATACAGTTTTGCACCCTAAACTTTGCACGGCTATAGGATCTGTAAGCTTCACTCATGTTGTACATTAAAAGAGATTAATTTGAGAATAATGTCTATGGCAAATGATGGTTTGTTGTGAGTGTAACAACCAAAGTCTAAAATTATGGATGCTTGTCATCCATTTGCTGAATGCTTGATGTGCTAAGAGGTAAGGGTTCAATATTTTCATGTGTTTATTAAAAATTCTCTCCACTCATCTTTGTTGAGGACCTTAAGGTTATGGTGAATAGGTGGCCTCTTTGTGATTAACTCAAAATTTTAGTAAAAAGTACAAATTTTTAGTATGGAGATGGCTTAGTCAATGTTGCTAATAAAAATAATAAAGAAGGTTCTCATTACCGAAGAGCCAAATCTGTAAGAGCTAACTAAATACTTGTCCAAATCAAATGACAAAGCATTGGGAAGATTTTTGAAGCAAATTGTTCTAATTTATCAATTAGAACTAGCATGACGATTCAGAAGAGATTTTCTATGAAACACGTTTATGGACAATTCTGGGACACTAACAACTTAAAAAGGCACTTATCTTGATTGTGCTCTCACACATGCTTTCTGAGGATGATGAATTTTACAATGTCCATTGTGATACTTTGCTGGATAGACTTGTGAAATTTTCTTTTGAGATTGCTCTCCTTCCATGGTAATTAAAAAGTAAGTTGGGATTATGAAACACTTGAATTATTCTGTTCTTATTTACTTCTTGCTGATCTGCACTCTTTTGACGCTTGGTGTGATACAGACATACAGTAAATCAATGAGATGTGTTACTTTTACATGCTATAATTTTTTTTAAAAAAAAAGTCTTTGAAGATTTTAACAAATTATAGTCTTGGTCAATTAGAACTTGTTGACCTTCTGAAAACATATTCAGTATGCTGCATAGTTCAGAAGAATGATACAAGAAACTGTAGGATCTGTATTATTAATCCAATGATCTGAACCTTATATTGCTGTTTGGTATTACTTATAATACAGTCAACTTATCATGCTGTGTGGGCAAATTTCACTTTGGCACTACTAGTTGTTCATAGTTAATTGTTTATTAAATTTATTTTCATTTTTTATTTATGCTACCTGGTATTGTACTAGCCGATCTTTGTGTCTCCTAGTTCTGAATGAGCTTTAGTCTTCAAAGAAGTTGAAATGATTCCATCAATTTCTTCCACCTCTATGTTGCTCTGCACTAGTTGATGAATCAATATTACCGTCTTAAACTAGCTCATGTTTTAAAAGAATCCAAATGACCCTGTCCTCTAATATCATCAATCTATGTGCTTATTCTTATGTATTCCCTATTGGCTAAGCCTGAGGCATCAAAGATTATCTAGAAGTTGCACATTTATTTAGGGAGATGGATTGATTCTATCATCTATTCCACTTGTCTTCATGACTGCTTAAACATTGCAGCAAAAGGTGAAGCCGACACCTTAGCAGCCCCTCCAGGGCGGCCCCACACACTCTGGAAGAGGGTAAATCACGTGGGGCATTTTGCCCTAGCAGCTGCCCTTTGCATGGGGAGGCCAGGCCATGACTGCTTAAACATGATCTACTGCAATGTTGATCAGTTGAGACATCAATGTTTTCATGACATGTAATGAAGCATGTGCATATTGGCAGCAACTATTGCCTTATGATAACTGCAAAAGAAATGCATCACCATCTTATCATACTAACACAATCAAGTTCATGTGATATTTAAGGTGGCATTCTATCTACAATTATAGGAAACAAACTGAAAGAAATGTATCTTAGTACTGATATCTTCAGTGATGGTTGTAAGCATTTTTCCATCATTTGCTTCATTTTTCAGACTTAAACACATTAAAGCTTCCTCCAATATCCACCTCTTCATGTATAGGATTTGTTTGAGATTTTAACTTCACCAAGTCTGAATTCATCCAACTTGCAAGAATTTATTCTTTCAAGATGGAAGTAATAAATAAATAGTTCATGCATCCTCTTCGTTTCCTGGAAGCTCAAAAATTACCAAGGCACTTGCCCATGAAAACAGGAAGAAATCATTTCAGAAGTAGCATATTTCAAAGATACATAATTTTTAATTTTCCATCTTATCATATTAGTCAATGCAAATAACTCATTTTTTTATGAACCTGACCTTATGAATTTTTTGTTCTTTTGTTAATAATGTGGTATCTAATGCAGGATTTACAGAAGTCAACGAAGAAGAAAAAAGAAAATTGGTCGGCAATGTCTTTAGTAGTGTGGCTTCTAATTATGATCTGATGAATGATTTGATGAGTGTGGGATTGCACAGATTGTGGAAAGATAGGTTGGGGGTCTTTGGACAACTTTTCATTTGATTTATGATCCTACAATTAGATTCTTCTTAACTGAGCCATGCATTCTTTTGAGGAAAATTAAGATTGATTTCAAAGCTGGGTCCTTTTCCTGGGATGAAGCATCTTGATGTAGCTGGTGGCACAGGTAATTGCTAGAGCAGAGAGTAAGGAACTATTCTTTATGACTAACAAACACTACCACCATGAGTTCCTGAGCCTTTCCTACCACTGAGGCAATGGAAGTACTAAAGCAAGATTGTTCTCGAACAATGACTGTAATTTTTTTATAGATTTATATAATATATATTGTATTTCAAATTACTGGCATTTGTATTCGTTTTAGAATATACATACCTCCTTAAGTAGGAGTCCTTTTTGTCTTTTCTTTTCTTCAGTTATTTCACATTGTCATGTCTTCCATCCTAACTAAGGCATGTTGTTGATCTACGAACTGTATATCTCAACTCTTCTTTAGTGGGCATGAAATTGTGTAGGCCTTAGTATGCCTATTGTTTCTTACGCAGGGGATATAGCTTTCCGCGTGTTGGAAAGCATTAGAGGTTTCAGTCATAAAGCCATGCATGACAGTTTTGCTGAAACAGAAGGACAAACACAAATCTTTATATGTGACATTAACCCAAATATGTTGAATATTGGCAAGAAGCGTGCTACTGAGAGAGGCATGTATACCATGTCATTGGAGCTTGTTTTATAAACTGCTGTGTTTTACTGTCTCTTTTTTTTACCACATTTATTTTCATTATGTAGGATATACAAAAAGCAGCTATCTGAATTGGGTGGAAGGAGATGCAGAAGCATTGAGTTTTGAGGATGGGTCAATGGATGGTTACACGATCGGGTTTGGTATTAGAAATGTAACACACATTGAGAAAGCTCTTGCAGAAGCCTATAGGTGTGTTTTTGAAGCTACATATAGTACTCAATATAATCATTTCTTTTAAATCATCCAAGTTTTTGGTGGAGAAAAATGGATCTCTTCTGTAGTTCTTAAAAGTCAGTATTTAGTTGAATAATGAAATGATTGCTTACATGAAAAAATTGTATCTATGATGATATTTCAATGGACTGTTTGCTTGCGGTAGAAGTATTTCTCTGACGACATTTTTTCTATGCTCTCAAGGGTACTGAAACGAGGAGGCAGGTTCTTATGCCTGGAATTAAGCCATGTTGAGTTGCCCATCTTCAAAGAGCTGTAAGTAAAAAGTAAAACTGTTGAATTACTTTTATCGAGTTTCCCCACAAGTTTTGGATTTCCTTTCAATTGCAATCTACTTTTGTGCATCAAGTTCATGACTACCAAAATGTATATTGTATTCTTTGTTAAGATGAAGATAAAACTTATTTTAATGATTTTCATGTTCTGGTCTATTTGCTGACTCAAAAAAGGCCCTTTTGCAGATATGACTATTATTCTTTTTCTATAATTCCTGCTATGGGAGAACTTGTAGCTGGTGACAAAGAGTCTTACCAATACCTAGTTGAGAGCATCCGACGGTTTCCAAAACAGGTGATTTTTTTTCCTAAGCAGTTCATATTCACAAATGCCTTATACAGCACCTCTCAGTAACTAGTTATAGTGTTGCCTCGAAGCCTTGTAACTATATTGAATTTGTGTCGAGAATGATTTTAGATCAGTTCCAGGCCCCTCAATTATGTGATCAATCCTTCTGAAAGAACTTATTTGGTACAACATTTCCCCCCCTTGTCTGCTGAACCCTTGAGGTCCATGCTGGGCTCATTGAAATTAGGTCTGCCATAGTTGGTGATGAATGATCTCACCATTTAAATGGCAATCAAAACTAACCCTCCGCAGCCAGAAGGGCTTGAAAAAAAGTTTAGCACTATAAGTTTTAAGTTCAACTTTAGGCATTGCATGATTAAGGTCATCAAGGTTAATCTACTGCACATGAAAATTGTGTGCAATCCCCTCAATGCAATAGGCTATCCTATTTAGGTTGTGTTTTGAGAGGAAAATAAGAGTTCAAAACAAAATGAATAACCAAACTCGTCTTGTTTGATGGATGATATTTACCAAAGTCCTGTTTGTGCAGGATGTATTTGCTCAGATGATCGTGGATGCCGGCTTCCAGGCAGTGGAGTATGAGAATCTAGTTGGTGGTGTGGTGGCCATCCACTCTGGTTTGAAGTTGTAAACCACAGAGCGGGCAACAACCAGCGCTTGTTAATACCAAATTTTAGTAAGATTTACTGAACCATTTGAAAACAAGTAAAGCAGCAAATAATAACACGTTCTTCCATATTTGATTTGTTAGAATCATTCTTCTACTTGGATTGATCTTGCTAGTTATTTTTCATGACTGATCGGTCAATATTTTGTCTGACATCAATGAAATTGTGACATTCCTGCGAGGAGAAGACAATTTTTTTTATATAATGGTATGGTGTTATACATATGGTGGCCATGGTGATATAGTGTTATATTTGTTTTCTTGTGGACTAATAGTTAATACATGGTGTTGTCATTATAAGATCTGAGGTCAAAATCTGACAAATCAATGTTTTTTTCTCACGTAAGCCAAATATACGTTGTATAAATCAATGAATAGTAATTTTGATTAGTTATATTTTATAATTTATTTTTTCTTATATTTATTTATTCTCCATATATAAGCATTATCATGGAATGAATGATTTATTTTATTATTCTAAATCCATTACAAGGCTATTTTATGATTTTTTCTGCATAGACTACAAATCACCTCACTGTATTTGTTTACATGTGAACACTTAAAATATACAGTGAAATAAAGCGGTGGAAAATGTTTTTAATTATTTTTTCCTTAATTCCTTTTGTCAAAAGCGAGAGAAGAAGACACTATGACAAGCGCGCCGTTCATCTAAAACTCAAACTCAATTTATTTATTTATTTTTTCAAAATGCTCTTGAATTTCTATACGTTTTTTAACAAATAAAATTTTAAAATCTGATTTTCTGTTTTACTTGATTTTGTTTGGTTACTTTTCAAGACCTTGAAATTGAGAAAATTTCATCCTCTCCAACCGATATTTATTTTTTAAAATAATATCTTCAAAGTTTTATAACTGCATTACTTTCAGTTTCAATGAAAATATTGATAAAATTTTGACAATTTGAAAAACTAAATGAAAGGAAAAAAGAAGCTTCATCTAAACCCAAAGAATAAGCAGCCAAGTCATACCATTCTGGGGGACTCACTGTTTAACATCAAAATTGTATCAAATTTCTGCATCTTAATTTTTTTATAATTCATACAATTTAAAATACATTCTCAGATTCTCCAAACAAAATACTTTAGCTAAATTACATAGCGTTGGATTTATAATCCAGATTATAAAATTTTAATTAACTTGTAATTCACATTATATTATATTACCAGGCTAATTATCCCTCATAGCCTTTAATCTGACAAATAGTTTTCTCTCATTTTTGAAGAAAGAAATAGTCGAAGCTGCCTTTGCAAACACAAACATCGAAAGGCTTCTTTCTGATCTTAATAGAGCTACGTTGTGGAGCACTTTAGGATGCAAAATTTAGAAGATAAGTGCCCGATCCCCTTTGTATTTTGATTCCATAGCTATTTCTCGCAGGGTCTTTTCAGAAAAAATTTCATGCAGTGAGTAAAAAAACCTTAGAACATAAATATAAGATTGACTATAATAATTCAGAAGACTGGGTTGTGGAAACACTACTTCACACTGGAATATTATGCTAAAAGAATGTATATAGGCAAAAAGAGTTGCAAAAAGAAAATTACAAGTTGCATTATCTGAAAAAAAAATCACCAGAAAAACTAAAAGCAGCAGCATGTGATAATAAAACTAGCCACTCGATGAGGTGGAAAAAAAAAAACACTAGCCCCTCGTTGGAGAAAATATTCAAGACAATTAAATTTGAGAACAAGAAACAAATACCAAGACCCCCCAAAATACATGGTGTTAGATTGTGGAAACCTAGAGATAAAAATTGTTGTGATCAAATTCAGCATATTAGTATGTAATCATCAATATATGATAATAGAACTTGAAAAAATTATATGACAAGCCATCGAACAAGATCAATTGAAGTGGTACGATCAGTACTGCTCAATTATATATGAATACAACCTTGATACATACAAAATTAACGAAATATAGTAGGATGTCCAGAGATATTTACAAGAGGGAGATGAAAAATGGAAATGAATGCCATCTAGTGTACCCTCCATGAAATTGATTGCTTTCAAAGAGGGATAGCGAGTGGCAATGGTTTCTTTAGCTTATGCTATTGTTATGTGCTGATGAGCCTATTTCAAATCAACACTTGACCGTCAATAAGCACATTCCTTTTAATCCAAAAAATTAAGAAGTACCATTAGAAACTATTTTTTGCACAAAAAACACGACAGAGAGATAACAGAAAAAATATAAAAAGTCAAAAATTATAAGTGACTGGGAGGGAAAAGAAGAAATAAATGGCAGGGATCAAAATCAACTTAGCAATGTTGCAAATAATCTATGGATATACGAGCTAAGCTTTAGTCCATTTTAAATGACTACCACCAAAAATTATTGCTTTCTTCAGGGGCTAGCAAGTTGTTGTTGGGTTTATGAGTTGATGTGTGCCTAATTGGTATCAAAATTTGATCATTCATGAGCAATTAAGCACACACCCATTTCAATATATATATATATATATATATATATATATATATATATATATATATATATATATATATATATATATATTTGGAGTCCATCAAAAAATGCATAAAGATTTAATATAAAGTAAAAAATGAAATAACTTGTTCAAAGCATCTTACTAAGAAAGAATGGCAGGGATCAGAATTACCTTAGGTGATCTTCCAAAAAGGCCTAGGATATGAGTTATGGTTAATTCATCTCACAGTTACTAATTAAAATGGTATCAATCTCCCAAGCTACCCCAATAAGATTTAAACCCACCCTATCCGTACAAAATCCAGGAAAAATGTCACAATGATAAGATAAAAGAACCAAGTAGCAGAAAAAGAAACACTAAAATGAACACCACCAAGTGTATCTTCTTGAAATTGATTGCTTTCGAGGGGTTATAAGGTGACACATGGTTTCTTTAGCTTACGATATTGGGGTGTTCCGATGTGTCTGCTTCAGATCAGCAATTGACCTTCCATAAGCACACTCCCTTACTTCCCAAAGAATAAGGGTCTGGAGTATCCCCGGAAAAAAAAATACATAGAACATTAACATGAACATAAATTAAAAATGAAAAATATTAAATATGAACTTGAGTGTCTTTGTAAGGAAAAAAATGGCAGAGATAAAATTAACTTAAGCAATATTTTCCAATAACCAGGAATTCAGGTGGACTCTCTTAGAATTTTGAGTGGCAAATGATTTCTTTAGTTAATGGTATCGTTACATTTTTGATGTGCTTGTTTTAGGTTTCCCAAAATTTTTCAGTGAGTACATCATTTTTTTTAATAAAAGGTTACATAAACATCTACCAAAAAATTAGGAAAACTATTCTTCCCCAACCAACCAGGATCAGCTAAAGTATACTCACATTACAAAATAAAAAATTTAAAAAAAACACACACACACAAGAGCCATAAACTGAAGTTAAAATGAATGCCACCAAGTGTAATCTCCTTGAAATTGATAGCTTTCAAGGAGGGATTGTGAATGGCAAATGGTTTCTTTTGCTTATGATTGTGTTATGTGCTGATGTGCAAGTTCGGATCAGCATCTGACCGTCCATAAGCGCAATGGCATTTTCCCTTAACTCCTCAATTCTAATCCATTAAAGTAATCTTACATAAAAGATCATAAACAAAAAATCAAATAAACCTCAAGTATCCAAGCATCAAAAAAGAAAAAGAAAAAGAAAAAACTGCCCGGAACCAGATTAGCCCATCAAGCAGAAGAATATACCGATCACGCATCAAAATACTGTAAATAATAATCTCATAAAACCGCATTGTGCCCTCCATGAAACACCCTCAACACGAAGAACTAAGGCGAGAATAAGAGCAGAGAATAGCATTACCAAGATAATGAGTAATCTAAAGCCGAAGATTTTTGCGGCCGCCGAAACTGCAGGTTGGTTTCTGCTTTTGAGCGAAGTGTATCGAGGACGGAGCAATGATTTTATAGGGAAGGCAAGCGAGGAAGGAGACGACGGCTAAATTAGGGCAACAGAAGAAGGACCCAAGGATACAGCGTGGACGTAATCCGACGGTAAAGATGAGTCCTTGCGTCTCACTTTGCCCCCTGAAGTACACAATAATTAAATTGCTCCGAGTTTCACACCCACCAAACAATCACTAATCTTTTCAAAATTTTTATACTGTCACTCTTAATATTAATATAATCATTTCATTTGACAAAAGAAAATATTGACGAATATAATTAACATGGTTATACTTTAAAAATATTGTCATTAGATATTTAAATTTAGAAAAAAATGAATAAATTTAGCAGGACTAGAATAAGGGACTTTTAGTATACATTCCACAATGAAAATGATAATAAATTTTGATTGACATATTTATGAGTTTAGTGATAGCCTAGTGCGAGTTAGGTTGTAAAATCAGAGATATCATATTCATATTTTGATTCTGATTCTCGTATACCAAACATCATAAATAGAAATGAAATAGATTTCATTCTCATTTCCACCTTCTAAACCGAAAAATCTTTTCTTCTTTTAATTTTTCTATCTTCCCATTTATTTCCAGTGGAACACTCCTCCCTTGACTCCTTCCATTCTACCAATGAAATACTTTTAATAATTCTCAAATCTGATTCGGCTAATCGTTCTCTAATAGCACCTGCTCCGATAGAGATTTAGGAATCCAGTAACAAACAAGGAATTAATCTTGTTTATCCTTTATTGATTGAATAAATCTGTCTGTCTTTATCTCTTCCTTATTTTATAAAATTTTTTGATTTATTTATATATTTTTTATTTGGGCCAATCCAACAAAAATCTTTATTTTATTTACTTCAGTTTTTTATTCGTTTTATCACCATTCTAGTCATATTTTGAATTCAAATAAATAAATTGGGTTTACTTTTTCAAGTTTATTCATTATTTGTTTTAGAACTGAAAAAATTTTAATAACTCATTGTTTTGAAACTTTTACGTTTAGAGGTAAAAATTAATTCTTTTTAACTTTTTGAATATTTTTTTTAGTTCTTTATATATGGGTTAAAAAAGAAGGTAATTTTCGAATATTTTTTTTAGTTCTTTATATATAGGTTCAAAAAAGAAGGTAGAAATCGGGCAGGACCAAAAGGAAGTTCTATTTCCGTTCCCCAAACAGATTTCTATAAATTGATATAATTAATAATTGCATAAATAATTATTCTAATAAATTTTGAAGTCAATTCTCGATTGATAAAAATATTCTATTAAATTCATGACCTCTCTCGTATAAAGATCGCTGTGTAAAGATAAAAAAGTATTTACTATGATTTATCTGTATCTAATTGAAGAGCCGATGATACTAAATAATTCAAGTGAGCATTAAATATAATAGATTAATAGTAAAGTTATTGAAAATTTTGTTTTTATACTTAAATATAAGAATCACTATTATTCCATAAAAATAAAATATTCCCCAAAATAAAGTCACCATGAAATAAAATTTTCCTATTTTTATATAATTTTCTAAGTTCACCGTTTCAAAACAGTTTACAAGATCTTGCAGCAAAATCCATCAAGCTACTATCACAATCCCTGTATCAGACTAACAATTTCTAATTCAGGAGACCCATGGCTAAAACTATCATTAAGTGCTCTTTATTTATTGATTAACTTGCAATCATCCAAGACATTTCCACAAAACGACATTGTGTAGCCAATAGATTACGTGTAAATAGACAAAAGGAAAGTTCACTTGCTCAGGTCGGCAAGCAAAGCAAATAATAACATGAATAAAGTCATCATCAATCAATTTCAAACAAGCTGCTTCTGAATAAGAATAAGATTATATTATGGAAACATACTTTTTACATATTTACATCATTCACCAACAATTGGAGAAGTTTCAGGTGGATCTATGTTTGAACTATAACCTTGGATCACAAGCTCAATGTATGATAATTCTAAGGATTGCAGGGGGAGGGGAAATTGTGTACACTGGTAGTAGGAAAGCTACGATGAGGGGTAACTATAGATCATGACAGAGCGGAAACAAGACCAGGAACAGAACTAGCGCCTTGTTTTTTGCCAAACGACGAACTGCATGATCGTGGGCTTTGTTCTACTCTAGCTTGAGTCCTTGATTCATGGATTGTTGTTGGACTAAATCCAATGTTTTCTTTACTAAAGAAGGCATCCCACACTATAGGATTAGTTGTTCTTACAGGAGGCGAGCCGCAGAAAAAATCAGTTTCACTGTCTCCAGTTTCATCCTGAATAAATCAATCAATTTTGTTATTAGTAACAGTTATTGGAAGAATGCATTGGGAAGAGAAAGAAAGGTAGGTAGATAGCATACCTTATCGAAAAATGCATCGAAAAAATCAAGGTTGTTACGGTCTCCTTGCCGAACAGGTAAAACGCTGTGAAAATAAGTAACGAAGAATAATTATCAGCCACAGTTTCCATGGAAATTAAATAAGAACTACAAATATAACATTCAATATAGTTACATATATTGTGTAGAAAAAAGAAAAAAGAAGAAGAATAGATCATCTACCATTCAAGATCGTACAACAAAGAAGTGGTTATAAGCATTAGCAGAAAGATTCCCATGATAGTTGATGCTGCATAGACTAATATTGTTTGATCCTCTAGAGATGTGCAGTCGTCTGTCAGATTTTGTGCTTAAATATTTGCCAAGCTCATCCATTTATAAATGGAAGTCTCAGCAAGAGACACTACTAAAAAAACACATAATATAACTAGTGTATCTTCAGTTGCAGAACCTATTATCAATGATATCACGACCAAGAAGCATGGCCATCATAGGTAAAACTCGTCCTCAGTTCAAAGTTATGACAAGCGTGAGAACCATCATGAACAACAGAGTAATACAAATGATTATTGCTCAAGAAAATAAAGAAAACGATCTTCAAGCAAAAAAGAACATATGCAGCAATCTTTAATATCAGAAGGTGGTAACTCACCACTTTGTCATGGAAGGAAAACTGGCTACATGATCCAACATGGTCGGTACATTCACTGCTCGGCGAGGTTGAGGATAGATGACTTCTACACTTGGAACTCTTGCATCAGGCAAGAATTCAGTAAACAACCGCCCGATCCCACAGAACCTGAGTGGCTGACTCTCCATCTTGTATGCCTCCTGCAAGACATACAAAATACATTTGATTAGCCTTTCAAATAGCTGAGTTGGGAGAACAAAGCATGAAGCAACAAAGATATCAAGATAATGAAAGCATATGCCAAGAGAACTACAGTTCTCAGCAAGATCTGTTCTTGAAACAATAGAATCAGAAATAATTTTATCTGAACATAAATAAAATTTTCATTTTTTTTTGTGTAAAAGCAAACAAACCATCATGCTAAAGATCATTTAGACAGCAGACAAGGAAATAGTCATTCCCCTGGTTTATGGTATCAGGGAATATTTGGCACTGAACTGCATATAAGGAGGTTGGATAACTATGACGACAATCGACAAGATGAGCAGAATAATTTAAACCACAATTTTCCAAACAGCAAGAAGACGGAGAATACACAAATTTTGGGAAAATCTAAATATATTTTTTCAACTTGAGCATGAGGGAGATAAACACGAAGATCCCCATTGTGCGGTCCGAAAAAACAACACTAATTTTAACAGCTAAACAACAACGACAGCAACAACAACAAAAAAATGATATCAGGAAGAAGCGACAGTTAGCGGAGGAGGGGGTCAACTCTCACCTAACCTGGCGATTAACCGTCTCGATCTGTGACGAACTTGGCAAGATTCAGGCGGCGCGATCGTATTCTAGGTACAGGCTACAGCAAAAGGGAAGGGACACGGGAGCGTCAACGATCGGAGAAAGCGGCAGACGGGGGGGGGGAGGGATTTGAGGTGGCGGCGTCGCCCACGCTACCGCTTTCCTTCTCTTCTCCTCAAGGCGGCGGCGGCTGCCCCGGTCATCGAGTCCCTCTATTTATTGTTGTTTTTTTTTAAATTAAAAGTAAGTGGTTATTTCAAATTTCAAACAGGTCCGGCTCGGCTCAACTTGTACAGCAAGCCCACGGGTGACCCATTGGACATTTGGGCCGAGCGGTGAGCGATCGAGATTGAGTTTAATTTTTTTTTTTTAATTTCAAAAGAAAAAAAAAATTAAAAACACTGTTGAGAGTGGGATTTGAACCCACGCCCTTTCGGACCAGAACCTTAATCTGGCGCCTTAGACCAACTCGGCCATCTCAACAGATATTAAACTCTTAGAACTTTAATTAATAGATACATATATAAAGGAGAAAAATATTCGCAGTAAAAATATAAAACTTAATTCAACGTTTAGTGTGATATTAATCGATAAGCACAATGATAGGTTAAGTTTTTTTTAATCGATATATTCAGTGTTATTATCCTATTAGTCATTCAATCAACATGACCCAACAATGTCATTTTTTTCAGATATATTCTTGGTAGTCTATGTTATATTTTTTCAGATATATTCAAGTGTTTGATTTTCTATTAGATTCATTTTATGTACCGATTCTTGCTTTGTACAAATTATAGTTTGTTTCTATTTGTTATGGTTCTCACTTGTTGCTGTTATAATTTTGCATAGCTGTCTATGAACTTACTTGATTTCTCAGGTTTTTGATGTTTCACAAGTAAAATAGTTGGAAAAAGATGTTACCGCATTTTGTGTCCTTTGATTTGTTGTTCATATATTTTGTGACACCGATTAAGGATCAGACAACATTTATTTGATTTCTAAAGAGCTGTGTATCACAGGGCCTGTTATGGCCAAATTTATGATTGCTTTGAGAGAGATTGGAACCTTGTTGAAATCCGAAATTTTAAAGGGGTTCTATGCAAAGTAGGGTCCTCACGTATTTCATTTTCTCTTCCGCCGTTTCTTCCTCGCCTCGACGCCGAACGAGCGGTTTCGCCCCGTGCTTCCGCCCGTCGCCGAGCCGCAGCCCTCACGCAATCGCGCCGAGGTTGACCTCCGCCGCTGGAAGCTTTCATCGCCGGTGACCCCTCCCATCTTTCTATTCTTCTCCTCCCACGACAGACGCGACGCCGAGGCCACTCCTCCCTCGCGACTCCTTGGTTTCGTCAACTGTTGACGTTGAAGCCCTAGTCGTGTCTTCTTCCTCTTGTGCCGAGTTGTCAGATTTGGAGAGGTCCAGGTGAGGGCTATTCTTGTAGCAATTTGGGTGAGCAATTTCTGTTGATAGTTGTGGTGACCTCGCAACCCTATTGTTCTTCTGAATTTGTGTTGTTGATTCTAGGATGGAAGAGGTGGAGTTGTTAGGATGTGATTTGCTCAGTCTTGGTGTTCTTTAAACAGTCCTTTTCTACTGTGATAAAATTTGCTTCCGATTTCATGAAATATGAAAGCAGATGCAATTTAACTGACCTGTTCGAACTAATAGTGATTCACAATGTCTGTAAATAATCAATAGCCTGTGTCTGCTCGTAAGCATAAAACTAGGCACTACTTGGATGTTTGTTAAATTCTTTTTCTGGACAAGCTTTTAGGAAAACAATTTATAGCTCGCAGAACACTAGTATTTCACTGCCCGATTCTTGTGGATTCGTTCATGTTCACTGGCCATCTTGCTATAGAATAAACTTGTCTACTTGATCCTGGCAATATGTGCATTAGCATCTTAGGTTGAGGTAAAAGTGAAGTGGCAGTCGTAAAAGTCGGTAACATACACATTTACCTTATTTATTTTACTTATTCATAAGAGTTTAATTGGGCTGTTAGTTTATTGTCGTGGATCACCAATTGTTAGACTTGGTTAACAAGGAGTAGATGATTCAGTTTAATTATAAATTAATCGTTTAATTAGGTTGATTTAATAAATGTTACGATTAGGATGATTCTAATTAATTTTGGCATTTAGTTTAGTTGGTTGTTATATATATATATATATATATGAAGTTATTTGCTTATATGTAGTTTAGCTGTTTTAATAATTTTTATGATAGCTAAACTGTCATATTGACACAGGACCTTGATTCGGATTCATTCGGTTGATCGTGAGGGAGTTTTATTCGACATACACATAATTTAAGACGGGTACTTTTCCTTTGTACTCTTGTAGTTCGTTTTACCTATGCATGGCTGTTGAATTTTTGTTCTGTAAAGTACCGCTTGTACGCGAGTACTTAGAGGTTCATTAAACACAACTAGGTTTAGTTGACATTAGAAATATCCTACCTAGTAGTTTAATAGGATGTCGTTGGTTTCTGGTTGACTTCTGATTGGTTCTTAGTTGGTTTTCGATACTTGTTGTTTCTACCGGCGCGTCGTTGTTTTCCGGTTGTTTGTGCATCTTGTATCATGCACTATAGCTGCACGTTGCATATTAACGACTATTGACTTTCCTTTGATTAAGTCGTGTTGCTCAGTTCACTCAACCACTTATTTTTGTAGTTGCTAGAGTGCGAGCAACTGTCCTGTTATGTCACACATATTGAAGTGGTAGGCAAACAGTGATACCCTCACCGTTATTTTAGAGGGATATTAGAGCTGTTGATAGCCCCCCTTTATTTCGGGGGTTGGAGCAGTTGGCTCCCCAGCATTAGAGCTGTTGATAGCTCCCCTTCATTTCGGGGTTTGGAGCAGTTGACTCCCCAGCATTAGAGCTGTTGTTAGCTCCCCTTTATTCCGGGGTTTGGAGCAGTTGGCTCCCCAGCTTTTATATGTGCTATGTTTGCTGCATTTGGTTGACATGCATGTATGTTTTGATATTTTGATATCATGAGGTTTTTCGTACATGCTTAGTTGTCGTTTTGTTTTATGCCATGTTGTTTTACAGTTGATATATATGTTTAGGTAGTCTTCTATTCCTTATGAACTGTATCTGTTGTTTCTCTACTTAGTTTATCTTTTATTATGCCATGCAATTATCTATTCATATACCCGCTGAGTTCGCCCGGACTCACCACTCCTGCTTTCTCTTTTTGTTTCAGATAGCAGGTAGTTGCATTTCTTGGAGCCAGGAGAGGATCCAGTTGCCAATCCCCGGTGTTGAGCTAGGAGAGGATCCGGATGCCTGATATAGCAACTAGTCGCCCTACCGCTATAGTCAAGTTCAAATAGGGACATTGGTTGGGTGGATATATTGTCACAACATTAATCTAAAATTCTTGTTATTCTTCTGTGATACTTATAGGTGTTGCATTTTCAAAGCATCTAGTGAAGACATTTGCATGTGATCAAGATGGAGTATTACGACAACAATTGGAGGTCAGTTAATAGGTATGGTGTTTGGCGACCATTTAATGATGCTGATAGCATCTTGTTCTGCAGATTGATGCTCATGTAGGTGGTGTTAATGACATTGCCTTTTCCTATCCCAAGAACACTCGACCATTTAATGATGCTGATAGCATCTTGTTCTGCAGATTGATGCTCATGTAGGTGGTGTTAATGACATTGCCTTTTCCTATCCCAAGAACACTCCCTGATCATTACTTGCGGCGATGACAAGGCAATTAGAGTGAGTAAAACCATGTTGTTGATCAGTCAGAAGATTGTACTAAAAGAATTGTATGTTCTTAATAGATTCTGTTGCATGATGAATAGGTGTGGAATGCTTCAACTGGAGAGAAACTGTATTCTGTATACATTTGAAGGTCATGAAGCCCCTGTTTATTGTGTTTGTCCTCATTCAAGGATGCCATCCATGTATGTATTTGCTCTGTTATATACTGTTTCTATTTGTGATTTTGGCGAAGCAAAATTTTCAATTATAGTTTATTTATCCAAATCCATCTGCTTATATTGTTTCATTATTTCTCTCTGTGAAATCAAAAGATGGTAAAAGTCAAAAGATGGCACTGTAAACCTTTGAGCTCCACAGTTTTCTATGATGCTTCTGGCCGCTGGTGCACAACAATGTCACGTAGCAAAAGGTGAAACCGTCACCAAAACGGCCCTCTGACTCAGGCCCCATAGGAAATCGATTATTACTAGTGTAGTGAGACACCTGAGGTCAAGCGAATTAAAGTCAGCAGACTAGAATTTTATCCCCGTGCACAACTGACGACGCTCGAACCTATAACCCCGAAGCAAATGGCCAAATCCGTTATCATCCGATCCAACCCGTGGGGGCACAACGTCATGTAGTGCAGATGGAACAACGTGTGTTCATATTATGTCTGTCAGGTCGATATATTTGCTACCCTGTCAAGCAATGAGATAACTAGATTCGAGAACAAGACAATTCAAGTCTAGTGGTCATTTTATATTGTTGTGCATTTATAGTAATCAAATTTTCTGTAGCTGTAGCTGCCATTTTTACTTATTCCTCCTCTAATTTTAGTAATTATTTATATCCTAATCAACTTATAACTATCCAATATCCATGCTAAAGTCTTATCATTTGGTTGTAGACTTTTTTCAGGTGGAACAAGTGAAGATGGGGATTCACATTTAGTCGAGTGAAATGACAATGGAACTATTGACATACAGTGGCTTTAGAAAACACTCATCGGGAGTTGTCCAGTTTGACACAACAAATCGCTTGTTGGATGCAGGCAATGAATTCCAGATTAAGTTTTGGGATTTGGATAATACTAATATACTGACTACTACTGATGCAGATGGCAGACTTCTTGTTAGTAGCTTAATCTACATCAGTTTTTCCTGTATATTTCTTGCAATTCAAACTTTTAGTTTGTACGCAACTCTTTCTCCATGGCAGGCATTTCCTCGACTGAGATTCCAGAAAGTGGTTCATTACTTTCTGTTGCAACTAATGATCATGGCATCAAAATCCAGCAAATGCTGTTGGACAACAAGCTTTAAAGAAGTTTGGGTTTTCATGTAGTGCTGATGAACAATCTGATTCCAACATGAAGCCGTGAAGGTCATATTCAGCAACTACTCAAAGTGAATATAGTGTTTCAAATTTCAGTGGTATGCTGCTAGAATGGAATTTTTGACAAACCACACTTTCATAGTTTACAAAATTTTATATGACACAAGCAAAATCTGTAGGCTGTTATGGATAGTACTAGGGCTGCTGATGTCGAGCCAAGGTTACCTAAAAAAGCCAAAAAAAAAAAAATGGAAGTTGGAAGCTCGCTCGGTTTATGAATATTTTGCATCTTCAAGCTTTGTGGTTGCCCGATTCAACGATATTCATTCAAAATAAGGAATATTTTGCATCTTCAAGCTTTGCGGTTGCACGATCTTTGGTCACGATGTTCAGATTTAGCTGAAACTTTTTAGAGCAAATAAATAATTTTTTAGAACTGTTTCTTTCTAATATTGCCCAATGGATTTCATTCATCACATGACTACTTCCAGTGCTTGTGCACAACATTGGAACCAAGTGCTAATAAAGTATGGCCATAATTGATGTTTATCAATCTCACAATCTGGAAGAGAAGACACCTGAATAACTTGCCGTCACCCAATTGAAATACAAAGGGTAGTAGAAAAATAAGATAACCATTGTAATATTGGATAACATAAAAGAGAACACATTGTCAAGACTAGAGAAGATAGATAAGTAGAAGAATAACAACAAGATGATAAACAAACTAGTATATAAGGCAGCAAAATGAGAAATTTTCAAATAAAATTTCATGTCACATTTATTTGAAAATTCCTCATTTTGCTGTCTTATATACTAGTTTGTTTATCATCTTGTTGTTATTCTTCTACTTATCCATCTTCTCTAGTCTTGATAATATGTTCTCTTTTATGTTGTCCAGTATTACAATGGTTATCTTATTTTTCTACTACCCTTTATATTTCAATTGGGTGACGGCAAGTTATTCAGGTGTCTTCTCTTCTAGGTTGTGAGATTGATAAACATCAATTATGGGCATACTTTATTAGCACTTGGTTCCAATGCTGTGCATAAGCACTAGATGTAGTCATGCGATGAATGAAATTCATCAGGCAATGTTAGAAAGAAATAGTTCTAAGAAATTATCTATTTGCTCTAAAAAGTTCCAGCTAAATCTAAACATCAAGACCAAAGATGAGGCAACAATCGAATTTTACCTATCAAGCTTCAAGGTACCCCTATTTCGAAGAAGATTTTCATGGAATATCTATTGTCTTGAACTTTCATGAAACCGCTTAGATATTTTTCAATATCATCCCATTCCCTTGTTCAGCCTGAACAAGATCCTCGAAGTGTTTCATGTTGAAATAGAAGCAGGACTCCTATCCAGCCTACAAGATAACCAAACATTTAATCACAAGACCAAAAGAAGTTAAGAGCTTCAAGTGATGTACGTGAACATATTCGTGAAGAGTCTTCTTGAAGTTCTCATCTTCTAGGAAATGCAGAATCAAGAAAACAAACTCCCTGGTTAGAAAAGAAGACATTTCGGTGTCCATATAGAAGTTGTACGAAGCACGCAACTCTCCTTCGAACACAAAGCGCCATAGAGATCCGATCGCCAAAGAAAAACCCTAGATCTTCATGCTTCAAGAACTCAACGTCGGAGAGAAAAGCAGAGGGATATTAGAATGATCGAATCCTAATCATAATCCTGCCCCTTATATAATACTTGTTAATGGATCTTAAAAACTATCCGCTAAATTTTATAGGATTTTTTAAATGTTTTAATAAATTACAAAATTAATAATTTAAATATGTCTTTGCTTCTTCTGCCACTTCATTAGCTACAACAATTCAGCCTGGGTTAGTTTGTTTAACATCTTCACTCCATTTGCCTTTGCTGCGGGTGCCTCTTGCTCTATTAGCATGAGTGAATCAACCCTTGCTTGTGACCTTCATTGCTTTTTCGACGTTCTCCCCTTCATCTTTGCTCGCATTGAGCTCGGCAATGAGTTAGTCTTCTCCATCAACAAACACTTGTGACCTCTCTTCTTCCAGCTTTGTAAGCTCAACTTTTAAAAAAACAAGCTAGACAGATGGAGTAGAGATGTTAAGCAAACTAACACAAGCTGAATCGCTATAGCTAATGAAGTGGCCCAAGAAGTAAAGACTTATTTAAATTATTATTTTTTGTAATTTATTAAAACATTTAAAAAGTTATATAATATTTAGTTGATAGTTTTTAAAGAACCGTTTATAAGTATTATAAAATGGGTCGGGATTAGGATTCCATCATTTCTAATTACCCTCTGCTTCCTTCTCCAACGCTGAGTTCTTAAAGCACGAAGATCTAAGATTTTTCCTCGACGATTAGATCTCTACCACACTTTGTGTTCGGAGGAGAGTTGCGCATTTCGTACAACTTCTATATGGATACTGAAATATCTTCTTCTCTGAATAGGGAGTTTGTTTTCTTGATTCTGCAATTCCTAGAAGATGAGAATTTTAAGGAAACTCTTCACAAGTATGTTCGTGCACATCACCTGGAGTTCTTAACTTTTTTTGGTCTTTTGATTAAATGTCTGGTTATCTTGTTGGCTGGAGCAGGAATCCGACTTCTATTTCTTTTGGTCTTAACTTCTTGAATAGATTGTTAAAGACCCTGCGAACATACATTGTTACCATCAAATTCAGCACTCCTTGCGAGGAGATGTATACCCAAGCCTATCGTCGGATTGTTACTCAAAGCCTCTGGCCAGAGCATATCATGTTAAGAGTGCGAGTCTCTTAAATACATGAGAGTAATTAGAAATCCAAAGGACGAGGAAGACACTACTTGGGCTAGGTGTGACGTAGTCAGCCTAGTGGGGACTGACACCATAGACCGTGTCCTGAACCAAGTGGGTATAAGGTGGTGAAGGGAATGAGGCACGATTCATTAGAGCTGCTGAAGGGTTTCAGAATAATTTCTTCTGAGGTCAAACCGTTGATCTTTCGATTAATTGGGGATCATGATGTACTACTAGGTGCCACTCATGATCGTTCTATAATTAATGGGTTAATTATAGACGGCCAACATAAATCGAAAACCTATTTAGTCACACGCAATACGAGTAATCCGAGGGATTTAAAACGAGTTGAAAATTAGATTTTCCGATCAAGAGAAACGAGTCGAATCTGAGTTAGTCAGAGGCGCAATGGAAGCCAAAAATGGCTAAGTCTTTTGAAGGCTTTTTGGGCGAATTAAATGAGTTTAATTCGCGGTTTAATGGGTTGGTTTTGGCCGGCCAAAGAGGGTGTTAAACCCTCTTTGGTGGTCGGCCAAATAAGAGGAGAAAAACCAATTTAATTCGTTTAATTAATAAAATAAATCTAGTGTGATTTGTTTTATAAATTATGGATAAATAAATTTGTATAAAGAAATTTATATAAATAAAATTTATAGAAATTTATTCTTTTATGGAAGATTAAAATAATCCATGAATTGGTTTATTTTAATTTTATAAAATCAATTATGAATTGATTTTTCCATAATAAGAAAGTTTATAAATTTCTTATAAAAATTTATTCCCTAATTTAAAGAGAAGAAGAATTAGTTTTATTATAAATTGGTCTATAATAAAGACTCGGTTTAAACGGAATAATTAATAAGAAAATTTATAAGATAAATTTCTTATAACTAATTCCGTTAATTTCGTTAATTCGGTTTAGAGGGAGACTTAGCAAAGGAGTTGCTACTATATAAAGGAACCAAAGGCTAGCCCTTATTCCAACTAACTAATTAAGAGATTAATTACTCCCTCTCTCTTTCTCTTAATCTCCTCTCCTCCTCCTCTTCTTTCTCCCTTAGGGCCAGCGCACCCTAGCCTCTCTAGGGCCGGCGCCCAACCACAACACCAACAAGGGTGTTTGCCGTGAGCTTTGAAGAAGGAGGAGAACTCGAAGACGAAGAAGAAGAAGCGGATAGCGACTCCTCTCTTCTCGGAATTTGATTCCGTTACTTCGTTGGTTAGTTTTTCCATTATTTCTCTTATTCTTCTAGTTGTGCCTTCCGAGAATCTAGTAGTTCTCGTCGGCACAAAACTCGTGACTTTGTGAAGTCATCCCGAAGAGAACTCGGCGTGGACGCGAATAGAGGCGGAGCTTCCAAGGGACGCTATGGTTGGATCTCGTCCCTTACTTCGAGTTACGAGAGGTACTTAGTAAATTAGTTTACTTTTCCGCAAAGTTTTATTTTATGATTATGTCAACACACCATAAGATTGCATGCTAGATACGAAGTTAAAATAATTTAGGAAATTATTTTATGCAAACTCTTCCGCTGCACGTAAAAATTTTAAATTTTACGAACTCGTATCCTTGTCGACATGCACCCGGTCCCAACAGGTTTAGCATGTCGGAATCCATGAAAGGTTACCTTCCCATCAGGCATGGGATCATCCTTTCGAAGTTTATGTGTCCGCGCACAGAAGACAAGAGGATTTGCATGAATAAGATTCCTTATGCATCCGCCATTGGATCTATCATGTATGCTATGTTATGTACTAGGCCCGATGTATCGTATGCTCTGAGCATCACAAGAAGATACCAGTCTGATCCAGGAATGGATCATTGGGCGGTTGTCAAAACAATCCTTAAGTACTTAAGAAGAACTAAGGATGTGTTCCTAATATATGGAGAAGGTGATATGGTAATACGTGGGTATACAGATGCCAGTTTCCAGACAGATAAGGATCACTCCAAATCTCAGTCCGGATACATATTTATTTTGAATGGAGGCGCAATAAGTTGGAAGAGTTCCAAGCAAGACACCGTAGCGGATTCTACCACGGAAGTGGAATACATTGCAGCTTCGGAAGCAGCAAAGGAAGCAGTCTGGATCAAGAAGTTTGTCTCAGAACTTGGTGTGGTTCCAACCATTGATGAAGCAATACCGGTTTATTGCGACAACAATGGAGTTATTACACAAGCGAAGGAACCAAGGTCTTATCAGCGATCCAAACATGTGCTTCGCCGCAATCATCTGATCAGAGAGATTATAAGTAGTAATGATATACAAATTGAGAAAATTCCCACTGAAAGGAATTTAGCGGATCCTTTAACTAAGGCCTTGCCTCAAAGCAAGTTTGAGGGTCATGTTAGAGCATGTGGTATTGGATACCGTAGCGATTGACATTAGGCCAAGTGGGAGTTTATTAGTGATATGAGAAAAATGTCCTAAGGCAATCACCTTATGATTGTAATCATTTATTTTAATAAATGAATATTCACAATTTGAGTATACATGTTTATGTATTTGATTGAGATCTTAAACTCATTTACTGAATGTCCGCAATACAATTCATAGCATGAGAGAATTTGTGATGAATTCACAACTAGTGATTATCTTTACATGTGCAATTGTGTAACGACCCGAAAAATTCTCTTAATATTTCTTTAAAATATTAAGCATGTCTAGATAATTTTCCGAGGGAACTAGAAATATTAACACGAATTTTAGGCTAGAAATCCATGTTTTTCCATTTAAATTGGGGGAAAAAGGCCCTAATGGGCCTTATATGGGCTTTCTAGCACCATGATTATTAGTAAATTTTAGGTAACAATTTATAGAAATATAAAGGGATTTTGATGGGAAATATTAACATAATTATGGGGAAATTTTTAGAGGATTTCTGAAATATTAAAAATAATAATAATAATAAAATACAAAAAAATAGTGTATGCACCAAGGATTGAACCTTGGACCTCTTGTTCAACCATGCATGCTCTAACCAATTCACCTAGCAAGGGAGTGCTATGAGGAAATGAAGTGGATTATGGTTAAGGCTTAGGAAAAATGAAGAGTCATCAACCATGACTCTTCATTTGCCTCCTTAATGTGTTATAAAGAGGGGGTTTGGGAGTTTCTTTCTTCCTTCCATCAATTCCACCTCTCTTCTTCCTCCCTCAAGCTGGCCAAAACTTCAAGGAAGGTTTTCCTTGAGAAAACTTCACAAGAGGGCTTAATCTTCAAGTGTTAAGGGTCATCTACAAGGTTACAAGGGCAAAGGGTGATCAAGGGGCAACCAAAGTCTTCATCATCTTCCCTTTTTAAGGTCTAAAAACCAAGATAACCCAAGGTAAGACTCCCTCACCTGTGGTATAATGGTTTTTGAGTTATTTTCATGTACAAGAAATTGTTTGAACCATATATGAAGAAACACCAAAGTTAGGGCTACCAAAGGTTTCGGCCACCATGGGTTCTATGATTTGGTTTGGATCCAACTCTTTAATATTGTTCCTTATGTTTTATTATGTGGTAAGAGAGGTTAATAAGGGTTATGTGAAAGTTTGTACATGATTTAAGGCCCTAGAAACTTTCGGCCAAGATGGGATTTAGGGCTAGGGCTCAAGGTTAACTCCAAGCAAGGGTTCAAATGTTTTCCTATGGAAGTATATGTAAATTATAGGATGTAAATTTGTAACTTTATGAATTTATTCATGTGATGGTGACCCATTAGGGTTTCGGCCAAGGTCCCAAGGTAGGGCTAGGGCTTATGGTTAACTCCAACCAAGGGTGCAAATGTTTTCCTATGGAAGTATGTGTAAGGTGTAGGATGTAAATTTGTAATTTTATGAATTTATTCATGTGATGGTGACCCATTAGGGTTTCGGCCAAGGTCCCAAGGTAGGGCTAGGGCTTAGGTTAACCCCAATTATGGGGGTTTGATGGCTCCCTAAGGCCTTGTATGTGATGTATGGATGTTCTTTTACTCATGGAACCCTCCCTATTGAGTGAGTGATGGAGCTTCATGCTAGGGAACCATTCGGCCAACTCCCAAGATTTAGGGTTTCGGTTGGGTTAAGACCCCAAGGATGCAGGTCTATGGGGTACTATGATGTATGTAGAGATTTAAGTATGTTGGAAGAATAGTTATGCCAATTGAAACCCTAGCTTATGTATCATGAATTATATGTTAGGTCACTTGTGAAGATGATTCCTAAATGTTTAGACATGTGCCATGATTTATGAATGATATGTATGTATGCCATGTCTTATGAATGATATGTAGGTATGCCATGCTTTAGGGATGATACGTATGTATGCCATGCTTTATGAATAATTTACATGTATGCCATGCTTTATGAATGATATGTACGTATGCCATGTTTAAGAATGAAAAGGATGAATGAAGTTAAAGTTTATGCTTTCGAGGCATAATGATGTTATGGAACGAAAATGATGAATGAATGAATATGCTATGAATGTTTATGAATAAAGAAGCATGTGAAGATATTTTATTTTATGAATGGGCTTGTACCGGGCCTAAGTAAGGTCCACGGTTCTGGACTACCGATGAAGCTGTCCACGGTTCGGGACTACCGATAAAGCCGTCCTTACGGTTCGGGACTACCGATGAAGCTGTCCTTACCCTAGTAGGTCGAGATTAGCTATCTCGTATTTACTTAGGGATGCGCGCATATGATGTATGAATGTGGTACATGTTAGGGCCCAATGAATGTTATGATTATGTTAAAGTATTTAAAAGCATGATTTTAAAGATTAGCTTATATATATATACATTTGCCACATGCATCCATCCATGTTATGCATTATACTTATGATAAGAATATTATGCAAAGTAAGTTATGCAAGGTCCGTTTATGCAAATGATTTTATTTATGTTCATGCTAATTTATGATGCCATGATTTATTTATGTTTATGCTAAGTTAGGATGCCATGATTTTATTTATGTTCATGCTAATTTATGATGCCATGATTTATTTATGTTTATGCTAAGTTAGGATGCCATGATTTTATTTATGTTCATGCTAATTTATGATGCCATGATTTATTTATGTTTATGCTAAGTTAGGATGCCATGATTTTATTTATGTTCATGCTAATTTATGATGCCATGATTTTATTTACGTTCATGCTAATTTATGATGCCATGATTTTATTTATATTCATGCCAAATTATAATGCCATGATTTTATTCATGTTCATGTTAGACTATGATGCCATGATGATATCTATGTTCCTGCTAAATTCTGATGCCATGATTTCAATTATGCTTATGCTAAAATGAGGATGTCGTGACTGTGTAGATGTTCATGATAAGAAGTAATATGTTCATGTTTATGCGATGTATGGACTTTGTGAGTAGGAAAAGGGTCTTACTAAGCCTCCGTGCTTATAGTTTTATTTTCTTATACCGCAGATTAAGCAAGAGATTTCAAAGGAAGCAGCAGGAGAGGCAAGACCATGTGTGTGTGGTAGTGACATGGCCAAGAGTCCCTCTCATTTCACTGATTGCATGTTTTGTTATCTTACAATGCTTATGTTGGTTATGCTCTACTTATGGTAGCTATGCCTATGGAACAACCTACTACTTATGAAGTTATGGATAAACTACTTGCTACCTGAAAGGCTTATGAATGAATTATGGAAAGTAAATAATCATGATGCTATGCATGCTGGTAATAGGTTACCTGAAATGCTCAGGAAAGCTTATGAATGTGTTATGAAAAGTTGATATCATGATGCTAGATATATGTATATAATTTAAGCACTAATTGCATGGTTAAAAGCATGTGAAAAAGAATTTATGATTCCGCTGCATTAAGATGTTTTATATGCGCATGTATGTCTAGCGTAACACCGCTTTATGAAAAAAAAAAGCGGGTGTTACAGGTTGGTATCAGAGCAGTTGCTCACTACACACACATCAAGCCTTATTCCTGCCGCTTCCAAGTAAGTACCTCTCTGCATATTTTATTATAGTAAGCATTTTAGGATGTTTTATGGTTTAAGGATATGCAAGTATGAACGATGTTTATGATGAAAAGTACCTTAAGATATGTAACTATGAACGATATTTTATTTTCTTTTATGAATCAAATATTCAGCATAATATAGGGGTAGAGAAAAAAAATCTGATATTGGCCATACTTGTCTTTGGTGAAGAAAAACATGGCTAGAAGACAGAGTAACCGACTTAACGGGACAACTCCAACACCTGACCTGATGCAATTAGTAACCCAGCTCCAACGTCAAGTTACCGAGCAGCAGCAAACCATTAACACCTTAATGAACCAACAGGAAAATTCTACTACTCCACCAGTGAACCAGACTGCTATACCTGTGGCGCCTACGGTTACGCACACTCCTCCGCCGAGCTCGACCACTGTGGCACGACAGGAGGCATATTTGATCCAGTGGTTAAGACTGAAACCGGAAAATTTCTCGGGTACTGGCGAACCATGGGACGCCCAGGCATGGTTCAAGACGGTGGAAAGTACACTGGAACTGCTGGACTGGCCTGAGCATGAGAAGGTCAAGTGTGCATCATTCTGCCTTTCTGGGGATGCCAGAATGTGGTGGGAGAGGGTCAGGACCAAGAGACAGGTAAGCCAGATGGCGTGGGCAGATTTCGAATCAGAATTCTTTGAAGAATTCTTCAATATGCGGGTTACAACCAAACACTACGACGAGTTTACAGAATTCCAGCAGGGCAACCTCTCGGTCAATGAAGCCGTGAAGAAATTTAATCGACTGGCTAGTCTGTGCCCTGAGCTGGTCCGCACGGAGAAAGAGAGGGTCCGACTTATGCTGAAGATGTTACGGCCCGAAATAGCTCTGAACGTGGCTGGTGGAGTTAACAGGCCCCAGACCGCCGAGGAACTGTTTAGTAGTGCTCTACTCACTGAGCACTATCTGAATAGTATCAATCAGCAAAGGAAGGCGATGAATGAAAGTAAGAATCAAGTTCATTCCAAGATGCTCGATTCTTTCTCTCATTACCCTTAACGTTCCTTCCGTTAATGATTGCTTAGGAGGTCAAAAGTCCTAGAGCACCCAAGCTAACTGGAAGGGAGATCAAGGTGGTAAACGAAAGCCATGGAACAACTCTCAAGGGGGCCCAGCAAATGAACAGGCCAAGCCTTCCCCATGCGCAACATGCGGGAAAAACCACTCCGGGGAATGTCGCAAGGGTACGAACCGATGTTACATTTGTGGTGTGGAAGGGCATATGGCGGCTTACTGCCCTACCAAGAACCATGCCTCTCCCCAACCACTAGCTCAGTACCAGGGGGCACCAGCGAAATTACACTATATGCCAGCCGAGCTGGAGGTTACCCCGATGTTGGAGGCCCCTCCAACAGAGACAAATGCCAAGGTTTTCTCGGTTACCAAGGAGGACACTGCGGAAGCTTCTACGGTCGTCACAGGTCAGATACTTATTTTCAGTCAGTGTGCTACTGCATTATTTGATACTGGGGCAACGCACTCGTTCGTTTCGGTGCCATATACCAAGAAGATAGTTAGGCTTCCGCAAGTGTTAGACTGCAGGTTCTTAACAACTCTACCTTCAGGAGAAATAATGACATCTACTCATGTGGTGCATGCGGTGCCGGTCGGAATTGCAGGAAGGGAACTTTACTGCGATCTGATAGTACTCGACATGCAAGATTATGACGTTATAATGGGAATGGGTTTCCTGAGTAAATACGGTGTTTCTATTGAGTGTCGTAAGCGAAAGGTGGTCTTTCGACCTGAGGCAGGTTCTATGTTCGAATTCATCGGAGATCCAAGGAAAAGAACCGGGAAATATTTATCAACTCTCCAAGCTCAGAAGATGTTAGACAAAGGACGTACTGGATTTCTAGCATATGTGGTTGATGCCAGTTAGGTGAAGAACCAGAAGCGGGAAGACGTCCGGGTGGTATGCGATTACCCAGAGGTTTTCCTAGATGAATTACCAAGATTAGCCCCTGATAGAGAGGTGGAATTTGAGATCGAATTGGTTCCTGGTACCAACCCGATCACCAAGGCACCTTACCGTATGGCGCCGGTTGAATTAAAGGAGCTTCAGGAACAGTTACAGGAGTTGCTGGATAAGGGATTTATTCGCCCTAGTCATTCCCCGTGGGGAGCTCCGATACTGTTTGTGAAGAAGAAAGACGGATCTATGCGAATGTGCATAGATTACCGGGCGCTGAACAACATAACGATCAAGAACAGGTATCCTCTTCCGAGGATAGATGACCTGTTTGATCAATTAAAGGGAGCCACTGTTTTCTCAAAAATTGATTTGAGGTCCGGTTATGTAGCGACCCGCCTTCTTACTGTCTTTAGACGGATCGTTACTTTTCTCTACTTCTCAACTTTTATACATGACTAAAGAAAATTGCGGAAATCTTGTTTTTTTTTTTTTAAATTCTGCTAACAATTATATTCTAACTTAAGCAATCATGTATAATAATACCATGCCATACTTTCTTCTCAAATCCCATAGCTAATACCTGTTGAAAACAACCTTACCCTTCTTAAACTGCCTGTACCAGTCGACTGGTGACGTGGCAGTCGACTGGTACGGCTGTAATCTGTTTTACAGATTTCGGCCCTTGCTTTCCAAGACCACCATTCCTTCAATTTCGAGCCATATCAAACTACGATATCATTTCTAAACTCTATATCAGTTTCCTAAACAATTTAGCCAATCAAACGAATCTATAAACTTGAATGTAGGACTTTTATGGAAGAAAATAAACTAAACAAGTTTATATAAACTTTAACAATGGAGTTTGTACCAATCTTAACTTCTATGAATTTATAACACCAAATACATGTTCTACGACCTTGCTAAAGCATTATGAAATGTGATTGCAACTTTTCTAAACATTTTTAAGCAATAAAACTCGATTCAAAAGGAAAATTGATACTATCTTGGCACAAACGCCTTTTTCTCTAACAAAGTATCAATATTTCTAACTACTCATATTTCTACTCATCCAATGCAATCATAAAAATATATAGACTAAAAGAAATGACATGGAATCTTTACTCTAAGGAATTGAGCATATAAAACTATCCATAACTTAAATATTCGCTAAACTCCATAAAGCAAGAACATGAAATTCAAATGAACTATAACATTATGAATTAATAACTAAATTGTCTTGCGCCAAAGATCTCTCCATAATCAGCCACCACACACACTCTACTCAGCACCGCCTCGTCGTCTTCCTTCAGAATTGCTTGCCTTTACCTTTATCTGCAATAAGAGGAAATGCATCTATAAGCGAAAAGCTTAGTAAGTACTATCTAGCTCACAAAAACTCGAAATATGCAAACATGCTTCTAGATCAAACTGAACATCATATGAGATACTAATATGCTTGAAAGAAAACTACAAACATGTATAACTCAAAACATGCATACTCAAGCAATAAATAATCTCAATTTACTTTTCTTGGCTCAACTAGAAACTTTAGCTATTCTTTAACTTTTGAAAACTTTCTGAAACTTTAGAAAACTTTGCTAAAGCATATACTTGAAAATACTAATCACTTGGATCCACTGAAGACGTAAGTACCATCTGATATGCGCGTTCCCTAAAAGGTTGGGGTAGCGAGCCACCAATCCTAATAGAGCAGACCTTGGTCTACCAGGGCCAAGACCTTGGAATTGGACACCTGGATTTCTTTAACGACGCCCTTGGACGCCGGGTACTGGCCTTATAAAATAAAATAACTTTTCTTACTTTTCTTTCTTATCTGTAAATGCCTTGGCATTTTCTGGAGCACCTTGCGTGCTAAAAATCCCTAAGTCTTGACTTTTGGGGATTTCTTAAGGCCTTGGCCTTTTCTTTTCTTATCTTTATCTTCTCTTTTCTTTTCTCATAGCTCTCTTAGACCCTAAACTCATATAGGGTACATGAATAAACTTATACATAAGCATACAACAATTAATGAATTAAGATAACATGCAAAAACTTAAACAAAAAGGAAATAGCTCTTTTTAAAAACTTTTAAAGGAAATTCTCGCGGAAAAACCGCCTCTTACTGCAGGTGAGCAGTACTTACATTGATATCTTGGACTTACAACCAAGATTAATGTCTAGAGCTCGGAAGAAACTTGAGATCTCAGAGAATTCTTCACGTCTACGCGTTCCTCTCGTCGCGGGGATCCCGAATATAGGATTATCTCTTGGAGAAGGGTCTCGGCCGACCCTCCTTGGCCTTGATGTTGGTCGGCGTCGCCCAAGAGAGAAGAGGGAGTCGGCGTGAGGGTTTGGAGAGGAGAGAAAATAAAACTTCTCTCTTTAATTGGCTATTTATACTTAAGGGTCGGATCAACCTAACTATCGCTTAAATACCCTTCTCTCCATCCGTTTCTGTGCTTGATACCCCTAGCCCAGCCGGTTGGGCGCTTGTGCTGTTTCGGTGTGGTCGCGGGTTCGAACCGCCCGCTGCACTTAACCGGTTTTTATTATTTTTCCATTTTCTTTTTCTTTTTCTTTTTCCAAAAATACCAAACGGACTCGGAAAATTCCATAAAAATACTCTAAAAATTCCTAAAAATATCTAGAATATTTCTAAACCATTTCTAAATAATTCTAAGGACTTTAAGAACTAAAAATGGAAATTTTGGGGCGTTACAATCCCCCATACCTTATAAAAAGTTCGTCCTCGAACTTAGAATAACTCTGGATATCGTGCTCTCATGCTGTCCTCACGTTCCCAAGTAGCCTCTTCATGCTTTTGATTCTGCCAGATGACCTTCACTAGTGGCACTTCTTTGTTTCTTAATCTTTTAACTGCTTTGTCCACTATTTGTGTCGGTCTACTCTCATAGCTAAGATCTTCTTAGATCTGTACTGACTGAGGCTGAATCACTTGGCTAGGGTCGTGAATACACTTCTTTAGCATAGAGACATGAAAGGTACTGTGGATAGCTGACATATCCTCTGGCAGGTCCAGCTCATAGGCTACTTTCCCAACTCTCTTTATAATCTTGTAGGGTCCTATGTAGCGAGGACTCAGCTTTCCCTTCTTGCCAAATCTCACCACTCCCTTCATGGGAGCGACCTTGAGAAATACTGAATCTCCAACTTGGAATTCAAGTGGCCTACGGCGTGTGTCAGCATAACTTTTCTGTCTACTCTGGGCAGTCTCAATCCTCTGGCGGATCGTCACTACAAAAAAAACACCTATATAGGAGCGGTTTTTTAGGAGTGGTTATAAGACCGCTTTTGTAAATTGACCAATTAAATCGGTTTGAATTAAACCGTTTCTATTGCCTAACTTTTTTGAAACAATTTTAAAACTGCTCTTATTGAATTGTTTTAAAAGCGGTTTGAAAAAATCGCTCCTATAAACCACTCTTAATGATACAACTATTAGAAGCGATTTTAAAACTGCTGTTATTGGGTATTTTTAGTAGCAGTTCTGGGTTACTAACCGTTCCAATTGCTTTAACTTTTAGGAGCGAATTTCAAATCGCTCCTATTGGATTCTTTGAACAAAATGTGTATCAAGTGTTGCTATAAACCGCTTCTGTTACTCTAATTGTGTACAATTGATTTTTAATCTACATTAATTATATAGTTTTAGCATCGATTTATATAAACCCGAGTTGTAAACCGCTCTTATTGCTACAACTATTAGAAACAATAATCATGAAACCGCTAATATTGGATACTTTTAATAGCGATTCTGTATCAAACATTTCTACTAAAATTATTTTCTGTTATTCAAATTAAAGTACTCATATATGACTTAAAATTTATGGTAAAATAATTTAGATATACAATTATTATGATGCTAAAAAAGAGAGAATGTTTTAATCAAATTTTAAAAATACAGAGTTGTATATCACCATTCAATTTTTACAAAGGATTTGATACTTTTTTAGGTTTTCACATAGTGAAAAAAATAATATTTTCCTACAATTAAATAAACTTATACCATGCTTCAAATTTATTTAATTTTTTAATACATTTTATTTATATATTTATATATTATGGAAAATGTGATGCCGGACATTTTACATCGGAGCATCTCAAATATTTTTCAATATGAAATTTTTATTTATTTATTATTATAATATAATATCTAAATTCTAAAAATAAGATTTTATTGGCTTAATTATTTATTTTTAAAAAATAAATAAAAACACTAATTATACATCCAACTTAATTGTAATTATGTTTTTGTCAATTTGAAATTTTTATATATTTATTATTATTAAATAATATCTAAATTCTAAAAATAAAATTTTATTGACTTAATTATTTAATTAAAAAATTAAATAAAAGTACTATTGTTGCATGCGTCCAACTTAATTGGAAAAAATTATGTGAGTTATTTTTAATTAAAACCTGAGTTTTAATTTCTTCAGAACCTAAGTTAAATATGAGTTAAAAATTGGAAATAATTAGATTGAAAATTTTGGAATAATTTTATGATAGTATTGGATAAGTTTGTGGGACTAATTGATACAAGATGGGTTAGTTTAGAATTTTTTAAGGAAAAGTTCAAATTTAGAAATTAATATATATATATATATATATATTTATTTATATAAATCTTTTCCCTGCCCTAACCCTCACCGCCGCAACTCCCGATCTTTTTCTCTTCCTCTCGCCCGATCGCCCTCGCCCCACTCGCGATCTCCTCATTGCATCGTCGTCACAGGAGGCAGCGCCACCGGCCGAAGTACGGGACTCGCCGTGTCTCCCCCTTCTTCTCCGCACGCAAGGGAAATGCCGACGCCTCTTCTTCAAGCGAAGCCCTGTGCCTCGCCTCCCTTTCTCTCGGATCGCCGACACCAAGATCCGCCGACGGCCGAGCCAGCCTTGTGGCGAACTCTTTCCTTGGCTCTTCCGGTCGTTTCCCCCGCCGGAGCTCGGGTGCTCTTGCTCACGACAGCCGAAGCAACGACACCGCAGACGCCGCCTCCCTCCGTATCTGATGCCGCTACACTTCTCCATCACGCGGATCATTGTCGTTGGTTGTTTTTTTCTCTCGACCACGACCCAGGTGTCGCCGCTGCCTCAAGAGAGGCCAGATCTCGATCCCTATCGGCAAGCCATCACCACTGATCTTCCTTAGCCTCAGGTAAATTTTGTTGCCAGTTTAGTTAAGGGCATGGATTTGGTCAGTAGGTGGTAATGGGTTCATATGAGTGGTGTATTTAAATCGATGGACGATTAATCTGATCAGTTATAGAATTAATGAATGGATTAGGTAATTTAATTGTGTTATGAGGTTTATTGTTCTATTTTGTTTTGTATTAACTGTTGGTTAGGTTGTTTTCGAACTTGTTTAATGTCAACGATTAGTTAAGGTTGATAATAGGATTAACTCTAAACTGATCAATGGATTAGATTAATTCAATAGAGTTGTCTAGATCGATTAAGATTTATGAGTTAATTGAAGGTATCAGTTAAATGGATCAAGCGATCAATTGGTATGTTAATCATAATAAGATGGTAATGGATTATTAGGATGAACTAGTTGATTGATTAATGTGATAGAATCAACTAACATCTAATCATTAGATTAATTGAGTTATTAAACAATTAATGAGAGGATTATTTAATTAAGGGATAATATATTCAAATCTAATTTAGTCATTTGGAGGGATTGGTGTCCGGTTATTGAAGGGATAGATTAAATCTACACAAGGAATTGAGATTAATTAGTATCATCCATTAATTGAGATTAGTTAATGATCGAAGCGATAATTGAGCAAGGTTAATAATTTTTTTTTGTTTTGAATTGTTGATTATGTTTATAACTCGAAATAAAAATTATGTTGCACCTTTTTCAGGTCAAAATGAGATCATGCCTTCAACCTGAAGCCAACAAAAGAAACGTGGAAAAACTGTTATGAAGGATGTTCATGCCTTACCAACCGGTGATCGTCTAATTGTAAAATTTAATGAAAGAGGTCAACCATATGACGAAATGCAGCCAACACTTGCCAATTTTGTCGGCACCATTGCTCGAAATGGAAATGTGTTGCCCCTTAGTTTTTTGGATTGGAGAAAAATGACGAAGAATTGTTTGGATGATGCATGGAGACATGTAACAGTAAGTTGATAAATGTCATATTTTAATATTGAATTTAAAACATTATTATCATAATTTATTTAATATTTACAGGCACATTTTGATATCTCCGATCAACATAGAATTAGGGTGATGCAAATGATGGGAGGTTCATGGAGGCGGTGGAAGGCTGAAATTAAGGCTACTTCTTATGATCCAAATATTTCATTAAATGAACTTATGTGTATCCGTCCCATTCTCCATGATCTCACATCAGATGTTTGGGAAATTTTATGTCGTTATTGGAAGTCTAATGAGGTAGTTCTTGTATTGATTAATTTTAATATATTAGTATGCATAAATTTGTTGCAATTTTTTTTGTTTCAGAGGACATCAAAAATAAATCGAGAAAATGGGAGTAAAAAACGAGGGATTCATGCACAAGGATGAACAAATATTCCCTCATTGAAAGACAAATTTGTATGTATTTATTTGATCAATTTGTTATGTTAATATCAATTTGTATGTATTCGAGTTATTATTATTTGCATATTCAATCTAAAATGATTTTTTTTGTACTTGGATTCAGGAAAATGGTAGAAAGCCAACTCACATTGAACTATTTCATCTCAGTCGACAAAGTAAAAAAAAAAAGAGGTGCTCTTGTTGATCATGAAGCAATAAGAGTTGAGGTAATAATTGTTTTAACTTTTCGAAATAACTTTTCAATATGCTATTTATTTTATTGAGACAATTTTTGTGTTAGGATGAATTAAATAGAGTTGTGCAACGTCATCTCTGAGACAAGCTTGAGGGAACGCAAATAACAGAAATTCACGAAGATGCATTTCGGTATCCATTTAGAATTTCATTTTTAATAAAATTACTAAATATTATACAATATTAATTATATATTTTTGTTCAGGGAGGTATTTGAGTCAGAGCATTCTGGTCATGTTCGATGTTTAGGAATTGGTGTATTACCTATCCAAGTTTTCCCAGAGCAGTGTAATCGAAGAATAATTTTTAGACAAGATAATCTTCCTACTTCTGATGTTAATGATAAGTTGCAAGAAATGGAAGAAAAAATGAAAAATATGGAAGCACAGAGACAGGCAGAAATGGAGCAGAAATTGATTGCTTTCACACCCCGTTTGAAAAGTTTTTAAGCAATGAAATTAAATTGAATTCCATCAAGAATTGAATTTCAGCAGGAATTGAATTCAATTCTTATGTTTGGAATGAATCGGTTCCTTTGTTTGGAATGGGTCTAAAACTAAATGAATTTAATTACTTTTACTATTTTATCTTTTATTGATAGGTTAGGAATCAAATATTATATTTATATGAAATTATTTTAATATTTTCATTTATTGGAATTCAATTCCTACACCAAATCAACCTATTTGGGGTGGAATTAAATTCCTAGTTATGTTGGATTTCAATTCCTCTGAGAATTCAATTCCTTCATTTAAATTCCTTCCAAATCATGAAATTCAATTCCATGGGTTTCCAAATAAGGTGTCAAAGAGGGATAGACAGTGGCAATGGATTCTTTAGCTTATGCTATTGTTATGTGCTGATGAAGTTGTTTCAGATCAACACTTGACCGTCCATAAGCACATTCCCATTTTAATTATCCAAAAAATTAAGAACAGTTAGAAACTGTTTTTTTTTCACAAAAAACATGACGGTGAGATAACAGAAAAAAATATATATAAAAAGTCAAAAATTACAAGTGACACCGGGAGGTAAAAGAAGAAAAAGAATGGCAGAGATCAAAATCAACTTAGAAATGTTGCAAATAACCTACGGATATACGAGCTAAGCTTAGTCCATCTTAAATGACTACCACCAGTGCACTTTCAAAAATTATTACTTTCTTAAAAAAAAAAATGATGAACCAGGCAGTAGACAAATTGAACCTGGGATGACCGGCCCGGCCCCACAAAAAAAATTATTACTTTCTTGAAGGGCTAGCAAGTTGTTGAGGGGTTTATGAGTTGATGTGTGGCTATTTTGTATCAACATTTGATTATTCATGAGCAATTAAGCACACACCCATTTCCATATATATATATATATATATATATATATATATATATATATATATATATATATATATTTGGGGTACATCAAAAAATGCATAAAGATTTAATATAAAGTAAAAAAATGAAATAACTTGTTCAAACATGTTAGTAAGAAAAATAGCAGGGATCAGAATTAACTTAGGTGATCTTCCAAAAAGGCCTAGGATATGAGCTATGGTTAATTCATCTCACAGTTCATTAAATGGTATCAATCTGCAGATCTACCCCAACAAGATTTAAACCCACCCTATCTGTACAAAATCCAGGAAAAATGTCACAATGATAAGATAATAGAACGAGTAGCAGAAAAAGTAACACTAAAATGAACACCACCAAGTGCATCTTCTTGAATTTGATTGCTTTCAAGGAGGGATTACATGTGCCTGTTTCAGATCAGCACTTAACCTTCCATATGCACACTCCCTTACTTCACAAATCTTTTAGTTAATGGTATCGTTATTTCGATTTCCCAAATCTTTTAGTGAGTACATCAGTTTTTTTTTAATAAAAAGGTTACATAAACATCTACCAAAAAATTACAAAAACTAAGCTTCCCCAACCAACCAGGATCAGCTAAATTATACTCACATTACAAAATAAAAAATTAAAAAAAAAAACAAAGAACCATAAACTGAAGTTAAAATGAATGCCACCAAGTGTAATCTCCTAGAAATTGATTGCTTTCAAGGAGGGATTGAGAGCGGCAAATGGTTTCTTTTGCTTATGATTGTGTTATGTGCTGATGTGCAAGTTCGGATCAGCATCTGACCGTCCATAAGCGCATTCACATTTTCCATTAACTCCTCAATTCTCATCCATTAAAGTAATCTTACATAAAAGATCATAAACAAAAAATCGAATAAACCTCAGGTATCCTAGCATCAAAAGGAAAAAAAAAACTGCCTGGAATCAGATCAATCCATGAAGCTAATATACCGATCACGATCAGGCACTGAAATACTGTAAAATAATAATCTCATAAAACCGCATCATGTCCTCCATGAAACACCCTCGAAACGAAGAAAAAAGACGCGAATAAGAGTAGATAATAGTTTTACCACGGCAATCTCCAAGCCGATGATTTTCGCCGAACCTGCAGCCTGCAGGTGGGTTTCTGCTTTTGACCAAGTGTACCGAGGACGGAGCAATAACTATTTATTGGGAAGGCAAGCGAGGAAAGAGATGACGGCTAAATTAGGGCAACAGAATTTTGGACACAACAGACGTTTATAGTGTGGACGTAATCCAACGGTCAAGATGAGTCCTTGCGTCTCACTTTGGCCCCTGAAGTTTACATTATTTAAAATGCACTCAATTTCAACCCATCAAACAACAGTTCGGATCCTGTCTTCCACCTCCCCCCTCTGTCCCAAACACAAAACGACAAACGCGTGACTTCGCCGAGTCATTCCTTCTCCCCCTCTGTCCCAAACCCTAAATCCCGAGTGCGTCGCCCTTCTCTCGATCGCGTGCCAAGATCAGCCCGGCGAGCTCCTCCCTTCTCCCCTCTCTCAGTCCCGGCGTCGGCGTCGTCTCCTGAGACCGTTCCCGAGCCCCGGCGTCATTTTTCTCCCTAGTTCCCCACCGCCCTCGCGTGCCCTAGTTTCCAACTATCCCTTCGCGTGCTGCCCAGCCCCCCGCCCTTCTCCCCTTCCGGCCGGCGAAGCGTTCCAAATCCCAGCGCCGATCGCGTGCTGCCCAGCGATCTCTCAGCCCAGCCGCAAGCCTAGTGGATCCTCTGCCCAGCACGCGATCTCTCAGCCCAGCCGCAGCCCTACCTCCGACGGCCCAGTACGTGCTTGGATCTGGGCAGTTTTATCACAGCTGAGTCCTGCTGCTCGGATCCGAACTGAGGTTTGTGACTAGATTCCTTATCCTTTCTAGCTCATGTAAACCTTAACCCCTATAGTTTTAGCATGTAGATTGTGATTTACATGTATCTTGGATTGTGATTGTGATTGTGATTTCATATGTTTCTTGCATCTTGGATTGTGATTTCATATGTAAAATTCTGTATCTTGGATTGTGATCTTGGCAGTTTTACATGTTTCTTGTATCTTGGATTGTGATTTCATATGTAAAATTCTGTAAAATTCCTTGTATCTTGGATTGTGATTTCATATGGATTGTGATTTCGTATTGGATCGTGATAATTCTGTAAATTCTGTAAATTGTAAAGTTATTGTGATTTCATATTGATTTTGAGATTTTGTCAATGTAAGTTTGATATTGATTTAGAGGTATTGATATTGATATTGATTTAGACGTAGTTTGATATTGATATTGATATTGATCGCGTGCCAAGATCTAGTATTGATTTTGTCAATTGAATCCACATTTAATGGTTGTAATTCTTTTCAGGATTAAAGTAATTATCATGGAGGGTGAATCTACGAGTTGTCGTCGGTTGAATTTTCAATCAAATGAAGAGAAATTTGAAGCAAATGAAGGAGAAGACCGTAGGGATGATGAAGGTAATAAGAATCATATTAGCACTTCATTAAACTTTATATACCTTGAATTTTGCATAGTTTGATTGGCTTTTTTGCATTGTTTGATTGATTTTAAAGGGTTGAACAATGAAAATAATACAGAGATTTCTCAGCCATTTATCACAGAAGAATTGATGCCAAAAATGGGTATGAAATTTCTAACAGAAGAGGAAGCATATAACTTTTATTTGAAATATGCTAAACAAGTTGGATTTGGCATAAGAAGGACTAGAAGTCATAATGATAAAGATGGTAAATTAGTTGACAGAATATTTTGTTGTAGTGCACAAGGTAAAAGGGGAAAGGACAAACGAGATATTTATGTGAAACAAAGTCGTCCTGAAACAAGGTTTGGTTGTGAAGCTAAACTGAAGATTAAATGTTTAGATGGCAAGTTTAGTGTGGTGCAATTTGTTAAAGAGCATAATCATTATCTTTCAAGTTCAAACAAAACACATATCTACAAATGTCATAGGAATATATCTTCTTCTGCAACGATACAAATTGAGATGGCAAGTGATGTGAGAATCCCCCCAAAAGCATCTCACGATCTTATGGTGAGACAAGTAGGTGGCGGGGAGAATTTAGGTTTTATTCCTGAAGATTATAAAAATTACTTGCGATCCAAAAGAACAAGAAATATGAGAGTTGGAGATACAGGAGATGTACTGGAATATTTACAGAAAATGCAGTTCAATGATCCAAATTTTTTTAATGCTATTCAAGTTGATGAAGATGATTTGATCACTAATATTTTTTGGTCTGATGCTAAGATGAGAGTTGATTATGGCAATTTTGGAGATGTTGTTTGCTTTGACACAACCTACAGGAAGAACAATGAAGGTCGTCCAATTGCTTTGTTTGTAGGTGTTAATCATCATAAACAATCCATAATTTTTGGTGCAGCTTTATTATATGATGAAACTACTCTGACATTTGAGTGGTTGTTTGATACATTTACCAGAGCTATGTCTGAGAAAAAACCAACAACTATTCTTACAGATCAAGATGCAGCAATGGCAAGGGCTTTAGCTTCCAGATGGCCCGAAACACATCATCGTTTATGTATTTGGCACATTTATCAAAATGCTGCAATACATTTGAGTGGAGTTTTTTCTCAATTCAAAGAGTTTGCTAAAGATTTTGCCTCATGTATATATGATTTTGATGAAGAGGAAGATTTTATTTCAGCTTGGAACATGATGTTGACTAAGTATGCACTTGAAGATAATGATTGTTTGAGACGTTTGTTTCACATAAAGGAAAAATGGGCTTTAGTATATGGACGACAAATGTTTTGTGCGGATATGACTACGACTCAAAGAAGTGAGAGCATGAATAGTATTGTCAAAAGGTACGTCACTTATAAGCATAAGTTTTTAGACTTTTTCCATCACTTTCAAAGATTGCTTGATGATCGTCGATATGAAGAATTAAAAGCTGATTTTAGATCAAATTCAAGTGTTCCATGCTTATCGTATCCAATTGAAATATTAAAGCATGCGAGTTATACTTATACTCCCGAGGTATACAAGTGCTTTGAACTAGAGTGGTACAAATCTCATGATTCTGTTGTAGAAATTTTTGAGGATGTTGGAACACATACTACATATAAAGTTACTTCGCACAAAAAGCGTTACCATCATCTAGTTACACTTGATTCATCCTGTGAAAAAATTGTGTGTAGTTGTAGCTGTAGAAAATATGAATTTGTTGGGATTTTGTGTTCTCATATTTTGAAAATATTTACGATGAAAAATATCATGAAGATCCCAAGTGAGTATATTTTGAAAAGGTGGACACGAAAAGCAAAAGGTGGATACTTTGGAGTTAATGAAACAATTGTGAACAAAGATAGTTTGGATCCAAAAATACTTCACAATATGCGATATAAAGATTTGTGTGGGTTATCTGTTCAATTGGTTACCAAGGCAGCAGAAAGGGAAGACACTTACAAGTATGTTAAAGATGGTTTGTTGAGTATGTTTAAGATGGTAGATGAGAGGTTACAAGTTAATGATCCGAATTGCCAAAACTCAATGGTGAACCAAGAAGCTGGTAAGTTGGTTCAATGTCTAGATGACACAACAAGAGATTTGAATGAAACAGAGTATCTTGGATGCGACAAAAACAAACCAAACTTCAACAATTGTTCAGGTTTCATCCTTACTAATATTTGAATTTATTGTTTGTTGTTACATTTAAAAAGCAAATAGAATTAAATCATTCTATTTTTTTTAACAGGATATAGAAGAGCCCAATGTAGAATGTCAACAGATGATCAATCAAGTTAAGAATTGTTTTCCACCACTTTTGTCAACACAACTATCTCAGGTTCACTCGTGTTTTAACATTTCAAAACTAAGTATTTATTAATAAATTCAAGCATTAGGTTGTATATTTATTATTGTCAGGCAACTTCCTCAGCTTCGAACTTTCAGGCAACTGTCTCAACTTCCAACAGCAGATTAAGCAAAGAACAAGTAAGATGAATATGATGATTTGTATGTAAAGAACAAGTTTGATTAATCTAATTGAGAACATATTGCTTTGTGACTATTAACACTATTAGATTTCTACTCACCTTGGTTTACTGCTTAGGTATTTAACGAGATACTTGTTTGCAGCTTATCGGAGCAAAACCCCAGTTGGAGAGCTAGACGACTCCCTTTTTAGGACTACTTAAGTAGGAGTTTTTATTGTTTCAAGGAAATCATTGCTTCTGGATATGCACTACTTAATAGACTTTTCTGGAAATCATTGCTTCTGGGACTTTTGACTTAAGTGAGCTTCATTGGAACTATGGATGTAATTTGGTCTGTAATTTGGCTTACAAGTCCAATTAATTATACTTCTGTATTGTTATTGTTAATATCATTGGGAATAACTTCCCATATGACCCTTTTTGATCCTATAATGTTTCAAGTCCTATGATGTTTCATATGGCCCTTTTTGGGCTGTAATTATGTTTCATATGGCCCTTTTTGGAACAAGATGTGAGCTTAATTGAGATGTCAAAAACCAATGGAAAGAGTGCTCTGCATTTTGCTGCTCGTCAAGGACATCTTCAAATTGTAAAAGCATTGCTTGAGAAGGATCCACAACTTGCTAGGACTGATAAAAAAGGGCAAACTGCTCTCCATATGGCGGTTAAAGGAACAAGTTGTGATGTTGTAAAAGCTCTTGTGGATGCTGATCCAGCCATAGTGATGCTACCAGATAGAGCAGGCAACATTGCTTTACATGTGGCAACAAAGAAGAAAAGAACTGAGGTATATATTATTATTAATTCCATTTGTTTTATCCTAATCAAGTTTGATATAATGTTGTTTGGGTTATGTCTGCATTGGCTGCGCCATTTTTAATTAAGGTTAGATGGTACTATCCTCTAAAGCAAAGAAGTAAAGCTCTGTTCGACGAGCACAAAACTTTATCTTGTGAATGGTTACTCAATATAAAATCATTGAACAATTTTACTTAAACCATTGATGTTAGATTGATAATCATTTGTTCTTTGTGTTTAGTTTAAGCTCTAAAAATAGCTACAGAATTTGGTAATTCACAGCATGTTTTTTGAAAAAATTTATGCGGTTCCATTTCTTAGATAGTGAGTTATTATTTTCAGTTTGTCAAACAATTTTCTCTCTTTATAGAATTATCATATTCTCTCAAGTTGTCTTATTCTTTACAAGTAAAGGATTCACTTTTTAAAAATCCTTTTTAAGGATCAAATTCTCTTGGTTTCAAAGAAATGGAGTTCTTCATTTGATCTGTTTTGTTTGAATGCGTGCTTTAACTTCCAGTTGCAATATTTTCAGTGAACGTACAGAATAGTTTGTTTGAGCTCATGAAAGATTAAAACTTGGTGCCAGATAAAATATTTGAAGGTGAATAATTATTTCATATATTTTTTCAATTGTGATATTCATTATGAACTTGAATATCGAAAAATATCTAATTAAGAGCACGCAAAAAAGTTTTGCTGATTGCAAAAGCAAACTGAATTAAATAGCTTAGTATAAAATTTTGCCACACGGTACATTAAACAACTGTATGCATGAATGTATGATCACTTATGATTAGAGATGTCTACTTGGAATCTGAAATAGAAATCTGTGGCTACCTCTGCTGAATCTTGACCATCTAGTGGATTGCTTATGAACGACGGTGAGATGACTACTGACTACTTTATATTTCACTTTTCTTATCGCTGAAATTGAAGGTTCTTATTTTCTTTATCATGCTTAGTCAGATTGTTCCCATTTCTTGTAGGTAGTAGTGACTCTCCTACACCTCCCGGATATAAATGTGAATGCACTGACAAGAGAACATCAAACTGCTCTTGATATTGCTGAAGGCTTACCATTTTCAGAAGAATCTGCTGAGATTAAAGAATGGTTGACTCGTTATGATGCAGTAAGGGCAAAGGAATTGAATCAGCCTCGCGATGAGCTCCGAAAGACTGTTACTGAGATAAAAAAAAGGATGTCCATATACAACTGGAACAGACTATGAAGACAAACAAAAATGTCTATTGCATCGCGAAGGAAATAAGAAAGCTACAGAGAAGGCATTAACAATTCTACAAACTCTGTCACTGTGGTTGCTGTGCTTTTTGCAACCGCTGCTTTATGGCATAGATATATAATTTTTGTTTGCATCTGGTATCCTACTCTGCTTTGAATAGGAAATTCAGATTGGCTGTTGTTGTTTCCATTGCTTTCTAGTAAACACTAATACTTACTGCTTTCTGGAACTTTAACTTGTTTGCATTGAATGGCCTAATGCTTTCTGGAGCATGTATATTGCTTGCGTTACACTAGATGCAAAATGAATGACTTCTGTTATTTCTCATTCTTCTAGTGCATAAGATGCAGTATGCATAAGATGCAGTACCTGATGAAAAGCGGTGAAAACAAAGTTACAAATTTGTGTGTTTCGCTATTAGTGTAAGCTTTAACTTGTTTGAACAAATGACTTAAGATTACTAGCCATAGTGTTACCTCCTTGGATGCTTGATCAAACTTGTATGGCACTACAAACATTATGCTAGACAACGTTTAACTTAGTTACAATCCAGTCATTACAGCAAATTAACTTAGATAACATTTTCTTTTATTGATGACAAAACGATTTAATGATAGATACCTATATTATTGAGAAATGGAAAATAGCTTTGCTATCTCAAATCGTCGAGATTGATCACATCTAAAATGCCGAGATCAGACCCTCATCATTAATCCACAATCTTGGGATACAACTTAAATGTAATAACTTCAATACCCTTTGTGAAGAAGAATGCAATTTTCTCCAGCACAACAAAATAACAGATGTAACTCCATAAGAAAGACAACATGAATGACATAGCATGGACTGTAACAAAATAATGGATACATAACCATTTTTTGAAAATAAGAGCTTATATATTTCAACCTACCAACAAAAAATCTTTCTACTCTCTTAATTCTCAAGCATCAGTTACAGATATAACATATTGTCTCAGACATTCAAAGAAGATAAGGTAGCATTTAAACATGCTTCATAGTTTTAATAATTTGAAATACTAAACTCCAGTTAAATATAATTGCAACACTTGCATTACTTAACCATACCAACTAACAAACAAAACAAGTATACAACCAAAAGAATTAAGTTCAGTATCACTAGTATCTAGACCATGAACGGTACATTCCAATTTCCCATATTATGTCGAGGATAAGCAATATGTTCACTTCCTACTATTGACTCCATGCTTGACAACATTCGAAAATGTATACGACTAGTGTCTTCATTTAATCCAGTATCAGACGTCACCCACTTTAACCATCAATGCTACTTACATCCATAATATAGTCTTCCTGGTTCTTGATTGATCTAGAGACTAGCACTAATGCTCTTAGTCCGCATTCCCTGCATCGTACAATTTCAAATTTGATATGGTCGATGTTGCTGGTACTTGAAGATGTCATTCAATAACAACTTAATACTCAGCATAGTAAAATTGGACAAATTAGGCTAAACAATAGTAGTAATGAAAAATCACATAGTTATATGAAAATTTGACAAATTTCACGTGAAATTGATAAACTTTGATAAAAATTTGACAAATAGAGTTCTCAATTAAACAATGTCAACCCATCAAACAGAGTTCTAAAGAATAACAAGTCACATGGTATTCGTTGAAGATAAAGCAGATTCAGATAACTGCATGTCTCCAAGATAAAGCTTAATGGATCCATGTGATTATCTGAAATAGTAGACAAAAACACAGTGATAATTATCGAACTTCAAATTATAGTGTCACTTTTAAGTAGGGGTGTTATTGACTACATAATTACTAATTAAAAACTAATGGAGCATAATGTTAGTCATTCAAAAGATGCATACTCCAGCTGGGGCCGAATTTTAGTAGTAAATATACCGTGATAAAGATGTACACTAGTGATAAAGATGTATACACAGTGATAAAGATGTGTACAAGGCATCAACAATAGTGTCATTCAAATCAGAACAAGGCATCAACAATATCACAATTCGAATTTTAATAGTGAACCAATACCTCAGTAGTGAATCAATACCTCAGTTCGAATTTTAGTCTATCTCTTTCTCTAAATCACAATACCTCAGTTCGGATCCGAGTAGCAGGAGACGACGTCGACAGTGTTAGGACAGGCACTGGCACGCGATGGATGGGCCTCAGGAGAAGACGCGACACCGAGGTCGGGGCTGGGCCTCAGGAGACGACGGCGACGTCGGGACAGGAAGAGGGGAGAAGGGCGGAGCTCGCCGGGGCTGGGCAGTCTGAGATCTTGGCACGCGCTCGTCGGGCTGGGCAGCAGGACACTTCGCCGTCATTTTTTGATCGCGAGGGCACACGCGAGGCTTCGCCGGGACTGGGCACTCGGGATTAGGGCACACGCAGGTCGAGCGAGGGAATTTTGATCGCGAGGGGAAGCGGTTCGGCAGGAGAGCAGGAGACTTCGCCGGGGCTTGGCACGCGATCGTCTGCGAAGAAGGCGAGGATTTAGGGTACGCGATCGGCGCTGGGAACTAGGGCAGGCGATCGCCGGGACTGGGATTTAGGGCACGCGATCGTCTGCGAAGGGGACTTCGGCGAGGATTTAGGGCACAAGCGGGTTTTTTGTGGGCGAGCGAGACGCGGTTCGGCTTCTTCACGCGAGTGGGCGAAGTCACGCGGACGACTACGTTTTTTTTTGTCGTTTTGTGTTTGGGACAGAGGGACAAGGGGAGTTGGGATAGAGGATCCGAACTGATCAAACAATCACTAATCTTTTAAAATGTCGGGGCGCTGGGGGTAGGAGCAGGGGTGTGAATTAATCGAATTGAATAATTTAAAAATATTAATATTTGAGTTTAGGAGCAGGGTGTCAATTAATCGAATGAATAATTCAAAAATATTGATATTTGAGTTCGATATATATATATATATATATATATATATATATATATGCTCGATTTGAATATTTATAGTTTTAACTCGAGCTTGATTCGAAATAAAATATGAACTCGAGTTCAATTCAAATTATTTGAACCTTAATTCGAGCATATTCGAACTATAATTCAAAATAATTTAAATTTGAATTCGATTCAAATTATTCGAACCTTAATTTAAATATATTTTAAAAAACTATATAAAAATAATTAGAATTCGATTGAAGTTCGGCTCACGAACGACTCACAAACAATCGAATAAAATAGTATAGGTTCGAATTCGACTCAAAAAAATATTCGAGCATGTTCAAGTTTGGCTCGACTTCGATGATTTCAAATACGAATCGAATATTTTTCAAGCCGGGTGCGAATCGACTCTATTCGTTTGCACCCTTAGTTGGGGGCGAGAGTGCCGCCACTAATCTTTTCAAACTTTTATAATTTCACTCTTAAAATTCACATAATCATTACATTTGACAAAAGAAAAATATTAGCAAGTATCTATAAAATGATTATACTTTAAAAATACGAATAGAATAATGGTAATAAACTTTAAAACAATCAATTCAGGTGAAAAATACTTTTTACTTTAAATACAATAGATTGATAGTAAAGTTATTGAAAAGTTTGTTTTTATAATCAAATATAAGAATCACTATTATTCCACAAAAATAAAATATTCCACAAAATAAAGTCACCATGAAATAAATTTTTCCTATTTTTATATATTTTCTAAGTTCACCTTTTCAAAACAAGATCTTACAGCAAAATCCATCGAGCTTCTGTCATCCCCGTATCAGACTTGGGACAGTTTCTAATTCAGGAGACCCATGGCTAAAACTATCACTAAGTCCTCTTTATTTATTGATTAACTTGAAATCATCCAAGATATTTCCAAAAAACGACATTGTGTAAGCAATAGATTACGTGAAAATAGACATAAAGGAAAGTTCACTTGTTCAGGTCGGCAAGCAAAGCAAATAATAACATGAATAAAGTCATCATCAATCAATTTCAAACAGGATACAACAAGCAGCTAGCTGCCTTCTGAATAAGAATAAGATTAACTTATGGAAACATACTTTTTACATATTTACATCATTCACCAACAATTGGAGAAGTTCAGGTGGATCTACGTATGAACTATAACCTTGGATCACAAACTCAATGTATGATAATTCTGAGGATATGCAGATGGGGGAGGGGAAAATTGAGTACACTGGTAGTAGGAAAGCTACGGTGAGGGCTAACTATAGATCATGACAGAGCGGAAACAACAAGACCAGGAACAGAACTAGCGCCTTGTTTTTTTGCCGAACAACGAACTGCATGATCGGGGGTTTTGTTCTACTGTAGCATGAGTCCTTGATTCATGGATTGTTGTTGGACTAAATCCAATATTTTCTTTAGTAAAGAAGGCATCCCACACTATAGGATTAGTTGTTCTTACAGGAGGCGAGCCGTAGAAAAAATCAGTTTGATTGTCTCCAGTTTCATCCTGAATAAATCAATCAATTTTGTTATGAGTAACAGTAGTTGGAGGAATGCATTGGGAAGAGAAAGAAAGGTAGGTAGATAGCATACCTTATCGAAAAATGCATCGAAAAAATCAAGGTTATTATGGTCTCCTTGCCGAACAGGTAAAACGCTGTGAAAGTAAGGAAGAATAATTATCAGTCACAGTTTCCATGGAAATTAAATAAGAACTACAAATATAACATTCAATATAGTTACATATATAACAACAACAACAACAACCACCAAGTCTTATCCCACTAGGTGGGATCGACTATATGAATCCTTCTACGTCATTAGACTCTGTCTGCTATTATATCATCATATATATTTAAATAAAATTTATCTTGTTTTATTGTTATTAACCAAGTTTTTTTTGTCTTCCTCTCCCTCGTTTAATGTGCATATTTATCATAGTTTCACATCCCCTAATAGGGGCATTTATTGGTCATCTAAGTACATGTCCGTACCATCTCAAACGTGTCTCTTAAAATTTTTTCTCAATAGATGCAATTCCGACTTTCTCTCTAATGCACTCATTCCTTATTCTGTCAATCCTCGTATGTCCACACATTCACCTTAACATCCTCATCTCTGCAACTTTCATCTTTTGCTCATATGCCCGAGTCATAGCCCAACATTCAACACTATATAACATAACAGTTCTAACTTTGTAGAACTTCCCTTTAAGTTTTAGAGGTACTTTACGATCACATAAAACACCTAACGCTAACCTCCATTTCAAGAATCCTGCTTCTATTCTATGTAAAACATCTCTCTCATCCCTCCATCACTTTGCAAAAATGATCTTAAATACTTAAAGTTCTCAGTTTTAGAGAACTCATCATCTCCTATCTTAACAATTGTCTTATTACGTCTAATATTGCTAAACTTAAATTTCATATATTCTGTCTTTACTCTACTAAGTCTAAAACCTTTCGCTTCTAGTGTTTCCCGTTAGGATTCTAGTTTAGCATTTACTCATTCACGTGTCTATCTATTAAAACAATATCATCTGTAAACAACATACACCATGGTACTGCATCTTGAATGTGTCCAATGAGTTCGTCCATGATTAATGTAAAAAGATAGGGACTTAGAGCTGATCCTTGATATAACCCTATCCTTATTGGAAATGCTTCAGTTAATCTGCCTGAAGTCTTCACTTTGGTTGTTACATTTTCGTACATATCATTAATTAGTTCAATATATGTTACGCTAACGCCTCTCTTTTCCAGAATTCTCCATATAATTTCTCTTGGAACCCTATCATAAACTTTTTCTAAATCAATGAATATCATGTGTAGATCTTTCTTTTGCTCCCGATACTTTTCAATTAATTGTCTAAGAAGATGTACAACTTCTATTGTCAACCTCCCAAGCATGAACCCAAATTGATTTTCGGCCACCGTGGTCTCCTTCCTTAATCTTTTTTCTATTACTCATTCCTAAAGTTTCATAGTATGTTTCATTAGTTTAATACCCCTATAGTTTGCACAATTTTGTGCATCTCCTTTGTTCTTATATAAGGGAACTAGAGTACTTATCCTCTATTGATTAAACATTTCTTTTGTTTTCAATATCATATTAAATAATTTTGTAAGTTATTCAATACTTAGTTTCCCTAAACACTTCCATACCACCATTGGGATATCATCTAGTCCCACGGCTTTTTCATTTTGCATTCCTTTCAAAGTTTGTTCTACTTCTGAAGTTTGAATTCTACGATGAAAATTAAAATTTCTATACTCATTTGAACTACTTAAATTGCCTAAGTTCAGTTGGTCCTCTAAACCTTCATTAAAAAGTTGATGAAAGTAAATCCTTCACCGCTATTTTATTTCACCATTATTTACTAGTACTCTATTGCATTCATCTTTAATATATCTTATTTGGCTAAGGTCTCTTGTTTTCCTCTCTCTCACTTTAGCTATTTTATAAATGTCTCTTTCCCCTTCTTTAGTATCCAAGTTTTGATATAATAGTTCAAAAATTTTATTTTTTGCTTCATTCACTGATTTCTTAACCTCTTTCTTAGCTATTGTATATTTTTTTAAGTTTTCCTCGTTCTTACAAATATATAATTCCTTATAGACTATTCGTTTTTCCTTCACTTTCTCTTGTACTTTCTCATTCCACCACCAAGATTCCTTACTTGGTGGTGCATGCCCCTTTGACTCATCGAATATACCCTTAGCTACTATTTTAAACTTTGATACCATCTTATTCCATGTCGTATTAGCGTCACTGTATATTTCATTTAATGTTTGTATTTCTACCTTCTCCTTCAATATATTTTGCTTCCCATCCTTTAATTTCTACCACTTAATTCTAGGAGTCGTGTATATTTTTGTTCTATTGATATTATGATTAAAGCGTATATCCAACACTACTAAACTATGTTAGGTAGTTAAGCTTTCTCCAAGGATGACATACAATCTTTACAAATCTTCCTATCTCTCTTCCTAACCATAAAAAAGTCAATTTGAAATTTATTATTCCCACTTTTAAATGTGACCAAGTGTTCTTCTTTTTTCTTAAAAATTGTATTAGCTAGTATAAGGTCATATGCTACCGCAAAATCCAATATAGTTTTTCCTTCTTCATTTCTTGTTCCAAACCCTAACCCCCATATACGCTCTCATATTCTTCATTTTTTACTCCAACATGTCCATTTAGATCGCCTCTTATTAAAATCATTTCATTTGACGGAATATTTTGTAATACCTCATCTAAATCGTTTCAAAATCTTGATTTGATTTCTTTATCTAATCCTACTTGAGGTGCATATATGCTAATTACGTTCACAGGTTCTTTCGCCACCACTATCTTGAAAGCTATAATTCTATCCCCCTTTCTAACTACTCCAACAACTTTATCTTTTAAAGAACTATGTACAAAAATACTCACTCCATTTCTTGTTTTACTCTTTCCTGTGTACCATAACTTAAAACCCGAGTTCTCTATCATTTTTTGCCTTCTCGCCTATCCATTTTGTCTCTTGCACACACAAAATATTAATTTTTCCCCTAATCATTGTATCTACTACCTCCATTGTTTTACCAGTGAGAGTTCCTATATTCTATGCTCTAAATCTCAGACTATTACTTTTCTTATAATGTTTATTCTTATCCCATCTATGGTGTGAGAACTCTTGCCTATTTAACATTACACCTAATTTCTCATGGAGATGTAGCGGTCCTTGCTGAGACGTTACAGTCGGACCCTACAATGCGAACCCTTGCATATTTAGCACTACACCCGAGTTCTAGAGATGTAGCGGTTCTTGCCGAGACATTGCAGTCGGACCCTGCAACGCATTCCTTCCGGGAACATCCTAGCATTAGCATAATAGTTTAATAGATTCATTTATTAAGTATTTGCTATAGTTTTTTAAGCTGGCTGGCAACCTAACGTAACCCTCCTCCTTTATCCTAGCTTGGACCGGCCATGAGTAGGGGCCATGAGTAGGTCGTCACAGGCGGAGTTCAATATAATTACATATATTGTGTAAAAAAACAGAAAGAAAAAGAAGAACAGATCATCTACCATTCAAGATCGTACAACAAAGAAGTGGTTATAAGCATTAGTAGAAAGGATTCCCATGATAGTTGATGCTGCATAGACTAATATCGTTTGATGCTTAAAGATGTGCAGCCGTCTGTCAGATTTTGTGCTTAAATATTTGCCAAGCTCATCCATTTAATGACAAGCATGATAACCATCATGAACGACAGAGTAAAAGAAATGATTATTGCTCAAGAAAATAAAGAAAACGATCTTCAAGCAAAAAAGAACATATGCAGCAATCTTTAATATCAGAAGGTGGTAACTCACCACTTTGTCATGGAAGGAAAACTGGCTACATAATCCAACATGGTAGGTACTTTCACTGCTTGGCTAGGTTGAGGATAGATGACTTCTACTCTTGGAACTCTTGCATCAGGCAAGCATTCAGTAAACTGCCCGATCCCACATAGCCTCAGTGGCTGACTCTCCATCTTGTATGCCTCCTGCAAGACATACAAAATACATTTGATTAGCCTTTCAAGTAGCTGAGTTGGGAGAACAAAGCATGAAGCAACAAAGATATCAAGATAATGAAAGCATATGCCAGCAAGAACTGTTCTGGAAACAATAGAATCAGCAATAATGTCATCTGAACATATAAAATTTCCAATTTTTTCATGAAAATGCATACAAACCATCATGCTAAAGATCATTTACACAGCAGACAAGGAAATAGTCATTCCCCTGGTTTATGGTATCAGCGAACGAACCTCCACTGTATTGTGAACGAGTATTTGGCACTGAACTGCGTATAAAGAGGTTGGATAACTATGACGGCAATCGACAAGATGAGCGGAATAATTTATACCAAGATTTTTCAAACAGCAAGAAGACGGAGAATACACAAATTTTGGGAAAATCTAAATATATTTTTTCAACCTGAGCACGAGGGAGATAAACACGAAGATCCCATTGTGCGGTCCGAAAAAACAACATTAATTTTAACAGCTAAACAACAACGACAACAAAATGATATCAGGAAGAAGCGACAGTTAGCGGAGGAGGGGGTCAACTCTCACCTAACCTGGCGATTAACCGTCTCGATCTGTGACGAACTTGGCAAGATTGAGGCGGCGCGATCGTATTCTAGGTACCGGCTCCAGCAAAAGGAGAAGGGACACGGGAGCGTCAGCGATCGGCGGAAGCGGCAGACGCGGGGGTAGGAGGGATTTGCGGTGGCGGCGTCGCCCCCGCTACCGCTTCCTACTCTTCTCTTCTATGTATTGGTGTTGTTTTTTTTTAAAAAAAATAAGTAATTGGTTATTTCAAATTCCAAACCGGTCCGGCTCAACTTGTAAATCTTTCCCACGGCGGGCCACAGGTGACCCACTGGGCATTTGGGCCGAGCGGTGAGCGATCGAGCCTGAGTTTATTTTTTTTTAGATTTCATAAGTAAAAAGAAAAATTGGTTGCACTGTTGAGAGTGGGATTTGAACCCACGCCCTTTCGGACCAGAACCTTAATCTGGCGCCTTAGACCAACTCGGCCATCTCAACAGATGAAAATTAGTTTGAACTTTATTTTAATAGATATATTTATAAAGGAGAAAAATATAAATCTTAATTCAACGTTTTGTGTGATATTAATTCAACCGCTTGTTGAATTCAGCGGGATGAAGTCGCCGTGGAGCGGTGGAGGAAAATAAATTTTTAAATAAAAATTATATATATTTTTAATAAGTTATGAATTAAATATGAGTATAAATAATGATATGTTCAGCTTTTTTTAATCGAAATATTCAAGTGTGATTATCGTATTAATCATGCAGGATCTTGTAAAACGTAGGATAAATTCGAAAAGCAGAAATTATAACCCAGAAGTTTCTTGCCAAGTATATTATTCTTTTTCATTGTATTATCAAATAGAGGTAAACTAAGTTTACATTAATGATATGGCATGGTTACTGAAACTCTATATATGCCTCAAGTAAATAGAAGCACTGCAGTAAATTATTGTTTATTTTAGAATTAGCTTATGTTGAAAGATTTGGGTTAAAGGTTGATCATGTATTGTAGTGTTGTGATCGGTTGTATTTTCATTTATTGGGATAATTTTAGAATATATAAAATTGCTATTGCAGGTGAGATCTCTAACACTTGATGTTAGAGTGTGGGAGCTTTCTGTTATCAATCTCTTTCAGTCACTGGGTAACACATTTGCAAACTTCATCTGGGAAAAATCTTTACCTTCAACAAGTAATGGCAACTTGGAGGATGTCTCTAGGTAATGATAATGAAGTCTTGGATGATCCTATCGAAGAGTGAGGTGAACTCCATAAAGCGAGGTGGCACTGTTGTTCCTGGTGGTGCTGGGAACTGCAAGGAAGATGATTGTTAGCAACCCACTGAGAGAAGTCCCCGACAAGATCCTCCGACGATCAAGTCAGTGTCCGGTGGAGAAGAAAGAAACTGAAGAATTGAAGAAGAACTATAGCAAGGGCCAAAATGCGAGGACCTGCGGACAAAGGGCAGAGGGCCTTATATAACCGGGGGAGCAGATAACCTCTACCTCCCTTTCTGCCATATTTTGTCTTATGTGAGGGCAAGATCAGAGGCGACTATCAGCACGCCGACTGGCGCCGCCTGCCGTGACACATGCAGGGGTGCCGTGGTACGGACTATTAGGGTTTGTCAGGCAGGTACTTTGTCAGCGGAATATTCGTGATTCTCACACGCGAATGATGTCAGGCTTGAGCCGGCCTACGCCGACTCAGGTACACACTTTATCAATGTAGTGTCAGAGGGCAGGTTCTGTCCTAGATAAGGACAACATCCGAGTTGGAGCGTCGATCGACTACCCCGAGTGAGATGTCGATGTGCCACTAACAATATACCAACAGGAGTACTTGCACCATGCCGAGTCGTGGGAATATTCGGACTTAGCTCGGCAGACTCGCCCCTCGGAAAACAATCATTATAATATGAGGAGCGCTGCCAAGTGACCGACTTGAGTCAGGCACTCGGCTTCCGAGCAGGACTAGACCAGAGTACACCCGATTAATCTAGTTGGGAGGTTCGGCCAGAGTGGAACTCGGGCCCCTAACCCTGACCTGCCACGTCGGACCGTCGAGGTATTCGTGGCTCTGATCTATCATATGAAGTGTCAGACTATCGACCGAGCTTCACATAAGCTGGACCAGGATCACTGTATACAGTTTTTTCCCCTGCAGTTTTGGTTGTTATTAACATTTTTTATTCAGTTTTGTTTTTTTGTTTTTTTTGCTTATCAAGAATCAAGAGCATTCCTCTATGAACAAGCCTAAACATTCAGATCCAATTACAGTGAAAGAAAAGTCATTCAGGCAAAGGTGTGATGCGGTCTATCTCTATTCTATTATTTTTGCACACGTTTATGGATACATGCATCAACTGGAAGAAGGCTTTGTGCTTTATCTTTTTGCACATGCTTAGGAAACATTTTTCTACATGAACTTCAATCTGCTAAGGTTTATTTGGACATGCTAACAAATGTTATGAACTTAGTGTTATTTCTTAGTTATTTTTGGCACTTGATAGATTTTCGTTATGATAATGGGACTGCGATTTCTTTTTTATTTGGTATATAATTGCCAACATTTATCACACGAAGCAACTAAATTTGCTAACTCCTATTTAATGGTTATATGAAAAAAGTTTTAACGAGTTAGTAGGTGGTTTGAAAAGGACATATTTGCTCTTTGCCTTTCCCAATCTTAAAAAAAATATTAATAAGGTTCAGTAACATTGAATCTGAGATGACCATCTCGTCCCAACAGAAATTTTTCACTGGCTGCCAGATAAATAGGGAAGCGCTCGCGATGGACTGTCCAGAAATCCAACATCTCACAGTTGCGCGCCCTATTTGAAAGAAAAATTCTTGTAAAATTCACCTTAGCAAAAGATCGAACCGCGAGTACTTAGGAGACAACTAGTTACCCTTCCGCTATTCACCGAGACCCTTTCCCAATTTAGTTTATTACTATGTTTGCATAATACACATAATTTAAAGATATTTTGATTTGGTTTGATGCTGAGACTTCTGTTGTTTGTTGATTTGTGCACGCATCTACCCTGCTCGCACTGGAAGACTCCCAAGGCAAAGAAGAAGGCGGCCACAGTTCTCAGTCTATCAGAATAAAGGGGGTTGCTTCTGAGGTATTGCTGAGTGCTTCAAGCTCAGAAGAAGATGCCCCTGACCTCGGAGACGTTCCCAGTCAATCAGGGGCACCTACCGAGGGAATTATTCCCTCTCCCGTCCTGCCATGGAGGGTAGCTGGGTCAGCCTGCTACCTGGGCATGCTACATCAATCCCTCCTGACAGTAAACATTTCGGCTCGCTTTTCAATCTGCTTCAAAGTCTTTCTACTAACTGTTTGTATCTGCCCCGCAGGTTGCCTCTAATTGCGTAGCCACTAGTTGCTTATTGTGCTCCAGAGGGGTTACTGAAGACCTCCTCCGGGAGGTGGCGGATGCCAAGGCAGAAACCGGTCGGGCTCGCGAGGCTGGACTCATGCAGGTGGAGGTCAGCCGGGCTCTTTGAGAGAATGTTGATTATTATCTGGTCGCCTTAATAACGGCCAAGGATACCCTACATGGGTACAGACTCCGGGAACGTCTCGGATCCGAGAAGGGCCAGGCGCTTGAAGGGGAGCTGCAAAAGCTTTCGCAGGAGCGGGATCAACTCCAGGCCCAAACGAGAGAGTTGACTGATCAAGTTAACCTCCTGGAATCCACAAAGAAGGTCTTGGAGGGCCGGGATGCGAAGCGAGATCGCCTGATGCCTTCGCAAGAACACGACCTGAAGTTGTCAATCTCTTATGCAGCTGATCTCCAGGATCAAGTGACCCAGGCCAAGCACAAGTTGCTGCTGCTACTCAGAAACTCCAGGAAGTGCAAGAGACTCAGGCTTACCTATTCCAAGAGGTGGCGACACTGAAAGCTGCCAAGGAGGAGGTCGAGGCCAAGATACAGCAACAGCAGGGCGACCACGCAATTCAACTATCCCGGATTGAGGCGGAGTCCAGGGCTAAGTTCTTGGAGTCGGAGGAGTATGCTGAGGTGGTGGTCGTGCAAGCCTTGAAGCACCTCAAACAGGGCTTCTATGACGCTATCCGCCAAATGGAGAAGGACCAGCTACCCCTCTCCGACTTACATGCGATAACTATCCAGCGTGATTAGGACGACCTGCCCCCGGAGGAGCGGGATTTATAGGATATATAGGCATAGACTCCCTGACAGTCCCTCGCCCGCTGTATCTTCTTCTTTTTAAGCTCTCTTTTGTAGGACAAGTGGGTGGTCGTTTTGTTATTGAATGTCAACCTCGCTAATGCTTCTTATATTTGGAGGGATTTCTTGTTCCCCTTAGAATGCCAGCTCCGAGGAAAGCTGGGTGGCAATAGGGTTTAATCAGCTCTTGGCTGAGCGTGTACAGCTCCGAGGCTAAGCCTACACACCGAGAGGCTGTAGGGTTTAATCAGCTTTTGGCCGGGCGTGAACAGCTCCGAGGCCAAGCCTACACACCGAGAGGCTGTAGGGTTTAATCAAATCTTGGCCGGGCATGTATAGCTCCGAGGCCAAGCCTACACACCGAGAAGCTGTAGAGTTTAATCAGCTCTTAGCCGGGCGTGAACAGCTCCGAGGCCAAGCCTACACATCAAGAGGTTATAGGGTTTAATCAGCTCTTGGCCGGGCGTGTACAGCTCCGAGGCCAAGCCTACACACCGAGAGGCTATAGGGTTTAATCAGCTCTTGGCTGGGCATGAACAGCTCCGAAGCCAAGCCTACACACTTAGAGGCTGTAGGGTTTAATCAGCTCTTGGCCGAGTGTGTACAGCTCTGAGGCCAAGCCTACACACCGAGAGACTATAGGGTTTAATCAGATCTTGACTGGGCATGTACAGCTCCAAGGCCAAGCCTACACACCGAGAGGCTGTAGGGTTTGATCACGGATGGGGACTCAACATTTTTTCAAATGACATGTCACTCGCACTTTTTATTGATGGTACTGCAAGGCAGTGAAGAAGTAAAAAATACATCAAGCAAATACACCGCGTGGTACCTTACTGAGTATAGTAGGGGCGGAGATGGTTGGCATGCCAGGGCCTTTCCAATCTTTTGCCTTTATTGTCTACCAGGTAATAGCTACCTCCTGTGAGTTTCTTGATGACGACATAGGGGCCGTCCCACAGCGGGTCCAACTTCCCGGGGTCCCCTACTGGTTTTATTCTCTTCCAGACTCGATCACCCACCTTGAAGCTGCAGGCGATCACTCATCAATTGTAGGCTTGTTGCATCCTTCTCCGATATGCTTCCAACCTTGCCGCAGCTTTATCCCGTACCTCCAAGATGAGGTCTAAATCAATTAGCCGCTCCTGGTCGTTGTCTTCCTTGCGATAATACCGCCATCGTGGGGACTCTTCCCCTACCTCCACCGGGATGACGCCCTCTACGCCATAAAGCAGCTGGAAAGGGCTCTCGCCCGTCCCTTCTTTCGGGTAGTCCGATAGGACCACAGAATGCTAGAGAGTTCTTCAACCTAGCTCCCCCGACGTGGTCTAACTTTATCCTGAGCCCCCGCAGGATTTCTCGATTGACGACTTCAGCTTGTCCATTGCTTTGCGGGTATGCAACTGAGGTGAAGGCCTGTTGAATGCCTAATCCTTCGCACCACTCCTTCAGCTTACACCCAGAGAATTGCCGCCCGTTGTCGGATACCAGCTTGTTGGGGATGCCGTACCGGCAGACAATGTCTCTCCATAGGACTTTCATCACAACCCCTTCCGTGATGTTGGCCAGAGGTTCGGCTTCTACCCATTTGGAGAAGTAGTCCACGAGGACTAGCAGAAATTTCTTCTGCTGGGGCCCAACGGGAAAGTGACCCACAATGTCCATTCCCCATTGGTCGAAGGGCAGGATACTGTAGAAACTCGCAAGGGCTCGGTCGGATGGTGCGTTACATGTTGATGTCTCTGATAAGCATCTGGCCATAAAATTAAGCGCATCAGCCTGCAAAGTAGGCCAAAAGTATCCCGCCAAAACGATCTTCCAAGACAGGGATTTTCCTTCGATGTGACTCCCACAGATGGCTTCGTGTACCTCCCTCATCACGTAGCCGGTCTCCTCCGACCCGATGCATTTTAGGAGGGGTCAGGCGAAGGCTCTCCTATATAATCGATCCCCGACCAGTGTAAACCTGCTCGCTCGCAGACGAACCAGTCGACTTTCGTGGTGCCCACCAGGAAGGGATCCATCTTGGAGGAATGCTATGTAGGGATCCCTCCAGTCTGTCCGTTTGTCGGTTCCGGCCTCGTCTCCAATTTGGGCTACCATTGCTTCTGTCGTACTAGGCTCATTCAACCGCCAGGTAGATATGGAACTGGCCAGCTTGGCTAGCTCATCAGCCCGCACATTGTCCTACCAGGAGATCTTTTGCAGGATGACCTCCGAGAAGGTTCCCTTCAGCTGTTCGTAGAGGGCTACATATTTCCGCAGCCGTTCACACTTGAGTTCGAAACTACCCGCTATCTGCTGAGCCAGCAATTATGAGTCTGAATATACCGTGACCCGACAGGCTCCCATGTGCCTAGCCGCCTGCAGGCCCGCTAGGATCGCCTCGTATTCGACTTCGTTATTGGTAGCTTTGAAGTGGAGTCGGATGGACAGATGCAATGTGTCTCCCCTAGGGGAAATCATTAGCAATCCCACCCCGCTATGCTGGCTATTGGAGGATTTATCTACATAGACCTTCCACATACCTTCGGCCTCCGCCTCCGGGACGGTCTCCGGCATGAAGTCAGACAAGGCTTGGGCCTTGATGGCGGAATGAGGCTGATACTCGATGCCGTACTCACTTAATTCCGTCGTCCACTTGATTAGCCGACCCGAAGCTTCAGGGTTAGTGAGGACTCGGGCAAGCAGGCTGTTGGTAAGGACCACGATGGGATGTGCTAGGAAATATGACCTTAGCCTTCGCACCATCAAGACCAAAGCGTAAGCCAATTTCTCCATCGTGGTGTAGCGTGTCTCGACGTCCTTTAGCAGGTGTCCAAAGAAATAGATGGGGTATTATACCCACTCTTGTTCTCGGACGAGCGTTGATCCCACTGCTTGCTCGGTTGCTGATAGGTAGACAAATAAGGTCTCCCCCTCCGCGGGTTTGTGTAGGGTAGGGAGGTCTGCAAGATAGGTCTTCAATTCTGCAAAGGTCTTCTCACACTGGTCGTCCCACTCGAACTTGGCTGCTTTTCTCAGGATCTTGAAGAATGGGAGGGTTTTGTCTGCGGATTTGGAGATGAATCTGGATAGCGACGTGATCCTTCCATTCAGCCGCTGTACTTCCTTGAAGTTCTGCGGGGGCGGCATATCCAGAATGACCTTTACCTTTTCCACATTAGCTTCAATCCCCCTCTCCGTCACCATGTACCCCAGGAACCTGCCACTTTTCACCCCAAACAAACACTTAGCGGGGTTCAGTTTCAACCTGTTGGCTCTCAGGGTGGCGAACGTCTCTTCGAGGTTGGCTATCATGTCTCCTCCCTTATCAGTCTTTACCAGGATGTCGCTCACGTACACCTCGATGTTCCACCCGACTTGGTGTCTGAAGACTTTTTCCATCATCCTCTGGTATGTGGCACCCGTAGTGCGTAAGCCAAAGGGCATGACATTGTAGCAGTACGTGCCGTTAGCCATCACAAAACTGACTTTCTCTTGGTCCTCGGGAGCGAGTGAGACTTGGTGGTAGCCCTGGTAAGCATCTAACATGGAGATGAACTCGCATCCGGCCGTAGAGTCCACCAACCGGTCTATCCGGGGCAGGGGGTAGCAGTCTTTTGGGTAGACTTTGTTTAAGTCTCGGAAGTCGATGCAGACTCGCCATTTGCCTTCGGACTTGGGGACGAGGACCACATTGGCCAGCCAGGTGGGAAATTGGACTTCTCTGATGTGTCCGGCTTTTAACAACTTTTGGATTTCATCTCGAATGGCTTTATCTTGGTCAGGGGTGAAGTGTCTCCACTTTTGCTTCACGGGGCGGGCTCCCCGCATAACATGAAAGTGGTGCACGACCAACGCCGGGGGAACTCCTTTAATCTCTTCAGCGGCCCGAGCGAAGACATCCTTATGATTTCGCAGATACTCGATGAGATGATTTCTTACTTCCGGGGTGAGGTCGAGGGCGATGCGTGTGCCTCCCCCTTCCCATTGGGGATGGATCTGCACTTCCTCACTCTCGACCTCCCTTCGTTCTTTCTTGGGTCCTTCATCTTCCCGCGGGTGGGCGAGATCTTCCGGCAGGACCTTTTGCAGGTCGAAGTCCTCCCTGGTACGGACGATGGGTTGTTCCTCCAGTTCTGTCATCGGTGCTCCTTCATGTGCTTTGCTAGTTTCCCACAGACTGCGCCAAATTTGTTCCGGAAAGAGTCGACGACGATGGTCAGTCACTGGAGTTCTGCCCCTGTGGAAGTTGCTGCGGTGGGGAGGAACTTAAGGTCCTGCAAGGTTAACACGAGCGTTAGGGGGCACACCGGCAGGGGTCCGGCGGAGTCCACTCCGACGCTCAAGTTAATATCCGTCCAAAAAGTAAAGGTAGCGAGAAGTAAAGAACATATGTAGGGTGAGAGAGCATAACCCCCTTACCGGAGGGTAGGACTATCTTTTATACTGACGACGACGGACTAGACGTGCCCTCTCGATCGGTGACACGTCTCCGATACTCAAGCCATAGTGAAGTTTAAGTGTTTGCTTATTTATATTAATCGTTCTAACATCTAACACTGACTGCCTTCTCCTCTCCCTCCAATCCTATATATATATATCTTAGTGAAGTTTAAGTGTTTTCTTATTTATATTAATCATTCTAACATCTAACACTGACTGCCTTCTCCTCTCCCTCCAATCCTATATATATATATCTTAGTGAAGTTTAAGTGTTTGCTTATTTATATTAATCATTCTAACATCTAACACTGACTGCCTTCTCCTCTCCCTCCAATCCATGTTGAGCATATCTTAAATGATAGGTTGCTCCAATTTGTGGAGATGGATTTGCTTGATGTTAAGGTATAATCATTTCCTCCATTAGATTATTAAACTTGCTAGAGAAAATAATATTCTAACTTCTTACTTGTGCATTCACTGGCAATATATACACCTCCGTATTTGTGCTGACCTATGCTACATTAGTTCATAATTTTGTTCATTGTTTCAAACTTCAATTTGGTATTATATTGTTCAAGATGCCCGCAAGCGGTTTGATAAGGCTAGCATACAATATGATCAGTTATGTAAAAGGATTCCATTTGATTTTTGATGTCAATTTCCAGACTTTCCCATTTTTATATGGCATTATCTGTATCTAGGCTCCCGAGTTCAGTTATACTTTGCATACAAAATCATAATCTTCGCCAGGTCTTATTCTCATTTACAAATATATGTAATTCTTTGATTACTGATGCAAATTGATAACTGTTTCATGTGAAATATATTGAGTTCTGTTATTTTATCTTGAATAATTCATATAATTTGTTCTTATTCATTATCATCTTTTAACCAATTTTATAATTAGGTCAGATCTATTCTTGGTAGTCTATGTTATTTTACCCCCCTTCTTTTTCCTTCTTTTTACCATTACACCTTAGTTTACTTTTGCAGACCCGACTATGTGAATCTTTTTTTTTTCTAAGTACACTTAAATGTGTCATGTAGGAGAGGCCAAGGAAGGAAAAATACTTAATATTGCTTCTTTTGTGTGTTTCTGATTAAATTGTCATTGATAACCATGTCTTCATTATTCATAGAGTTTTTTACTTGTAGTTTATGCTTTAATGGAAATAAGATCCATGTATCAAATCCATAATAGTTGGATTAACAAAACTTGATGATGATGATTTTGTTTACTTATGGGGATTATAGTGCTGGGGAATGGAAAGAAGATATGTGCACCATTTAATAATTTTTATTTAACTTAATCTATTCCTTTTGGAGTCTATGGACAAGAAGTAATGTGATATACATTTCTATAAAACTACCTCAATTTTCTTTCGTATCCTATTATTACTCTTTAAAGTGGTCATTCTCATGCTTCACCTCACAGGCACGTGAAAAGTACTAATCACTGAAGAAAAGCACAAGAGCAGATGTAGCAACAGTCTTGGAAGATGTTTTCCTTTTGAGTGGATTAAGGTAACACTTTTATTTATGTCACAGGAGCTTCACAGTTCTAGATCTTCACTTGAGCAAGCTCGTTTTAATCTAGTATATCTTAGTATTTACATTTGTTTTTACAAAATTCTGATACTCAGAAAGTTCTACGCTGCCATGTTACAAATGCACGGTGTCATATTGTGTTTCCTTATTATTGCTGATCCAGTCGACAAGCGGAGAGGACTCTCGCTCGGATGACTAGGTCGGATCAAGATGACTCGAGTTGCGGCAGCGTATGAGTTGGGGTCAGGTTCAAGACTGATGAGACCAAAGTGAGTCGGGTCGGACCAGGAGGGAAATACAAGAGCCGAAGAAGAAAATTCCAGCAACAGGAACCCCTTTTCTGAAGCACCCAAGGGGCTTTATATAGGGGAGGAGGAAGCCTCCTGTCTTGTCAAGGCTGTCTTGTCTTATTAAAAACTGATCTACTGACCTACTGATCTTTTGGCAGTCTTGATCTGCCCGAGGGTCTGGCACAACCGCCTGACAGTCTGTTCAAGCTGTCACTTCTAATCCTAATTAATGGCTGGTGCTCTGACAAGTCATGATTATGGCAGGTGTCTTTTCCTTATAATGAGAAGATTTGGGAGATCTCATTGTTTGTTGGGGGCTTGATAATAGTTAATCAATTTGGGTAGTGTGGTCACTCGATCACTCGGGCTCGTTCTATCGAGCAGCTGTGAGCCTACTAAAGTCTGACCGACCGAGTGAAGACGATCGGTCAAATAAGCTAGGCTTCTCGACTATCCATGTCTTTCGCACTGACCCATCGTCAAGGAGATCCAACCGTCCCTGCTATGTATTGGTCCGATCTGTTGACCGGGCAGGTCCGACCTGCTGACTGGGCAGGTGTCTTTTCCTAATTAATGGCTGGTGCTCTGACAAGTCATGATTATGTCAGGTGTCTTTTCCTTATAATGAGAAGATTTGGGAGATCTCATTGTTTGTTGGGGGCTTGATAATAGTTAATCAATTTGGGTAGTGTGGTCACTCGATCACTCGGGCTCGTTCTAATCCTAATTAATGGCTGGTGCTCTGACAAGTCATGATTATGGCAGGTGTCTTTTCCTTATAATGAGAAGATTTGGGAGATCTCATTGTTTGTTGGGGGCTTAATAATAGTTAATCAATTTGGGTAGTGTGGTCACTCGATCACTCGGGCTCGTTCTATCGAGCAGCTGTGAGCCTACTAAAGTCTGACCGACCGAGTGAAGACGATCGGTCAAATAAGCTAGGCTTCTCGACTATCCATGTCTTTCGCACTGACCCATCGTCAAGGAGATCCAACCATCCCTGCTATGTATTGGTCCGATCTGTTGACCGGGCAGGTCCGACCTGTTGACTGGGCAGGTTCGACCGGCCGAGCCTGACCGGACCGTCGGCCTATGAATGTTGCTCCTTAGAGCAGGGTGAATGACTCCGTTGGCAGGGCGATTAAATCGTCTGATCGGGGAGTTCTCGATCGGACGTGCCCGACCGGGAGGGCCCAATCGGACATCCCTGACCGGGAGTGCTCGACCAGGAGGGTCACTATATATTTGACACCTCCCTTTGACAAGGGAGCCTGTCACGTGTTTTTACTCCCGCCCGACTGAACCTTCCCGCCCGGAGACGCCCGACCGGATACCGCCAACCGGTCCCAACCCCAATAACCTTGAACTCTGAGCCCCCAGGCTAGGTTAACACCTAGCTTGCCCGACTGTCTTTGACCGACCGAGTCTTAACCCGACTGGGCTTCCAATTAGCTCATAAAACCTACTCGACTGGATCACAAGCCTCCCTTTCAAGTCTAGTCGAAGGAGGCGATGAGTTCGACTGACTAGGCTATTCGCCCGATCGGACATCCATGACATCATAGCCCTAGCTCTCATTATGGCCTCCGAATCTTGACTATTATGGGTCGAATCCTTAGTCAAATCAGCATTTAATCCTTTACTACGTGCCCTTCCTCGACTGGAGTTCCCTGGCAACGAGGCGTCACCTGCCAGACTCGTGCGGCGATAGGGTAAGTGGTCTCGAAGCATCAGGAATGAGCGGGAAACCAACAGTCGGGATCTAATCCCGCATTTCCCCCCTGCGCATCCGGTGGCTCTCATGATCCCCCCTGTAATATAAATAGGGCCGCCTCTGTCATTTTAACCTTCTTCTTCGTTTTACCTTTTGTTTTCACTTCCTCTTCTGTCTAACCTCCACTGCCCGACCACCGCGAGCTCTGGTGATATGCTATTTCCGGCAAACCCGACTGTCTTTCACTCCTTCCCCTCAGGTTCCCGACCCCTAGGTATATTTTTCCCTCAGCTGGTTTTATATTAGTGTCTGACCCCGACTGAATGGCTGAGTTAACTTCTTCGGTCGGTGTATGGTTAAGTTAGGCTATATTATGGGTTTTGATGTGTATGCCAGTATGATTAAGTTAGGGTTTCATGTTGATCTAATATGTGTATGTGAGTGTGCAAGTTTGTAGGATACACATAGACTTAGTTGAACGTCTTATGGGCCGGTGAAGGATGGCATGGGAGACAAGCCGAGGGCTTGCATGCATCCGAGGGACCGTGGACAAAGCAGGGACGATGAGCCGAGAGAAGCGGACTTCGAGACATATGTGAAGGATGGCATGGGAGACAAGTCGTGGGCTTGCATGCATCTGAGGGACGAGAGCCAAAATCGAAAAGGGCTTGAAGGCAACAGATCGAGGCTGCTGGAGCAGGGACGATGAGCTGAGGGAAGCGGACTTCGAGGCATACGTGAAGGGTGGCATGGGAGACAAGCCGCGGGCTTGCATGCATCTGAGGGATGAGAGCCAAAGTCGAAGAGGGCTTGAAGGCAACAGGTCGAGGCTGCTGAAGGAAGAGTCAACTGAGTCGTGAGGTTTCGAGTGCTGAGAGAACTGTACTCGGGAAGGAAAATCCTAGGTGGCAGTCGACTGATGCTTGATCAGTCGATTGAGGTAGAGTACAGAGAGATCAGTCGACTAGTAGAAGATCAGTCGACTGATGCAGTTGACTGGGCATTTGATTGGTGTCGACCAAAATGCGAATCGTCAAGGCGGTGACATTTGAATTCGCGAAGACCAATTGACTGCCCTGGGGCAGTCAACTGGTAACGGTCAAAACAGGATCGAGCTCTATTTAAGAGAGCTCGTGTTCGGCTACTTTTCTTTGGCGAAACAAGCTTGGTTAGAGCCTGTTAGTAGTCTACAAGTGCTCAGGTCGTGTCAAAGGATTGTGGCGAGTTTCTCCATATCAAGGAGCTACAAGAGATAGCCGGAGGTGTTCCGGGGAATCATCCATCGAGGGATCGAGATCGTCCACCTTATGGACAACCGTCGAGTAGGAGTTTCATCTCCGAACCACGTAAATCGGTGTGTCGTTCTTAGTTGTTAGTTTTTGTTTTTGTTATTCCGCTTGCGCACTAATTACTTGTAGGAAGAGAATCAAATCGAAAACTATTCACCCCCTCTCTAATTAAACGGAAAGGTCCCATCATGAACCACGGACACCTCCTCCTACTAACGTTCAACTTGTTGAGATCAGGACGTTTCCTCCAATGGATGTTCATAGAGTAAGTGGACTATGTTCGTCTGCTTGTGTATAGTAGTTTCCTTTCTAATCTGATTGCTGATCATTATGGTTCTTTCCTTTGTTCAGCCCTTTCAATCAGTTGTTTCTCCCCTTGCAAGTTCCATTGCTGGGTGGATGACCAATGCTAACCCTGCATTTCCACAGCCTGTGTAATCCCCGGACTCTCAGGTATGGTGTAGCCTCTGAATGCTGGTATAGGTTGTTTGATGTTCATGTCACATGCGATCAAAAAGTGTAGTGACTGGTGCTGAAATCAAACCATGCATGTGATATTGTAGCTGCATTTATGAACCACTCGTGTCTTCCCACAGGTGCTTGGAATTGATTATCACATTGCAGATTCTAAGTCCAATGGAAGAAATGCAAACAAGACAAGTAGATGAGGTTCAAAAGACATAATTCAGGTACAAAAGACATAATTCTTACAGTTGCTAGGGTTGGGATCCTTTATCTGTAAAGTTGAATGCATTTTTTCTTGAAATTTAATACCTGATTTTATCATTTAGGTGTCATTTTCTGGTGTAACTCATCAGCACAATATCTATTCTCAAGATGACATTCCTAAGACAGTGATACTAACTTTTAATTAAGGTTCAAAGGCGACGAGCTTGGATTTTCACCCTATTCACGGTACAATTCTTCTAGGTAGCTTCATCTTCTGTTCTTTTAGCTTTGAGCTTCTCATTTGATGCTCATTATTATATATATATATATATATATATATATATATATATATATATATATATATATATATATATATATCCTTTCAATTTGGTCTGGGACGTTGAATGTGAAATAAGGTTAGCACAAAGGAAATTTGAAGTGCAGGATATTAGAACATGTTCTTTGCCTTTGCAGGTATTCATCAAGCTGAAAACCCAGCCCTGAACACTTTTTGATCTGACTAAGAACATGAACACGCCAATTTTCTTAAATCCCATAGTGTTTTTCATACTCGACATCACTTTTTTTTCCTACTTGCAGTCAACACTCATACAAGACGCTACTATCTGTCAACCGATGCTTGCGGAATCCTGAATGTTTCATTCTTGGTATGCTGAAGCAAAAAAAAAAAATAGTTGGATTATTTTGATCAAGTTCAAATAGAAAAATGATTAACGAGATTTTTCCAACCTCAGGCGACCGACTCGACCCCGCGGAAGTTTTCCATCTGCCGCTAGGATAAATCGGAAGCACTCCCAGTGGGCGGTCTAGAAGTCCAGCGTTCCAGGGTTCGCGCCCTATTTGGAAGAAAAATTTCTGCAAATACGCCGTAGCTGGGATCGAGCCACGGATGCCTGAGATAGCAACTAATCGCCCTACCACCGTGGTCAAGTTCAAATAGTAAGTAAAGGTGGAACCGCCACCTTAGCGGCCCCCTGGCCCAGGCCCCATAGGAATCCAGAGGGAGGCAAACCACGGTTATCACTGGTGTAGTGAGGCGCCTGGGGTCGAGGGAATTAATGCCAGCAGACCAGGGTTTTATCCCCGTGCACAACTGGCGACCCTCGAACCTGTGACCTCCAAGTAAATGGCCAGGCGCCTTACCATCCGATCCAGCCCGTGGGGGCGTGGTCAAGTTCAAATAGGGTCATTGGTTGGGTGGATATATTGTCACAACATTAATCTAAAATTCTTGTTATTCTTCTGTGATACTTATAGGTGTTGCATTTTCAAAGCATCTAGTGAAGACATTTGCTTGTGATCAAGATGGAGTATTACGACAACAAATGGAGGTCAGTTAATAGGTATGGTGTTTGGCGACCATTTAATGATGCTGATAGCATCTTGTTCTGCAGATTGATGCTCATGTACGTGGTGTTAATGACATTGCCTTTTCCTATCCCAAGAACACTCCCTGATCATTACTTGCGGCGATGACAAGGCAATTAGAGTGAGTAAAACCATGTTGTTGATCAGTCAGAAGATTGTACTAAAAGAATTGTATGTTCTTAATAGATTCTGTTGCATGATGAATACGTGTGGAATGCTTCAACGGGAGAGAAACTGTATTCTGTATACATTTGAAGTAGGGATGTAAATGAGTTAAGTCGCTCGTGAGCTATTCGGATCTCGGTTCGAAAAAAAGTTCGTTCGAGTTTGTTCGATTAAGTTAACGAGCCGAGCTTGAGCTCGATTTCGAGCTCGAAAACATTATCGAGCCGAGCTCGAGCTTAGCAGTATTTGGCTCGTGAGCTCGCGAACATGTTCGTTTAGAGGCTCGCGAACGTGTTCGTTTATAGGCTCGCGAACGTGTTCGTTTATAGGCTCGCGAACACGTTCATTAAGAGGTTCGCGAACGTGTTCATTAAGAGATTCGCGAACGTGTTTGTTAAGAGATTATATATATATATATATATATATATATATATATATATATTATATTAATATTATGTATATTATGTATATATTAAGAGATTCACGATTCCAAAGTCCGAACCTAACCTGCGGCGCCTCCCTCGACCTGCGACGACTCTTGCCTGCGAGCTGCGGCTCCTCCCTCTGTCGACTGTCGTGTCTCTCGAGTCTCGCCTGCGGCGATTCCGAACCCTAGCTAACCTGCGGCACCTCCTTCTGTCGCGTCTCTCGCCTGCGGCGCCTCCCTCTCTCGCGATTCCGAACCCTAACCTGCGGCGCCTCCCTCTGTCGCGTCTCTCGCCTGCAGCGCCTCCCTCTCTCGCGTCTCTCGCCTGCGGAACCTGCCCCTGCGCCGATCCCTCCCTCCTCGTTTCCAGATTTGCAACTTTCATCCAAGTTTCTTTTGTAAATCATTTTCACTACATTTATACATGTTTATAATTTGTAGGTTGCCAAGGTTGTAGCTGATGAGATTAATAATTATCTTGTGTTTGAGCACAACCTTCAGGTTCATCTTATTCCAGATTTGCAACTTTCATCCAAGTTTCTTTTGTAAATCATTTTCACTACATTTATACATGTTTATAATTTGTAGGTTGCCAAGGTTGTAGCTGATGAGATTAATAATTATCTTGTGTTTGAGCACAACCTTCATGTTCATCTTATCCCTCCGGAGCGTGTTCATCCAAAGCTGTAAGTTTCAATCTATTGTTGAATGTATTATGCCAAAGATTTTCTCAATACTGGATCCTTCTTTTAACATTTTGTTTCAATACACTTCAGCATTGATACTCTACTGGTTTGAACAGAGACCAAAATCAATATTGAAGTTATAAATTTAAACCTTGCTCCTTGTTAAAGGATGTCATGAGCGTGATTGGATATTAACTGCATCATTCGTATCTTGTTGTGTTGGAAATTTTGCTATTATTTGTGTTTGTTTAATCAGTTTACAGCAAAGGTAATTATACTCTATGGATTTTAAATTTTTTACAAATTCAATCAATGCTAAATAATCTTTTTCTGAGACCCAATTCTTTGTCTTTCCAACATGAATCAAAATATAATTTTATGCATCCATTCTGGTGTGAGCTTGGTCGCATCAAATGTTTTTGGTATGTTTTCCTGTTTTAGTTACCAGATTAAATTTAAACACAGCAATATCTAGTTCGAATTATTCGCACTGCATAACCGATGATTCCTTATTAACATGCTATATAGGTACTGTTGTTGCATCTTCTCTAATGGGCAAGCGAGGGAGGAAGAGCCTTCTAATAGCAAGCTTTTCTGGAATGGTACTCATTTTCTCTTAAAGATGCCATTTGATATCTTTAAGCGCGACCTATTTCTGTTTGGCTTGAAATTGGTCTTTCGGTGACTTTATAGTGTGTAAGAATTTTGCATCATTTTGGCTGAAGTTACTTATTCAAGTTCGAAAGCTGTTTATTGATCTACTAACGCTTTGAATATTTTAGCTCGTCATTACTATGCATACTCTCAAAAGTAAATATTTGTTTCGACAATTCATCAAGATACCTGATAGAGGAAATTGAGTTGAACTCTGGGAGGTTTGAAATGTTTCTCTCAGAAATCAGTTTCCGACACTAATATCTTTGTGTTGCCATTTCTATTTCTACAGGCTGCTTCTATGTTGCTGCTTTCCTTGTCTTTCTCATGGAAGCCACTCGCACTCTATTTAGGGACACTTTCCTTGTCTTTCCCATGGAAGCCACTCGCACTCTATTTAGGGACACTTGCGGTCGTATGCACAGTTCTATAAGTGAATGGAACTTTAGCAGAATTCACATCTCTTCCTTTTGCACCATGTGCAGTTTTATGAGTCGTAATCATATTCGTTACATCGACTTCGTTAAATTGTATCGCGACATATATGTGTTGTCCTTTTCGCTAGGCGCTGGCCCTGTACCTGCTCTTCTCCTCCTTGAGATATTTGCCTCTAGGATCAGAGCTAAGGCAGTGGCTTTGTCTCTCGGCATGCATTGGGTAAGTCCTTTCCTCTACTCGACACAAACCTATTCTTTTCGAAAATTTCGATTTTCCTAGTTACCGCTTGAATTAACACAACCTTTTGTTGTAGATTTCCAATTTCGTTATCGGTCTCTACTTTCTGAGCGTGGTGCAGCAGTTTGGAATCAGCCGAGTGTATCTGGGATTCGCGGCGGTATGCACTCTTGTTGTTCTTGACATAACCGGCAATGTCGTGGAGACCAAGGGGCGATCGCTAGAAGAGATCGAGCGCGCCCTTAGTGCTGAAGTTTGATCGGAAAGAGTACCTAAAACTGCTCCCGCAGCATGTGTTTGGTATCTAACTGTGATGGCAGTGTAGTTTTTTTGGTTTCGTATGATTATGCAGTTCTTTTGGTTGGTCTAGTTCTTCCTAATCTTAAACTGCCTAAGATATAGCTTCGCTCTTATTTTATGCATTATGCCCAACAATTGTTCTGGAATTTATCAGAATTTCATGTAGAATTCATCTCCAAGTACGAATTCAGCTCCATTTCAAGTTTTGCGTGGCTCGTGTGTTATATATTTGTTTTTACAAACAATTTATAAGTCTTGTAATTGATTTTCATGCACTGCAAGTGATTTTCATGAGTTCAAAATCGAGCTCGATTATGTGCTTAACGAGCTCGAACTCGAGCTTGATTATGTGCCTAACGAGCTCGAACTCGAGCTCGATTAATCTTAACGCGCCAATCTCGAACTAAGCTCGTTTGACATTAAAACGAGCTATTTTCGAGCCGAGCTCGAGCCTTTCACGAACTCTTTAATTTTATTACGAACCGAACTCGAGCTTAAGAATTAAAGCTCGAATCGAACTCGAGCCGAATTCGAGCTTAGGGAAAAGTTAATTGAGCCGAACTCAAGCCTTATACTGTTCGGCTCGGCTCGATTACACCCCTAATTTGAAGGTCATGAAGCCACTGTTTATTGTGTTTGTCCTCATTCAAGGATGCCATCCATGTATGTATTTGCTCTGTTATATACTGTTTCTATTTGTGATTTTTGCGATGCAAAATTTTCAATTATAGCTTATTTATCCAAATCCATCTGCAAAATTTTCTATTTTGTGATAAGCACCATTTTATTGATTATTTTAAGTGCTAAAATCCATGATTGACCTATGTTTTTATTGCTTAATTGTGATTTTACCCTAGGTTTTAGGATTTCCTATTATTTTGGACTTAATTGCAAAATTACACAATTTTTGGATTATTTGGCCACTAATTTTCTGATATATTTTTGTAGGCAAGAAAGGATCCTGGACCTAGAGCATATTGGGTCAGATTGAATCGGATGTGAACCGGATAGAACTATCAAGCCTACGATTAATCCGGGCCGTCCGATTCAAGAGCGGTTAGATCTGAGCCATCCGGGACGAGCTGAAGCAATCCGAGCTAGGGTTAGGGTTGATCAGGCTATATGATCAAGATCTGAAAGTTTCATCCCAATCAGAGCTAGATCAACCGTTGGATCAAGCAAGGAGGGCTCTAGAGCGTCCATTCACAGATAGAGTTGATCTGGACCATCCGTTGCATATCTGGAGGATCCGAGCTACCACAAGGCAGATCCTGACCCCAGATCATCATCATAAAAGTTTGGCTCAAATCAGACCAAGATCTACCGTTGGATTTCATCAAATCAATCACAGCCGTCCATTATCTCCTATTTAATCAGAAACGCTGCTCACCTTCTCCTCGTCGCGTCTCCGCCGCACTGTTCATCTTCTTCGAGTTCTTCGTTTCTTTAGCTTAGTTCTTCATCCAAAGGGGCGCGACCCCTCAAATCTTTCATCAAGGCAAGGGTTAAGTCAGTATAGAGAGTCTCAGTGAGGTTTCCGATTGAAGTTTTGCTCGATAGAGAAGCTGCGCGAGGTCTCGGCAGTTTCACTATCCGAATTCAGCGAACTCAGCTGTGATCCATTCCACTGCATCCGAGCTGACCAGAGGGGTTCCCTGGAAGGTCTCGGTCATTCCCTAATCAAGATCGCAAGCCACCACAGTGAGTTTGAAGGATTCGGAAGCTGATTTCAGTTTGAGCAGAAATCTGATCAGATTCGGGTAGCAGAGGCAATTTGCACTGATTTGTGGAGCTTGCGGGTCCGAGGTTCTCCCTTGACTGACAACCAAGGAGCTCTTGAGTTGAAGAAGGGTTGAGGAGTAGTTTAAATCTTTAATTTCAATGTTTCATAGTTGTAATTTGATTTCTGTCCTGTTTTCTGTATCTGCAGTTTTATCAGCCACTTAGTTCAAGTTTTCTGAATTGTTTAGCTTAATTAGGATTTTTATCTTCGAGTTCAATAAGTTAGAAATTTGTTTAGAGATTAATAGAGTTAAATTTCAGCTTATTTCTTTGTCAATTGTTGCGTGCCAATTCACTCTCTTGCATGCCGTTTTATTTTTGCAAAATCATTTAGTTTCTGAAATTGTGTTAGATTTCTTGTTTTCTGAGTTGTTTCTAATATTCTTAGTTGTCAATCTTTGCTCTAGCATTAGATAGATAGCGTAGTTGGTTAAAATAGCACTCAAATTAAGTTTCCTGATTTAGTTTCTGCATTCAAATTCTTGTTACGGCATTAAGTTTCTGCATTCAGATGTTGTTTCTGCACCCATGTTCTGAATTGAGTTTTCTTGACTGATCAGTCTTGGACTTTACTTCACTGATCCTATCCTTTTCCAAGCTAAGTTGGCTAGTCTCAGCAGGAATTATCATGGTTCCAGTTTATGCATTCATGTACCAGTTTTGGCACATCAATTCTTTCCCTTGCGCAGAAATTTTCCCTGCAGTCACCAAATTTCTGCATGCCATATGGGTTATCTGCATTTCATTCTCGAATCGATCTGTCACCATTTCTGCACTTAGTTTCAATGGATATTAGTCAGTGAATCTGGTTTTACTTGTGCTTGCCAATTTCAGATTGCTTCCCAATTCAATTTCTGCAGTTTGGGACACAGCTGAATGGTTGCATACCGGATCTCGTTTCTGAGTTTCAGTGTCTAATTCCTGCAAGATTGATTTAATACATTTTGTGTAGCAGCCCCTTTTTCTGCAAATTCTTTTAGATTCTGAACTTCAATTCCGAATTCTGAGCTAGAAAATTTCTGCAAAAGCAGCAGAATTTGTGAAGCAGTTTTCTTTCTCTTTGAGTGCCAAGTGCTAAAATTTTGCAACTTTGTATCAAGTTCATGTTTAGGCAATAATTGGTACCAAAGTATAGGGTGATTCTAGTGTGCATCATTGTCTGAAATCAATTGGTACTGAATTCATCCATTTCCGAACTCAGTTTGCATTTGTTGGCTGCCCAACTTGTAGCTAAAATTGAATTGAAGTTGGTACTTGTTCAAGTTCTTAATTTTGCATGCTTTTCATTGTATCAAGCTTTATTTCCGAAAACTCAATCACTGCTTTTATTTCATTGCTGGGCATTGGGATTTGCTTTTGAAATCAGAAATCAATTTCAAACAAATTGCTTAAGGGCTTTAGAGGAGTAAGTGATCCAATTGGTTGAATCATTAAATGCATTCGCTTGGTTAGTTCATGAGTTAGGTTTCCATTATTTTCCATTGTGATTTTGTCATTTCCGATTGCAGCCCAGAACCCGAACATCTATTTGAAACCCGAAAACACAAACGACACCTAAATACAAGTTCGAATCAAACACGACAACTAGCCCCGAGAAAAATACGACCTGTGGCCCCTTTACTACGCTTTTCTATTTTGATTGCAAAAAGGGTTTCCAGTTATTCATTCATTTCATTTCAAATAAATTCTAAATTTGATGAGCCCATACATTTCGTGACAAATTAATTAGTATATTTGGGCCCGTCATTAAGCAAACTAACACAATCTGAATAGCTATAGCTAATAAAGTGGCGAAGAAGCAAAGACTTATTTAAATTATTATTTTTTGTAATTTATTAAAACATTTAAAAAGTTATATAATATTTAGTTGATAGTTTTTAAAGAACCGTTAATAAGTATTATAAAAAGGGTCGGGATTAGGATTCGATCATTTCTAATTTCCCTCTGCTTCTTTCTCTAGCGTTGAGTTCTTAAAGTACAAAGATCTAAGGTTTTTCTCCAGCATTGGATCTCTACCACACTGTGTTCGAAGGAGAGTTGCACACTTCGAATAACTTCTATATGGATACTGAAATATCTTCTTCTCTGAGTAGGTAGTGTTTTCTTAATTCTGCAATTCCTAGAAGATGAGAATTTAAAGGAAACTCTTCACAAGTATGTTCGTGCACATCACCTAAGTTCTTAACTTCTTTTGGTCTTTTGATTAAATGTCTAGTTATCTTGTCGACTGGAGCAAGAGTCCGACTTCTATTTCTTTTGGTCTTAACTTCTTGAATAGATTGTTAAAGACCCTGCGAAAAAACATTGTTGCCATCAAATTCAGCATATTAGTATGCAAGCAACATATGATAATAGAACTTGCATAAAATTATGTGACAAGCCATCTAACAAGATCAATAGAAGTGGTATGATCTATACACTGCTCAATTATATATGAATAGAACCTTGATACATATAACATTAAATAAAGATAGTAGATAGAAATAAATGTCATCTAGGGTACCCTCCATGAAATTGATTGCTTTCACACTCCGTTTGGAAAGTTTTTAAGCAATGAAATTAAATTGAATTCCATCAAGAATTGAATTCTAACGGGAATTGAATTCAATTCTTATGTTTGGAATGAGTCGATAAACAATGGAATTGAATTGAATTCCTTTGTTTGGAATGAGTCTAAAACTAAATGAATTTAATTACTTTTACTATTTTACCTTTTATTGTTAGGAATCAAACATTATATTTAGATGAGGTTATTTTAGTATTTTCATTTGTTGGAATTCAATTCCCACACCAAATCACACATATTTGGGATGGAATTAAATTCCTTAGTTTTATTAGATTTCAATTCCCATGAGAATTCAATTCCTTCACTTAAGTTACTTCCAAATCATGGAATTCAATTCCATGGATTTTCAAACAGGGTGCCAAAGAGGTATAGCGAGTGACAATGGTTTCTTTAGCTTATGCTATTGTTATGTGCTGATGAAGTTGTTTCAGATCAACACTTGACCGTCCATAAGCACATTCCCATTTTAATTATCCAAAAAATTAAGAACAATTAGAAACTGTTTTTTTTTTTTTTGCACAAAAAACATGACGGAGAGATAACAGAAAAAAATATAAAAAGTCAAAAATTACAAGTGACACTGGGAGGTAAAAGAAGAAAAAGAATGGCAGGGATCAAAATCAACTTAGAAATGTTGCAAATAACCTACGGATATACGAGCTAAGCTTAATCCATCTTAAATGACTACCACCAGTGCACTTTCAAAATTATTACTTTCTTGAAGGGCTAGCAAGTTGTTGTGGGGTTTATGAGTTGATGTGTGCCTATTTTGTATCAACATTTGATTATTCATGAGCAATTAAGCACACACCCATTTCCATATATATATATATATATATATATATATATATATATATATATATATTTGGGGTACATCAAAAAATGCATAATGATTTAATATAAAGTAAAAAAAATGAAATAACTTGTTTAAAACATGTTAGTAAGAAAAATGGCAGGGATCAGAATTAACTTAGGTGATCTTCCAAAAAGGCCTCGGATATGAGCTATGGTTAATTCATCTAACAGTTAGTCATTAAAATGTTATCAATCTCGAGAGCTACCCCAACAAGATTTAACCCCACCCTATCTGTACAAAATCCAGGAAAAATGTCACAATGATAAGATAAAAGAACAACTAGCAGAAAAAGTAACACTAAAATGAACACCACCAAGTGCATCTTCTTGAATTTGATTGCTTTCAAGAGGGATTACATGTGCCTGTTTCAGATCAGCACTTAACCTTCCATATGCACACTCCCTTACTTCACAAATCTTTTAGTTAATGGTATCGTTATTTCGATTTCCCAAATCTTTTAGTGAGTACATCAGTTTTTTTTAATAAAAAGGTTACATAAACATCTACCAAAAAATTACAAAAACTAAGCTTCCCCAACCAACCAGGATCAGCTAAATTATACTCACATTACAAAATAAAAAATTAAAAAAAAAACAAAGAACCATAAACTGAAGTTAAAATGAATGCCACCAAGTGTAATCTCCTAGAAATTGATTGCTTTCAAGGAGGGATTGAGAGCGGCAAATGGTTTCTTTTGCTTATGATTGTGTTATGTGCTGATGTGCAAGTTCGGATCAGCATCTGACCGTCCATAAGCGCATTCACATTTTCCATTAACTCCTCAATTCTCATCCATTAAAGTAATCTTACATAAAAGATCATAAACAAAAAATCGAATAAACCTCAGGTATCCTAGCATCAAAAGGAAAAAAAAAAAACTGCCTGGAATCAGATCAATCCATGAAGCTAATATACTGATCACGATCAGGCAGTGAAATACTGTAAAATAATAATCTCACAAAACCGCATCATGTCCTCCATGAAACACCCTCGACACGAAGAAAAAAGACGTGAATAAGAGTAGAGAATATCTTTACCACGGCAATCTCCAAGCCGAAGATTTTCGCCGAACCTGCAGCCTGCAGGTGGGTTTCTGTTTTTGACCAAGTGTACCGAGCAATAACTATTTATTGGGAAGGCAAGCGAGGAAGGAGATGACGGCTAAATTAGGGCAACAGAAGTTTGGACACAACAGACGTTTATAGTGTGGATGTAATCCAACGGTCAAGATGAGTCCTTGCGTCTCACTTTGCCCCCTGAAGTTTACATTATTAAAAATGCACTCAGTTTCAACCCATCAAACAACACTTCGGATCTTGTGACCCAACGCCCCCTCTGTCCCAAACACAAAACGACAAACGCGTGACTTCGCCGAGTCATTCCTTCTCCCCCTCTGTCCCAAACCCTAAATCCCGAGTGCGTCGCCCTTCTCTCGATCGCGTGCCAAGATCAGCCCGGCGAGCTCCTCCTTCTCCCCTCTCCCAGTCCCGGCGTCGGCGTCGTCTCTGAGACCGTTCCCCAGGCCCGGCGTCATTTTTCTCCCTAGTTCCCCACCGCCCTCGCGTGCCCTAGTTTCCAACTATCCCTTCGCGTGCTGCCCAGCCCCCCGCCCTTCTCCCCTTCCGGCCGGCGAAGCGTTCCAAATCCCAGCGCCGATCGCGTGCTGCCCAGCGATCTCTCAGCCCAGCCGCAAGCCTAGCGGATCCTCTGCCCAGCACGCGATCTCTCAGCCCAGCCGCAGCCCTACCTCCGACGGCCCAGTACGTGCTTGGATCTGGGCAGTTTTATCACAGCTGAGTCCTGCTGCTCGGATCCGAACTGAGGTTTGTGACTAGATTCCTTATCCTTTCTAGCTCATGTAAACCTTAACCCCTATAGTTTTAGCATGTAGATTGTGATTTACATGTATCTTGGATTGTGATTGTGATTTCATATGTTTCTTGCATCTTGGATTGTGATTTCATATGTAAAATTCTGTATCTTGGATTGTGATCTTGGCAGTTTTACATGTTTCTTGTATCTTGGATTGTGATTTCATATGTAAAATTCTGTAAAATTCCTTGTATCTTGGATTGTGATTTCATATGGATTGTGATTTCGTATTGGATCGTGATAATTCTGTAAATTCTGTAAATTGTAAAGTTATTGTGATTTCATATTGATTTTGAGATTTTGTCAATGTAATTTTGATATTGATTTAGAGGTATTGATATTGATATTGATTTAGACGTAGTTTGATATTGATATTGATATTGATCGCGTGCCAAGATCTAGTATTGATTTTGTCAATTGAATCCACATTTAATGGTTGTAATTCTTTTCAGGATTAAAGTAATTATCATGGAGGGTGAATCTACGAGTTGTCGTCGGTTGAATTTTCAATCAAATGAAGAGAATTTGAAGCAAATGAAGGAGAAGACCGTAGGGATGATGAAGGTAATAAGAATCATATTAGCACTTCATTAAACTTTATATACCTTGAATTTTGCATAGTTTGATTGGCTTTTTTGCATTGTTTGATTGATTTTAAAGGGTTGAACAATGAAAATAATACAGAGATTTCTCAGCCATTTATCACAGAAGAATTGATGCCAAAAATGGGTATGAAATTTCTAACAGAAGAGGAAGCATATAACTTTTATTTGAAATATGCTAAACAAGTTGGATTTGGCATAAGAAGGACTAGAAGTCATAATGATAAAGATGGTAAATTAGTTGACAGAATTTTTGTTGTAGTGCACAAGGTAAAAGGGGAAAGGACAAACGAGATATTTATGTGAAACAAAGTCGTCCTGAAACAAGGTTTGGTTGTGAAGCTAAACTGAAGATTAAATGTTTAGATGGCAAGTTTAGTGTGGTGCAATTTGTTAAAGAGCATAATCATTATCTTTCAAGTTCAAACAAAACACATATCTACAAATGTCATAGGAATATATCTTCTTCTGCAACGATACAAATTGAGATGGCAAGTGATGTGAGAATCCCCCCAAAAGCATCTCACGATCTTATGGTGAGACAAGTAGGTGGCGGGGAGAATTTAGGTTTTATTCCTGAAGATTATAAAAATTACTTGCGATCCAAAAGAACAAGAAATATGAGAGTTGGAGATACAGGAGATGTACTGGAATATTTACAGAAAATGCAGTTCAATGATCCAAATTTTTTTAATGCTATTCAAGTTGATGAAGATGATTTGATCACTAATATTTTTGGTCTGATGCTAAGATGAGAGTTGATTATGGCAATTTTGGAGATGTTGTTTGCTTTGACACAACCTACAGGAAGAACAATGAAGGTCGTCCAATTGCTTTGTTTGTAGGTGTTAATCATCATAAACAATCCATAATTTTTGGTGCAGCTTTATTATATGATGAAACTACTCTGACATTTGAGTGGTTGTTTGATACATTTACCAAACCTATGTCTGAGAAAAAACCAACAACTATTCTTACAGATCAAGATGCAACAATGCCATTGCAACAATGGCAATGGCTTTAGCTTCCAGATGGCCCGAAACACATCATCGTTTATATATTTGGCACATTTATCAAAATGCTGCAATACATTTGAGTGGAGTTTTTTCTCAATTCAAAGAGTTTGCTAAAGATTTTGCCTCATGTATATATGATTTTGATGAAGGGGAAGATTTTATTTCAGCTTGGAACATGATGTTGACTAAGTATGCACTTGAAGATAATGATTGGTTGAGACGTTTGTTTCACATAAAGGAAAAATGAGCTTTAGTATATGGACGACCAATGTTTTGTGCGGATATGACTACGACTCAAAGAAGTGAGAGCATGAATAGTATTGTCAAAAGGTACGTCACTTATAAGCATAAGTTTTTAGACTTTTTCCATCACTTTCAAAGATTGCTTGATAATCGTCGATATGAAGAATTAAAAGCTGATTTTAGATCAAATTCAAGTGTTCCATGCTTATCGTATCCAATTGAAATATTAAAGCATGCGAGTTATACTTATACTCCCGAGGCATACAAGTGCTTTGAACTAGAGTGGTACAAATCTCATGATTCTGTTGTAGAAATTTTTGAGGATGTTGGAACACATACTACATATAAAGTTACTTCGCACAAAAAGTGTTACCATCATCTAGTTACACTTGATTCATCCTGTGAAAAAATTGTGTGTAGTTGTAGCTGTAGAAAATATGAATTTGCTGGGATTTTGTGTTCTCATATTTTGAAAATATTTACGATGAAAAATATCATGAAGATCCCAAGTGAGTATATTTTGAAAAGGTGGACACGAAAAGCAAAAGGTGGATACTTTGGAGTTAATGAAACAATTGTGAACAAAGATAGTTTGGATCCAAAAATACTTCACAATATGCGATATAAAGATTTGTGTGGGTTATCTGTTCAATTGGTTACCAAGGCAGCAGAGAGGGAAGACACTTACAAGTATGTTAAAGATGGTTTGTTGAGTATGTTTAAGATGGTAGATGAGAGGTTACAAGTTAATGATCCGAATTGCCAAAACTCAATGGTGAACCAAGAAGCTGGTAAGTTGGTTCAATGTCTAGATGACACAACAAGAGATTTGAATGAAACAGAGTATCTTGGATGCGACAAAAACAAACCAAACTTCAACAATTGTTCAGGTTTCATCCTTACTAATATTTGAATTTATTGTTTGTTGTTACATTTAAAAAGCAAATAGAATTAAATCATTCTATTTTTTTTAACAGGATATAGAAGAGCCCAATGTAGAATGTCAACAGATGATCAATCAAGTTAAGAATTGTTTTCCACCACTTTTGTCAACACAACTATCTCAGGTTCACTCGTGTTTTAACATTTCAAAACTAAATATTTATTAATAAATTCAAGCATTAGGTTGTATATTTGTTATTGTCAGGCAACTTCCTCAACTTCGAACTTTCAGGCAACTGTCTCAACTTCCAACAGCAGATTAAGCAAAGAACAAGTAAGATGAATATGATGATTTGTATATAAAGAACAAGTTTGATTAATCTAATTGAGAACATATTGCTTTGTGACTATTAACACTATTAGATTTCTACTCACCTTGGTTTACTGTTTAGGTATTTAACGAGATACTTGTTTGCAGCTTATCGGAGCAAAACCCCAGTTGGAGAGCTAGACGACTCCCTTTTTAGGACTACTTAAGTAGGAGTTTTTATTGTTTCAAGGAAATCATTGCTTCTGGATATGCACTACTTAATAGACTTTTCTGGAAATCATTGCTTCTGGGACTTTTGACTTAAGTGAGCTTCATTGGAACTATGGATGTAATTTGGTCTGTAATTTGGCTTACAAGTCCAATTAATTATACTTCTGTATTGTTATTGTTAATATCATTGGGAATAACTTCCCATATGACCCTTTTTGATCCTATAATGTTTCAAGTCCTATGATGTTTCATATGACCCTTTTTGGGCTGTAATTATGTTTCATATGGCCCTTTTTGGAACAAGATGTGAGCTTAATTGAGATGTCAAAAACCAATGGAAAGAGTGCTCTGCATTTTGCTGCTCGTCAAGGACATCTTCAAATTGTAAAAGCATTGCTTGAGAAGGATCCACAACTTGCTAGGACTGATAAAAAAGGGCAAACTGCTCTCCATATGGCGGTTAAAGGAACAAGTTGTGATGTTGTTAAAGCTCTTGTGGATGCTGATCCAGCCATAGTGATGCTACCAGATAGAGCAGGCAACATTGCTTTACATGTGGCAACAAAGAAGAAAAGAACTGAGGTATATATTATTATTAATTCCATTTGTTTTATCCTAATCAAGTTTGATATAATGTTGTTTGGGTTATGTCTGCATTGGCTGCGCCATCTTTAATTAAGGTTAGATGGTACTATCCTCTAAAGCAAAGAAGTAAAGCTCTGTTCGACGAGCACAAAACTTTATCTTGTGAATGGTTACTCAATATAAAATCATTGAACAATTTTACTTAAACCATTGATGTTAGATTGATAATCACCATTGATGTTAGATTGATAATCATTTGTTCTTTGTGTTTAGTTTAAGCTCTAAAAATAGCTACAGAATTTGGTAATTCACAGCATGTTTTTTGAAAAAATTTATGCGGTTCCATTTCTTAGATAGTGAGTTATTATTTTCAGTTTGTCAAACAATTTTCTCTCTTTATAGAATTATCATATTCTCTCAAGTTGTCTTATTCTTTACAAGTAAAGGGTTCACTTTTTAAAAATCCTTTTTAAGGATCAAATTCTCTTGGTTTCAAAGAAATGGAGTTCTTCATTAGATCTGTTTTGTTTGAATGCGTGCTTTAACTTCCAGTTGCAATATTCAGTGAACGTACAGAATAGTTTGTTTGAGCTCATGAAAGATTAAAACTTGGTGCCAGGTAAAATATTTGAAGGTGAATAATTATTTCATATATTTTTTCAATTGTGATATTCATTATGAACTTGCATATCGAAAAATATCTAATTAAGAGCACGCAAAAAAGTTTGGCTGATTGCAAAAGCAAACTGAATTAAATAGCTTAGTATAAAATTTTGCCACACGGTACATTAAACAACTGTATGCATGAATGTATGATCACCTATGATTAGAGATGTCTACTTGGAATCTGAAATAGAAATCTGTGGCTACCACTGCTGAATCTTGACCATCTAGTGGATTGCTTATGAACGACGGTGAGATGACTACTGACTAGTTTATATTTCACTTTTCTTATTGCTGAAATTGAAGGTTCTTATTTTCTTTATCATGCTTAGTCAGATTGTTCCCATTTCTTGTAGGTAGTAGTGACTCTCCTACACCTCCCGGATATAAATGTGAATGCACTGACAAGAGAACATCAAACTGCTCTTGATATTGCTGAAGGCTTACCACTTTCAGAAGAATCTACTGAGATTAAAGAATGGTTGACTCGTTATGATGCAGTAAGGGCAAAGGAATTGAATCAGCCTCGCGATGAGCTCTGAAAGACTGTTACTGAGATAAGAAAGGTTGTCCATATACAACTGGAACAGACTATGAAGACAAACAAAAATGGCTATGACATCACGAAGGAAATAAGAAAGCTACATAGAAGGCATTAACAATGCTACAAACTGTCACTGTGGTTGCTGTGCTTTTTGCAACCGTTGCTTTATGGCATAGATATATAATTTTTGTTTGCATCTGGTATCCTACTCTGCATTTGAATAGAGAAATTCCACGATTGGCTGTTGTTGTTTCCATTGCTTTTCCTAGTAAAACACTAATACTCTACTGCTTTCTGGAACTTTGAACTTGTTTTGCATTGTTGCTGCAGAAAGTGTTCTCGACTTATGTAGATGCTTGTGTTACACTAGAAGCAAAATGAATGACTTCTGTTATTTCTCATTCTTCTAATGCATAAGATGCAGTACCTGATGAAAAGCGGTGAAAACAAAGTTATAAATTTGTGTGTTTCGCTATTAGTGTAAGCTTTAACTTGTTTGAACGAATGACTTAAGATTATTAGCCATAGTGTTACCTCCTTGGATGCTTGATCAAACTTGTATGGCACTACAAACATTATGCTAGGCAACGTTTAACTTAGTTACAATCCAGTCATTACAGAAATTAACTTAGACAACATTTTCTTTTATTGATGACAAAACGATTTAATGACAGATACCTATATTATTGAGAAATGGAAAATAGCTTTGCTATCTCAAATCGTCGAGATTGATCACATCTAAAATGTCGAGATCAGACCCTCATCATTAATCCACAATCTTGGGATACAACTTAAACGTAATAACTTCAATACCCTTTGTGAAGAAGAATGCAATTTTCTCCGGCACAACAAAATAACAGATGCAACTCCATAAGAAAGACAAAATGAATGGCATAGCATGGACTATAACAAAATAATGGATACATAACCATTTTTTGAAAATAAGAGCTTATATTTTTCAACCTACCTCTCTTAATTCTCAAGCATCAGTTACAGATATAACATACTGTCTCAGACATTCAGAGAAGATAAGGTAGCATTTAAACATGTTTCATAGTTTTAATAATTTCAAATACTAAACTCCAGTTAAATATAATTACAATACTTGCATTACTTAACCATACCAACTAATAAAC